>DF239687.1:230037-249274 GCA_000507305.1 Breviolum minutum Mf 1.05b.01 | reverse complement strand
ACCAGGGGGGGCTGGATCATATATGTACAAAAGTTCTATGTTCCCTTTTGCGGGTATATTGGTTGTAGGTCATTCCAGCCCTGAAAAATCATTCCTGCCACCTGTCCCCAGACGCATCTCCACAGACCCAGGCCTCCCAGTGCCTCCCTCATGGTGGAGCTGACATGTTTGGCAGAGGGTGAACGGGGTCCACCATAAGGACCTTGTTACATGGGAAAATCAACCCTAAAGATTGACAGGTATTGTTCCTTGGTGATGTAGGGTTTCTCCTATTTTTTAGGGTTGTTTCAGGTGATTATGGCAAACCCTGGTGAAGTATCCTAGATGTAGGTAAAAGCGAAACCATACATGTAC
This sequence comes from Breviolum minutum Mf 1.05b.01, assembly GCA_000507305.1. NCBI lineage: Eukaryota > Dinophyceae > Suessiales > Symbiodiniaceae > Breviolum > Breviolum minutum. The sequence continues at coordinate 248,920 of DF239687.1, read as the reverse complement.
ATATACACACATAATTGATCTTGCCTGCGCAATAAACATGTCAATATGTGTATATATGTTTGAACATATATATTTATATATACAAATAAATTGTAATGAATATACAACTACAGCTGACACTACAAGAGCTTTAGCTTTGCGTAAAACAATAAAAACATGTATATTTCTAAATGTTCTACAACTATACCTACAACATAACGGGTCACCACAACTATAAGTGTAACTTGATCGTTTTATCTATAAAAACAACTATCAAGATCAGTGTGACGGTAACTACATTTTCCCGTCATTTTGTCGTCATCATATTTCTTCGCTGATTCTTTTAAGTTTGGATGTCCAGAATTTGAAGTAACAGTCATATGCGGGCAGTTTTTTCAAGGAACCCTCCAGGGAACGATCACATATCCCACCTTGGGAAAGGAACATCATCTTCAAAACGCCATTTTTGGGGGATATGTTAGTTCCCTGGAGGGTAGGTATAACATAGTTTGGTTTTGCTGGAATCCTAAAAATCCTAAGTGAGATGTTAATCAAAAACTCCTCTCCAACCTATATTGAAACATACGCAAAAGAAACAAGATTCTTATGGAAACCCGGTGAAACACCAACAACAGTCTTATGCACCATTCTTGGCAAATCTTTGGTAGTCCGTTATACCAAATTTATACCCTTGGAACCTCGTGAAACCTTGGTCTCGACTACCAAGACGTCCACGTGACGTGAGTCCACCAAAATTCCCCTGAGAAAAATACCCTACCCCAAAAAAAATGGATGACAAGTTTTCCAATCGGAAATTTTTCTGTTCCAGGGGTATGTGTTATGTGTTATGTTTCGAGTGGGTGTTTTTTCTTTGCAGCGGGGCTAATAGAGTTGCTAGGTGCCGGACCTCTCTGCTAGTTTGGCAAGTCCAAGGCACAGGGGTTTTGGAAATGGAAATGGTGGGAAAGATTTGAAAACAAGATGGTAATGCCATCTTGGAAACCTCTAAGTTTACGGTATTTTTTTTTGGGGGGGAAAGCTAAACACTGCAAATAGAAACATGAGCACAGAGTTTCATGGTGAAAGTGTTGCAGTTGTGCCGTTTTTCTGGTAGCTTTTTGCATATTTCTGGGTGTTTTGAAGCATCAAAGGTATTGCTTTTCTTTCCCATCCGACTCAAAAAACACGAAATGCCCCAGAAATACATCAACTAAACGTGGATTTTCTGGCCATGTTTTGTTTGGCAAGCTGGTGTGCCTGGTTTGGTGGTTTGGTGGTTGTGTTGATTTTGAGATAGAGTCGAGGTGATGGAAACGGCATAAGTACCATGCATGGGTTACACGCCCCAAGTTTGAGATGGAACCTAAAAATAATGGTTTCCACAAGGAATCTCCTATTCCAGGGTGCCATTTTCAGGTTCAATGCTAAATTCTGGAAGGGTAAGGGTAGTTTACATTTGTCAGGAAAACTATCACTTGGTGTTCCACCGTCAATTGGCCTGTTGCGCTACAAGTAGCACTTGTTTCTCCAGTTCTGTATGTGAAGTTCCTTGAATGCAGCACGTCCATAATTTGGTGCAAAATGGTTGAACATCCCAAGGGTAAACCTGCGGATTCCGGAAAAGGCAAGCATCAATCTCATATACACTCCCTCAAACTAACAGCAAAAACACCTGAAAATCGGCTGGGCCCCAAAAGGAAAGTAGGCTTCCAACCATCCGTTTTCAGGTGCTATGTCAGTTCAGGGGGTCGTGGCAAAAAAAATATCTGAAACAAAACTCCAAGTTCCACAAATTCCGAGGCCATCCCAAACTCACTCACTCCCCACCAGAAAGAAGCCTAGACAACTTCCAAGAAATGCTCAAAACACAAAAAATAACCGAAGGAACTTCCAAAATAAAGGAACTTCCAAGTTGTACCTTTGCCTATTGAGCCGGAGTCAGCGAATATCCGCAGGGGTGCCTACACTGTGGCGGTGCCCATTGCAACGAACAGGTAGGGATGAAGGGTCTGGCAGTTCCTATTCTTGGATTATCATACCAGTTGGGAAGTGATAAACAACAATGACTGTTCCTCTTATAACATGTTATAACTGCATACCCCCTTAGAATTCCTGAAAAAGAATCAAGGTACCTAACCTAACCAACCTCCCTTAATGTAAAGGGGAGGATATAACTGCTATTTATAGATTTAGTGGACTTGGTAGACTTGCCTTATTTGATGGGATAAAGGCCCTTGGAGTCATTTACAGGGTGAATCCAGTGGTCAACAGCAACCACCCTTGTCATAATCATGGTTCAGTGGAGAATGACCTTATGTGTAAAACGAAACAAGTCTTGGGGGGAATTCATTCAAAAAACTTCCATGATTGGAGGAAGAGTACCAAAATTGCGTTGTCGAAGATGTTGGCTGCTTGAATTACTTGTGAACCAAGTACCTTTTTTAATACCTTTCTAAACTGGACCTTTTTTTCATTCACAACAAAAATCTGCATCACTTCTAACAAGAGAAGGGGGGTGAACGGTTTTTTTGAAAGAAATTCCTGATGTCCAATAAGGGAGGTGCTAAGATAGGGTGCTCTTGGCAGTTGATTTCAGGAGCTCTTCACCACCTGTACCCATTGGAAGAGTTGATGGAGGATACAGAGACAACGGATGCCTGGTGAAGTTCGGATGCCTGGAAGATTTTTTGCTGGGTGGCTCTTTTGTCTTAATATCTTTTATAAGTATTTAATATTAATACTAACTCTTAAAAAATGAAATTATGAATAATATATACCATCTGGGTCTATATGTATAATCTAGGTGGTGGCAACTCATTTTTTTTTAATTTTCACCCCCAAAGTTGGCTAAAAATCCATAACAAAAAAGTCTTTAAATCAATGTGAATATTGACTATGCTTTATTTGTATTTTCATGAACTATTAAGATTATCATTGTTAGTATATACCATTTTCATTTCGATTTGTTCAATTCAATTACATAACTTTTCATTTTGATTTATCATGGCTATTTCTACTAAATAAGTCACTGCACCCTTATTGAATTAGTTATCAATATTTTGAATCCTTTCAATTGGAATTATCCAATACCTCATCTAAGATTGTCATAGTTCTATGACGATAGCACTATTTATTGAACATCAACATTACTAGCATAAATAATGATTTTATCATCTAATATTTCAACCATACTCTGCTCTGCTCTACTCTTCTCTGCTCTCTCTGCTCTACTTTACTCTACGATGCCTTACTCTATGCCACCTTACTCTACGCTACTCTACTCTTCTCTACTCTTTGCTCCGCTCTGCTCTGCTCTACTCTTCTCTAGTCCGCTCTACTCTACTCTACTCTACTCTACTCTACTCTTCAGTTTCAAAGTCGATACATCGGACGTTTCTGAATTAAACTTAAGATGATTCCAAAGATTGATAAATGATTTGTTGCAATTTGTCAGATGAATCTGAAGATGTATAAGTTGGAAAGATTGGATAGAGAGGACACTCTAGACTGGGATGGTGTAGAAATACTGAGAGAGATATAGAGATATACATTTTTCACATCAAGATGCAGGGTGAACCCAGTAGTCAATCATGGTTTTCCAGGGTTTCAGCAACCCATTAAGGCCGAGGGTTTCGTTTATCCGGGAGGGTGGGAACCCGCGGTTTGGCTGTGATTGAAGCCCAGCTTCATAGCAACTAACAGGGTAAGAAAATATAGGGAAACCAATGCAGTACCCATGGTAGCTCCTAAGAGCCGCTCCTTTATCTTCTTATGGAGCACTGGAGCACCAGCAAAGTGAAACAAAAATATTGGTTCGTTTACCCAGATAAAAGCAAGAATGTCCGAGCAAGTACCACCAACATTTAGGAGAAGTAGAAGGCTTGTGTTGGTTGACTGCGAGCCATCAAGCTGTAAATTTCCAAACTATTAAGGAACGTTTCATCGTTCAGCACCTGAGTATTAACACCTTTTCAGTCATGGGGTAAAAGCTACAGGTACTGCACCCAACTAGCGCCACGATTAGTTATTTTTAAAGATTTAAGATTTATCATGGGATATGTTTCACTTTCAAAAAAATACAAGTCATTTGGCAAATAGAAATCGAAGATGGACCTCGATACTTCACCAAAAAATGGTGTTGCGTTTGGTGTCCGATGCCCTTGCGGGTTGGCCAACAAAAAGGTCTGTTCCAGTTCCTATGGCACGGACTTCTGCCACGCCAACGGCCACGGTGGTGCGCGGCCACAGGGGGGTTCTCAGTGAATTTTCTTGGGAAAGATGTTGGTTGGTGACATGCTTGGCATTTCACCCAAGAAGATTTTGGTTTTCAGGATTTAACCCCCGAACCCAGGATTCAATCCTGGCAAATAAAGGTCTTTGGTTCGGATTCCTGGGTCACCTAATGAAATAGACTGATTTCACCGCAATGTATGCCCTTATGAATCGTTGCTTAAAAGCCATGTTGGTGATTCCCCTCCAGCCTGGACACATCTCAAGATCGACTTTGGATGATTTCTTGGATTTGTTTTTGTGCTGATTTTGTGCCATGGTGGATCAGTTCCAGGTATGAATCTTTAGGGAACAGGAACATCAACCCTATCAAGGGATTTATAAACACAGGATTATCATACCCACTTTCAAAATGCTTGAAATTGCGTGTGAGTGGGAAAGGGCAACAAGAAATACTGCTTTTCTACCTGCAAATGTCAATAAGACATAACACACAGCTCTAAGTTAAGACTTCTTAATACGCATTCTGACAAGTTCGTGGGATGCGGGCAAGGTTGAACATATTGAAATCCATGTTTGTTAATTGGTTTGGTATGATGCTCCAGTTCTATTTCTTTCAACAAAAAAAGCTTCCAAGGACAGGCAACCAACTATTGATCTTCAACCGAACACAAGCAACTTAAGGGGAAGCCTGTCTTTCATTGATCCCATTGTTGGAAGCTTACAATAAACCGCTCACACCACTTGCCAAAAACCAAAAGGTGACAGACAAAGCCAGCTCAACCCCGCAGAATCTTGGCGCCAACAAAAAAAGGGGGATGATGATTTTTCGAAGGAATTTTCGGGGCGTGTGTCTCCCCCGAATCCTGGAGCTTCAAATTGAGCCACGAAAAAAAAAACCTGGTTGGTTGGGTTATATAGGGGATGAAATACTACCCAGGTATATAGGGATTATGTATAATAAACCATTACAAGGATCCCCATTAACCAACCAGGATTTCATGGAAAGTAATAAGGGTTTTTTCGTGGCTCAAATTGGTTCTTTTGCATCTGAATTTGTGATTCCAAAAAAAAAACAACCATGCTCTCTTTCCGAAGGCCGATTGAATCCATTGGAGTGGTTTTTTCATTGGGGACATCTTGACAAAGTGCCCTAGACTTTGAAGCCAATATTTACCCACCCTATTTGAAGTGAGAATGTCATCAGGCCAAATTCTAATGATTTGAGTGTGTTGAGTCTTAGTCGTACTCACCCTTCAAGCGTGGAGATCCCCCTTTTCCTGGTCAGTTTTTCAAGCTTTTCAGTATCACGAGGAGCACAACCTCAGTAAGGTTTAGGATCCATGAATGTCCCCGGTTTTATCCCCCGGTTAGGATTTTTTTCAACAATCACCTCTCAAAGGGGGTTGGTTTTAGCGGTTAAAAATCAGGTTTTGGTTGCTCAGTTTATACAATCATCAAGAGGACACAAAAACCCTCCCGAATTACCCTCCCCAAAACCTACGAGTTTACACCTTGAAAATAGGCCACCAAGCTACCTGTAGGGCGAATTGCCTGAGTTTTAGACAGAAGAACTGCTTTCACCCAGCAAATGAGGCGCACAGTGCAGCTGGGACGGCGTAGCTTTGCTCAGTCGTGCTCAGTGCCATCTCTTCTCTCACCCAGAGCGTCGATTGTAGCACCGCCAGGGACCACAGAAAAAGCGACACTGCCAGAAAACTACCCCCTGGAAAATTAAGGACTGGAACCTGAAAATCCCCTAATTGATAAAAATCATCTTCCCAACCCAACCTCCAATTGAAAGGGGTCAAAATGTCAATTTTTACAGGGTTTTTTGCTTCGCAAAAATGATGCTTGGAAGACTTATTTTCCTTGTTTGAAGATGTGGCGATGTTAGTTCTCTCCTGATTAAACACTGTGGAAAATGGTCCAATCCTTTTTGCGGATGATTCAACCGGTCAGGGAAAATCATAGAGAACATTTGAGCAATGAAAACAACCCCTGGTTGTTCAGGGTATGTAGGGATTATACTACCCAGGTATATAGGGATTATATATATAATACCATCATAAGTGGCTCATTTGAAGTGTATCGAATTGTCTTGGGGAACATCGATATTAATGAAACTGAAACTCCTTTGTTAAGGAGTTGAAACCTTCGTCACTTTTCATTTTAATGTGTTTTTTTTCTCTTGTGCTTTTCTATACTGCCAAGTGTCCTCCGAGAAAATTGATTCCTTGGACAACAGCTGGAAAAATTCATTTCCACCTTGGACCTTTCCCCCCGAATAAAACACTTAGTAAAGGAACCTTAGCTTGAAAAAAGCAGGGGGGGAATCATGGTCGCCCCTTTTTTGTGGTCCGGAAATCCCAGACCTGGTAGGATGGTGAATGGTCTTAATTATGTATTGCCGTGTCTAGGTCCTAGGTTGAGAAGGGGTAAAGGTGAAGATGTGTACATTTGCACCCTGGAAAATTTAAGATTAATATCCAAAATAAAACTTTGTAAAAGGTATCTCCTTTCAATAGTAGCTATTTTGTGTATGTTAAATGTCAGGGGGGGTATACATGACGTCATCTATACATATATATATATATATGTACACACATATTATCTAAGCTTGGTGAATTTTTTAGTTATGAAAAAACTAAGCATCGAAAAACTGCCATGGTCGACATATTTCTGGAGGTCAGCAGAGGTGGTGCCATCATTAGCCCAGATTGTCATTCAGCAGTTGAACACACCTTCACGGCAGGCCGGGGGCCAGGGGGTGTTTCCCAAGCCAACCGGAAAAAGGGCAACAAAAATGGCGTGGTTCCACGGTGTTTTAGGTGGAATTTCTGGTGTATGTTTTTATTTTGGCAGTTTTTTTTGCTGAAAAAAATTTCTGGGAAAGGTGAAGAGGTCTTCCCAGAATTTCTGGGACAACTTTGGGGTATTGAAATGGTGTTGTTTCGGTAACCATGTCCCATTTGTTTTGTTTTTTCAACTGTTGAGGGTCGATGAGCATATGGGGGTTTCCTAAAATGTTGGTACCCAACAACCATGGGTTTTCCTACTAAAATGGTCATTTTGGGGTGTTTTGGGGTACCACCATTTTAGGAAACACCCATATGGTGTTTGAGTTGTTTTTTCCTTGCCAAAAGAGTCGATCAATTCTCTTGTTTGTTGACACCGCACCTTGAAGCTGCAACTTGTAGTTTTCGCTTCAAAGATGGCGAAATTTCCCCCCTGGAAGATTAACATAGAACCTACAAATCACCCATTTAGAAAGGAAAATGATCTTCCAGGCCTCCATGATTTTGTTCCATGTTCATCTTCCAGGGTGGACAAGAACTTCCATTGCCCCCTTTTCCACCTGAAAAAAGACCCTAAGTTTCAAGCCTCCGCCCCCGCGGAATCCTTGGATTGATTTTTATAAATCTTGACCCTTAAATCCTTGGGGAGGTGATGACATGTTCATGGTTGATCCCACTTGAAGTGTTCCTTACATCCCGATCAAAGCAGAGCATCAAGTCTCGAGTTCCCAGGGTACCCGGGGTTAACCAATTTCCATTCCAAGTTACATTAGGCGGTTTAGGAGACCTCGGGACTTCTCTTCTCGAAGCCGTTTTTTCGAAGCACTTGAACCAGGGGATTTTAATAGAATTTTTGATAACCCCAGACGATTTTTTCGAAAAAAACCTACAAATCATCTGCTTGAAACTCCGGAAATCTCATCTGAACCAAACGAACCCCATGGGTCAACATTCCCGAGGCTCGCAGTTCGACCGGGCCCCAGACAGCCCGCTGTTGTTCCACAGGAACGGCTTCCAGCGGAACGGTTCCACGACCGAGACTAGCGGAGTTGAAACCGTTGTTGAAGGACTTGTTTGAGGAACAGGCTGAAGCACAAGATGCACAACAGTTGCAGAGTAAAATTGATCAGTTGCAGAAATTGCAGCAGATCTTACAAATGCAACAGGAAGGATTGAAGCAACAACAAAAAGTGGCTCAATCATATCAGCCAAAGGTTCAAAGACTTAGTGAATACCATCCACCTGCACGTGGATACAGCGCTTCTATTACCTCTCCACGAGGTGCCACCGGCCGCCGGGGCTGTGTATCCGATGAGTTTTATGCTACCTTTGATGGAAGAAATCCGGCTAACCAGTTGAGGGTGGTAGTTTATCCCATTATTTACAAAGTTTTATACATTCCAGGTGGTGCAGGATTTCTTCCATCAACAATAGTATAGCTTCATTTTAGGTCCATTTGCAGGAACCACCCGGTTGCTAAGTGGCTAAGTATGACTTTCTTTTGTGCAGATTTTGTTGTAAATTCTCCGTGTATTCATGGGCTTCAAAACGCTTCTTGCATGCCAACCTTCAGAAAAGCAGACATATGTTGAAGAAGGGGTATTTTAGTAACCATACTTAGGAATCAATGACTCCCAAAAATCTCTCTTTGACCTTTGACAGGTGGTATCGGATTCCAGTGATTTGTTTTTCTTTTTAATCTCCTGCTAACCTGACACAATGAGAACAATGTCTGATTTTCATTCATGATCCAAGTGGACGAATTAGTAAACCAGCGTTTTTTTTTTAAAAATCCCGAAAAAACCTCCCCAAAAAAACATTTGCTGTCCCCCCCAAAAAAAACCGGTTGCTTGAACCTGGTTATATATATAATTTTTCTTGCTGATTCTGGTCATTTGGTTGGCTTATTTTTTTTGTGTCCCCCTTGTTCCACGGTTGGCCCCGCCGTTTTCCGCCAGGTTTGGAGGTGCCTTTTCCCAGCTCCCCCAGGGCTCGATCCAGTCAGGCCGAATCTTGGAGAAAAATCCCCAAAAGGTCGTCGTGAGTTTTAGGAAGGGAATCTGGCCTGGTGATTCAAAGTGACCTTTTTGGGATGGTTAAGTGACCCTTTCAAGGGGTTAAGTGACCTCCAACTAGGGGATGAAAAGGGCACTTTGAATCACCAGGGGGTGGTGGCAACTCAAATATTTTTTGTTTTCACCCCGAAAATTGGGGAAGATGATCCAATTTGACGAGCATATTTTTCAGATGGGTTGGTTCAACCACCAACTAGGAATCCTACCCAAAATGGCAACATTCAGTTTTTTTTTTCATGAATTGCCCCAGATTTTTGTTGGAGTGACAAGAGGTCAAAAGGAAGTAAGCTTCACCCCCCAGTGAAAAGCCGTGTATTTCAGGCCATTTCTAGGGGCCCCATAACTCCATTTATAACTAGTAGGGGCCCATCTTGTAGTTACATTACCTTCATAATTGCCCTCATTACCCCCCACTGTCATAGGTATGCCCGTTCCTTTTTTTTGGGGGGGGAGGGTTGCTAACCGGACTCCGCAATGTAGTGAATTGGGACTATTACTTCAATATGTACAATTAATCCCAAACAACTATCATAGGTAGAAACACTTTGCATTGGAACATCTGGGTCTATATATTTGTATATAATACATGTATGTGTGATGTCATCTGAGGCCGCCATCTACCAGCCAATTCGCCCCCTTTGCAAAGGGGGGACCCCTGGAAAAGGAGGAATTCCTATTGGAATTGCCATCATTTTTAGGGGCTTTCACTGTTAGTTGTAGGGAGTGTACTGTATGGATTCTTTGGTGTCAGTGTAACTGCACCTGAAATGGGGTGAAAGATCACGACTTTTTGTAGAAACTCTTTGAGCCGTCGTGCGTTGAGGGGTCCCTGAATGGTTCACGACTGAACGGAGATGTGAAACCACTCCTGTGTTCAGAAGCAAAATGCACTACTGACAGAAATGAACTACACTTCTGGGTGGTGCTTTTAAATATTTTTTATTTTCATCCCCCAAATTTCCATTTTGACTAATATTTTTCAAAGGGGTTGAAACCACCAACTAGACTTCTTTGTAAAGGATTTGGTCAGATACTCGGGAAGCAAAGTTGGTGATGTTGCATCATTAGGTCATGCATATAGCAGGGCAACACTTCCAGATCTCAATGTAGATTTTGTGATCCCAAGCAACTATGCTGATGATCCGATCTGGAACTCAAAATTTTGCCCAGATTATCATGAAATGACTTACATTTCACAAGTTTCCTCCCAAAAAGAAGTTGAGGTAATTTTCATTCTTTTTCATATACGGAAGGAAATATATGCATTTCCTTCTATGATATGCATTTGTCCTTCTAAACTAAACACAGACATATATATATATATATTTAAAAAGAGATACATAAATACATACATATATATATATATATATCCTTACGTAAGTATTAATTTGGACTCATTCATTTGCTTTTACGAAACCACATAAAAACTGCCACTTGGATCCGTTTCTTGACTTGGCGAGGCATGCAGTCGACGACGGTTTCTGGTGTGAACCTCGAGCGACCGGAAGAACAGGGATTCTCCCAATCCACCTAAATGCAAGTCTTGGATCTTCTGAAATTCTTTTGAAGTTTTTTGTGGTGGTTCTTAAATGTTTGAGTTTCAGCTTCTTTTTTTGCTCCAATTGATGCCTGAAAATTGGTGAGATGCAATAAAAAAAAGGTTCCATTCGAAACAAACCCAACACCTGCAGCTCGGCGACTCGCGGAAAAGTTGTTTCACTAGCGGCAACAAATTGGCATTGACTGGGATGAAACAGAAGACATTTCCTTCATCTTTCCGTTGAGATGTCCAGGGTCAGAGTTCCTAGTCTAACAGGATACTCTCTTTAGTTGGATGGTGGGATACCATCCCCCAAGTCTTATTGATGCATACTCTACATAGTGCTTCCGCAGACCCATGTATAGAATATGCTATGATATACATATATGATATGTAAAGTTTTTATGCATAATTATACATACGTACATATTTGCACATGGGAATCCTACCATGGGGAACCGGCAGCCAGAACGCGCACGCATATCTCTCTGTATCATAATAGTGATACTATGTATACACTGTATACCAAATCTATGCACAAGTGATTACACATAAATTGAAATTACGAAAGAACGAAAGGCTTCAACCAGTTATTCCAAGGTCCAGGTTGTTTGAAAAACTTTGATCATCCTGGGGGCCGTGAGACGAGTGTTCTTGGAAAGCTAGTGCCATTGGAAAAAGGTGCGACATCTGAACAGTGGATGCTGTGGGAAACTTTGTGGTTCAAGTCTGGCCTTCTTTTTACCTGTTTTTCTTGGGCTGTTTTTCTAAAATGCTTTTTGTATCCCTGAAGATCATCTTTAGAGTTGTGTTCTGTTTCTACAGGAAATTGAAACACTTGAGCTGATCAATATTTTCGGGGGAGGGTAGGCCGGATCACTGATCCTTGAAACCAACAAGCTGAGTCGCCGGGTTATCCATGCGCATCTTTCGGAACATGACAGGTTCCGGGAAGTGCTCGGGCACCCGCGGCGCCTGAACCGACACTTGGCATGGATTTCATTGTTTCAACTCTCCAGTTGCTGCACTGTTTGGGAGATGGGAGACTGAACTTAATGGGGGGTTTACTGAGATATTGATATATATATATAAATCATTATATACACGCACGAAAAAATACACTTTCGAACACTTACAAGTTTCGATATGTTCATGCTTAAAAATGATACCACTCAATTCTAGATATGATTTTAAGTTGCGAAAATTCCATCCGAACATTCGAAACACGAGGAATTTTCCTTTCCCCAAACCAGTTTGTTGGTCACGCATTTGGAGCAACAAAAACCAACTCTCCGAACCTAAACCGCCACTTGTGTGTTTTTTTTTGGGAATCGTAACTGTGGCTGTGCTTTTTCACCCATCACCCCTAAACCCTGCCACAAAGCGGTTTTTCAAGGGGTTGCTTGAGTTGCTTGTGTGATCTGTTGATGTATAAAATCTGAAGAAAACGCAGTTAAAAGGATGAAGTCTGTATTTACGAGAATCATATGAATGACAGAGTTTAACTCATCCCAGAGCAATAATTTGTTCATGTTGGCTGGGAAGTTGGTGCGGGCAGGATATGATGTGGGATGATGTGGGTGTTTTGCTTTGTTGGTTACTTGGTAGTAGTTGTATCTACATGACTTGGTGGTGTCTTCCAATCCTACCAAGAATTCCTCCACTTCGTGTAGATGGTGACTTTAATTGGAGTCTTTGACATGATTTTTGGACAAAATCGTGACGTTCAGGGATTTTTTTGGGCGAACTTTTCCCTTGAAAGGTCGCCTGAGTTTAAAACTGCAGGAAGGCGACGAGAGACCGGCCCTTAAACTTGGGAGAAGCAAAGGAATTGCTCAAGGCCGGGACCCTGGGGTTCATCCCTGGGTTAAAAAACCTAGTTGATGTCGTTCAATTGGGAAAGGCTTACCCTCCGGTATGACGCCTAAAATAGCCATTTGGGGGGAATCAAATTTGATGCATAAATGTATGGTAACTTTGAGTGATTTCCCCGAAAAAATAGCGCATGGATGCTGATTATCCACAAAGGTCTTGGATGCTTTTTGTGTGACTTTTCGATCTCCGAATGGAAGCCCCTCACAAGAAACAGTGGGCAGGCTGTCCTCCCTTGGATTCTTGCCCCTTGGGGTTGTCATGTTACATGTTATATAGATAGAGGTATTGATCCTTAAGCTCACAATGATACACTGGACAAAATCCGGTCTACGACTTGTGGATTTTATGATATCAACTGCTTTGCAAGAATTTTTCCCATCAAACCTTTTGGTATGTCCCTTCCTGAGCGGGGCAAGTTCTTGTTTTTGCTCCGGTTTGCCTTTCCTTTGGCACTTTTACTTCCCCAGGCTTTTCGTGAGATCGCCAGTTCCAAAGAGTTTCAACGAACGCTGGGCAATATTCACAAACAAGGCCTGAACATTTTTGCGCTTCAAATGGGCGGTAGATGGGGTTGGTCAGTTAGGTGGTGGTACGTACCCACCGAAAACTAACAACACTGTCACCTGGAACGGTCGAACCTTTCCTGAAACGAACAGCATTTTCGCACCTGAAAACGGATGTTTTTCGGATACGATTCGTTTCCTTTTTGCGATGGAATAAATGATTCAGGGGGCGTTTGGCTTTTAGTTTTCAGGGAGTTCTTCCGTGGTTGGAAGAACGATCCTTTCCTTTTTGAAAACGGACCCCTTTTTGTAAGGAAAAACATTCGTGAAATTTTTCGGGGGACGTAGATCTGAGATGATCTGAGTGTGGAGGGATTTTTTGATCCCAGGTCCTGATTCAGTGCAGAAGATGGGGCCAATGTTCATAGGCCAATCCTTTAATAGAACACTGGTCCGGTGGCCTGGGCGTTTTTCCTGTGGAAACAAAAATGGTGGTCTCGGCCTCGGGTTTTGTGGTGCAAAGATTTCCGGTGGCCCTTTGGATCTTGAGCCCCATCGTGGTGTTTTCGAGATGGGTGATATGAGATGCTGGTGGTTTCTTTTTGTTGGACTTTTTAGGTGAGTGACACCAGACACTGTCAATGGTACACGTCTACATACTTACAATCATATACATACCTACCACTTGCATGACTTTTGACCACGGTTTTTTTTCGTTCGACCCTTCAAAACCTTGAAAGGCTCCCTCTAAACGCCACGGGGGGGACTTCATTTCTAGCCAGCTCTAGCCACCCAGGCCATGTATGATTTTCCTCTCAGCAATGAGGGCTACCAGGATCAGAGGGGAAGTGATTTTCCGGAGCAACGAGGTTTGATTCATGTGGCGGAATCCAACGAAAACTCGCTCAGAACCATCAACAAAAAAAATCCATGTGGCTGAATAGTTACGGGCCCCAGAACCTTTAGCATAGTTGCTGAAAATCAATGGTTGGAAGATTGGAAGATGGAAATTTCCCAACTTAGCATGATTCCTTTTTTGGGGACATGTCAATTTTTGTTTGTTGAGCTGTTTCCTCCTGGTGGCTTTGAATTGGTGGCTGAAAGCGGCACTGGGAAGCCCCCCCTTGTCCTTCAAGAAGCTTCCATAGGACATGGCACGCGGAATCAGCAAACATTCCTGGAATGTACATGTGAAGGCGCAGGCTCATGAGGTGCTGAAGAGATTGGTGCTGGTGGTGGTGGTGGTGGTGGTTTTGGGAAACAATGGGGTGGTGGTATTGGAGCTTAGCTAAAATTGCTGCTTTTGTTTGGGCAGGATTGTTGTCCCCAAAAAGAGAAAGCAAGAAGGAATATCTACGAACATCCATTGGTCCATTGCACGAATAAACAAGTGGTTCGAAGCTCTTTTGGCTGCCATCTTAAGTCCACAGTCTCTGGTACCTCAACGCAAGTTGTTCTAGATTTCCAACGCTTCGAACAACGCCGACCCCCACAACAAACCCGGCCTCCCCCCAGAAGGCAAGCGGACCTTTCCCGTTGTTTTTGGGGTCCGGGGTCCGGGGGTTCCATCTTTGGAAGCTTCCCTCGGATTTGGAGGTGGAACGTCTCTTGCGTATGCCTCCGGGCGCCTTCTTTGGCATTCCTGGTGAGCCGGGACAGGACCGTTGACAATACGAGGGGTTGGGTATGTCAGTATGTCACAGGTATGTCTGTGACACGCACACCCTATCCTTGATGTTACAGTTATCTGGATATTTGGAATTTGGAAGAGGTGCAGTTACCTGACAAAGTGGCTTCCAAGTAAAACGGTCCAACTTGAGGTCTTTGAATCTGGGAAACATCCGGCAATAAACCCTTCATCATGGCAAATGTAAGGGTACCCCCCCAAAGCCATCCTCAACAATCCCTATAATAAGGCCTTATTTGCCGGGGGGGTGGGCCCCTTAGATTCCCACGACTTCACATGAGGAGCCTGAGTATCCGCCTCTGGAGCAAGAGCCAGACCCGAAGCCTTCGAAACCGCAGGTGGAGAATGGTGGGGAGGTGGGGAGGCTTTTCATGTGGTTTGCCAAGGATATGTCGGATACGTATATATATATATATATACACGCTATATATATATATATATATTTATACACATACATGTTAATTACTAATATACCATACTATATTATAGTAGACATACATTGTATCGAGTTAAGGTCCCTTCCAAAATTTTCTCCCGCGAGGCCCGTGAGGCGCAGCCAAAGGTGTTGTCGTGGGGAAATCTCAACGTCTGGGAGGATATCTGAAGTACCAAGGTTCCAATCATACGTATTTTCAGCAGATCCTGGGGTTGATTGAAAACAGCAAAGAAATAGTGGTTTCACCAAAGACATACATAGTTGATGCTTCAGAAATCCGGGATCAACTCACCAGTTGAGGGAAAGGTAGTTGAAATCCCATTATTTGCAAGGTTTTAGCCATCCAAACGGTTGGCCTTGGGATTTCTGAACCATCAACAGTATCTTCTCTAAAATTCGAAGGCAATGAAGTGTTGGTATTCTAGTCGTCCAAAGTCGCCACGGGTGATGGGAAGGATATCTGACTCTTTGATTTGAAAAGAAAAGAGTCATCAGAGACTGCTAAGGATGATATTGATCGACCGATTGAGATTTGACTGACTGAATGATTCAGGGCCAAAAAAATCAAATCTGAGTGGTTTGAGAAAGTTTTAGGGGGATTTTCAGGTCAAAATGAAAGAAGATTGACCATATAATTGACTTGTGAGCACTGCAAATGGGTGAAGAGAAACTGGGTGGTGGCTTCAAGTATTTTTTTTTCACCCCTAGTTGGGGAAAGTGATCCAATTTAACGAGGAAAACATTTTCAGATGGGTGGTTCAACCACCAACTAGGCAGCTGCCATATGAAGTTGTTCTTCTTCCCCATTTCGATCCTTTCGTTTGGGATCGACTTCCGACAGGCTTCCAGATCGAGTGTTTTTTAGGGTAGGGTGTTTTGTAGCCATTTATGTGGGGGGATTCATTCATAAGCCATGACATCATAAGGATCCCGAAATGAAACAACCAGGATGACTCAATGAAAAGTAACGAAGCTCAACTGATTTCCAACGTTTTTTTTTGCTTCCAAAAAAAAAAAAAACCATGGGCCAACGTTTGCCGCGGCCTCGGCCTCCTCCCTCCCTGAACGACGAGAGACGACGGGACCTTGCACACACTGAGGTCCAGACGAGTTAAAGGAATTGAGGCAGGGGGAAACTTGGAAGATTTCAATGTCTTAATCCTCCCGAAGTTTAACAGTTCGCCCCTGAAAAGTTACCTTCCCAATAGGAAAATAGTCTTCCAACCATCATTTTTCAGCGGCTATGTTAAACTTCCAGGGTGTACCCTACCTGGTTTCCCAACAGTTCAACAGCGTTTGTTTAAAATGAATGGTTGGAGGATGAATGGAACCTATTGGGGCCCTTCGCCCTATTTTCAGAGGGGAAAAAGTTAGGTTTCAGGGAGTGTAAGAAAGAATCAACATGTGATGTGGTAGATTGTTGGCAAACGATTGGAATGTTTTGATATGATAAGTATTTACATTATATGTTGGACACTATGTGCAAGGTGGTGGCCAAACATGCAGTGGACAACGTGGAAGTCTGAGTCCAAGACCGCGGTTAAACGGGCGATTTGTGGAACATCAATGACTTCAGCAGAAATGGAGATGTGCTGTAGGCAGTGCGAAACCAATTGATTTCAGGGCTCCTCTTTTCTAAGAGGACATTGGAAGTTGTGTGTTGCTTAATTGATCTTAATTGGTTTGGTTCGAATCCTGTGGTGTTTCTTGCTACGATTTTTTCTGGTTTTGGCAGGAGCATGGCTGGAGCCAAACAGATTGGGAAGGGTTGTAAGATCGTTGTTAGAGAATGGTTGCAGGTTTGGTTCAAAGTTTCGGTCGGTGAGTGCGACGACTTGGAATTTTCAGATCTTTCACCATGGCTCCACGTCGATTTCGCGGTGCTGCTGCGTTAGTGGTGGGTGCTATGCTGGCCTGCTGCTTGGAGCGTGGCTTTGTGAGCCCAACGAATGCAACAAGGCGCAATTTGGCAGCCGGCTTTGCCAGTGGATTGGCAGGAGTGCTGGGTTTGGAATCAGCTCAGGCATATGATTTGCCGGACTTGCCATATGCATATGATGCATTGGAACCTTCCATCGACAAAGCAACGATGGAGTTCCACCACGATAAGCATCACTTGACCTACGTGACCAACATCAATAAGGCCATGGAGGGCAAGACGCAACCACCTCTTGTGGAATTGCAGAAGACTGCAATCAAAGATGGTGCTGCCTTCCGCAACAGCGGCGGAGGTGCTTACAACCACAACTTCTTTTGGCTGGAGATGGCACCAACTGGAAAGGGAGGAAAGCCGTCCGAGAAGCTGGCCTCGGCCATTGACGAGTCCTTTGGGTCAATGGATGACTTCAAAGCGAAATTCGAGGCAGCCGGAGCCCCTGGAGCACGCTTTGGCTCTGGCTGGGTTTGGTTGGTTGTTGACGGTGACAAGAAGCTGGCAATTACTTCAACACCAAACCAGGACAATCCTTTGATGGAGGGTGTGGATGGCACAGCAGGCATCCCCATTTTGGGCTGCGATGTGTGGGAACATGCCTACTACCTGAAGTATCAGTACCGTCGTCCTGACTACATCAAAGCTTGGTGGGACGTGGTGAATTGGGATCAGGTGAGTGCTTGGTATGAAGACGCCTTGGGTGGCACAGCACCTACTGCAGACTCAGCCACTTCAGCAGCAGCCTTGAGCGGTCGCAAGACGGCTGCGACATCATCTTTCAGTTTGAAGTTGGGCTTTGAAGCCAACGCTAGATATGGATCTTAGATTCTTTTAATCTCGATGCTTCAACCGCAGAAGATATCTATTTCTTGAACAGTAGCACAAGAGAAAAAAAACATTGCAGGAAACCAAACTCTGCCGAGCACATAGGTGCAGTCGTCATTAAAACAGCATGTCAGCTGTCAGCTGTGAAAGAGCCATCCTCGGATTGCATGGGATTCCAGTCACATAACCTTCAACCAACGACCAACGGTCCCAACGTCTTCAGGTCAGAGTGGAGCTTCCACAAAATGCCACATTTTATGACTGCAAACAGGCCGAGGCCTTGGGTGTTAACGATGAATTGCTGCCTGACATTTTGGGACCCTGGAGGGTGAAGTGAAATAGAATCAAAGTAGGTTCTTCATGGTTCTTCTACATGTATCATTTTGATATATTGTTATATACGTATACTAAATACATATAATATATATATATATATCATGTATATAAACATAGATCTATAGTTATATAATGTTATATATGGATATATATATATATACATACATTTACACAAACATACCTAGGCACATATGTGCGCACATACATATACATATATTCGGCACTTGCTCATGTATTGATTTCCATCACTGGAGTTTTGCTAAGGCTATCTCCAAATTGCTGGGACGTGATGAGATTCTCCGGAAGGGGAGGCCAGCGAGATTTTTTATGTTGGGATCCAATGTATAGATATAGATTGCTACGATATGATAACTTATGGGTATCCTATGGTATGCATATGTAGTACATTCATCTTGTGGGATCGATTGATGCTTTTTTTTGGCTTCTCAGAGTGACTGCATGTCAGTGAAACTACGTAAAATTTCCATGTGCATTTCTGCTCGCAAAAAAAACATGTGAGGTTGGTGCAGAAGAAGGGTGGGGTCTATTCCGCCTTCAAGGACAGGGAGTTACTTCCTTTGGAAGTCGACCCAGGGTCTTGAGGCATGGATTTGCAGGATGTCGGAAAGCACTTTAAGTGCTTGGAGTCTTTCCATTCATGTCCCT
>DF239687.1:215913-229806 GCA_000507305.1 Breviolum minutum Mf 1.05b.01 | reverse complement strand
TAGGAAGTGCCCTTTTGATATCTAAGTGCCCTTTTGATATAGCTAAGTGCCCCTTTGACATAGATAAGTGCCCCTTTGATATTGATATACAACATTTGATATATGTGGGTGACACGCTAGTGACACGGTCTGACACGCACCCCACGAGCCAAAATCCCGAGTAACACCGATCACTTCTCCACCGGAATGGCATATGGATCAACGTTCCATGTGATATGGAAAACGTATGGTTCCTCTCATCAAGGCAGTAACTCGTGTCATTTTACATGCAGCATCCATCCAATCATCCCCCAGCTGGCCAGTCATTACCTTTATGTTTTATGGCTCGATATAGCCGATATCAAAGGACATATCGCATGCATAGATCAAAACGTTACAAAGGGTCACTTATAGAATTCGATGTATTTTGAGCTGGTCATTCCTGTGGTAAGTGCCTTCTTTTGATTTTGATATTAAGTGCCCTCAAAACAAAGCCACTTTGAAGAAGCTGGTTCATGAAAACCAACTTGAAATTCATGAAAAAAAACGTGGAATTCATGAAAAAAACGTGAAATTCATGAACAAAACGTGGAATTAATGAAAAAAAAACGTGAAATTCATGGAAAACAACGTGAAATTCATGAAAAAAACGTGAAAATCAAGAAAAAAATGTGGAAATCATGGAGAACAACGTGAAATTCATGGAAAACAACGTGAAAGTCATGAAAAGAAACGTACAATTCATGAAAAAAAACGTGAAATTCATGAAAAAACGTAAAAATCATAAAAAAAACGTGGAAATCATGGAAAAAAAAGTGAAATTCATGGAAACCAACGTGATATTCATGAAAAGAAACGTATCCCCATATCTCCACAAAACAGCACCGCACCATATGAATCGTACCGAACTTACTCCTGAACCCATAACCGTTTCTTCCCATCCGTCTATTCCTTTGTTTCCCCCTCCTTTACCGTCTAGCTTTCCGTTTCTTGCCGGACTGGTTTGCTAACGAGCTACTGGAGTTGGATGGGCCGCTTTCGGGGGGTGTACGGGTGCATATCAAAAAAGGGCTGGCTCGTGTTTTCAAGGACATCTCACAGATCGATAGGTGGGAAAGGCCAGCAGATTAACTAGATAGATAGATAGATAGATAGATAGATGGATGGATGGATGGATGGATGGATGGATGGATGGATAGATAGATAGATAGATAGATAGATAGATAGATAGATAAAAAATAGATAGATAAAACATAGATAGATTTGTGGATAGATTTCTCTTAGTAGTAGATTCATAGTTTACCCCTAAGAAATTCTGGCTCAATTTGCCTGCTACAAAAAGATGATGTTTTTTTTTTCTAGACGGGGCTGAAGGGTGATGAAAGGTCTCCACGATTCCAGGAGATGGATTGCTTTTTTTTTCCTGTTGGAATCCAGGATGAAGATTTGCTGGGAGACACACGACAGGCCGTTCAAAGCCCTATCAAAAACTGAGTGTTTTTTTTGTTAGAAGATCCAGCGATGATCAACACACTGTAATTCTATCAAAGATTCACATGTTTTTTTTTTGTAGAGAGAGAGAGAGAGAAGCACCTTGAGAACATGTCAAATCTTGCAACAAATTTTGTCCTTTTTTTTCCATTCTCAAAATGCAGGTATTGGTCTTGGGTGCCGATCTGAACACCGAAACGAACGAAGCGAATGATCCGATGCCGCCCATACATCCCTATGCCATGGGCAAAACGCCAGCCACCGTGGAAAGGGAGGAGGGTCCACCAGCGGTGGAACCTTACTCAGTGAAACGTCGGGAGGTATTGGCACCACCCAAGCGTGTGAAGGAAGTGAACGAGACTTTTATTGAGCCAAAGGTGGTCCCAAAACAGGTGGAAAAGAAGGAACCAAAAGCAACACCAAAGGTGAAGGAACCAAAAGTATTACCTCCAGCAGAAGAATATGAGATTTGCATCAAACATGCTGTGGAGCCTGGTGAAGTTGTATTAAAGGTTTGGAGCAACTGGACTTTTGGTACAATGAGAGATGCCTTGGCAAGGAAGCTCAAACGGGAGGAGATTTCGAAAAAGGCACGCTTCGTATTTAAAGCTGGTACAGGTACTGCCCCTTGGGTTGCCTTCAAGGACTGACAACATGTGGGACTTGAGACATTTTTGATCTTGAAGCAACAAAAAAGATCAGAGCATGAGCAATGAAGAAAAAAACATCCATTAAGTCAATCAGAATCAACAGATGTTCTGGTTCATCCCCGGTTAAAAATCCCTAAAGCTATAGGCAAACTTGTTTTTTTTGCAAAGCGTTGAGACCTCTTTCGGGCTTCCACTGCGGTGATCCTGCAGGACCAGGAGATTGTAGGTTGGACTCCAGATGGCAGTCGGCGAAATGAAGTGATGTTGTTGGGTTCCGATACTCAAGGATCCACGACCAGAGGGTTCTGGTCGTTCTGGGGGGGTGTAGGCCTTGCGTTCGTTCAAAGGATCGTGATCCTTGAAGAAACGAAAAACTGTAAAGAATTCATCACCTGTAAGATTTTCATGATTTTCACGTGGTACTGGCGAACATTTTGAGTCCCAAGTTTTTGAGGTGCAACAAATTTCTGGTGAAAAAACGGTGCTTCTTAGGTGTCGACTTAGTGGAGCCATCGGAGGGTTTGTATGGGAGCCTTGGAGGGGTGGGGGCCATCACCTGGGAGCCAACTTCAACTGGTGATTTGGGGATCGATTTCCGCCACCTTTTTATAAGATGAAAAGATTGGGAAAAAACGTGGTGGAAATCCCATTTCCTAGGTGGTGGCGTTTCTCGGAGATTTTTTGTTTTCGCCCCGAAAATTGGGGGAAGATGAACCAATTTGACGATCATATTTTTCAAATGGGTTGAAATCATCAACCAGCAAAGTTGATTTCCTTGGATTTTTAAAAAAGTACATCCATGGATTCAGAAAGAGTACGAGGTGAAGTACTTGATTTTTCCAGCTACCCAAACCCATTGCGAGGAGAAACTTTTTAGCATTTAGATTTTTCCGGTGAAATTATAGCCACCTCACCACGGGTTTTTGGGACCCCAAAATGTAGCTTTTTGGAAGGGTCCCATCCCCTTCTTTCAGGGAAATTCAGGTTGGTGAAATACTGTAAGTTGGCCAGATTTAGGATGTAACCTCATGCTACTGCAGTTGATTCATTTCGGTGCTGGTCTTTGGGACCAAAGTATTCTATTGAGTCTCTCCCCAATCCGAAAAACATCCAGAAAAATGCCAACACAAAAACGACAAAATGAAAACCAACAAAAACACAAGGCATGATGAAATCCTATATTTCTACAGGTATTTTCTATATTTATAATATATGATTTCCATCGTTTTTCATCGCTAACTTTATACCATCCAAACGTTTCGAATCGAAGATCACACTCCCATAAGGTCCATGGAGTTGACTCAGCGTTTGCTGGAGGTGCCGTGCGCAAGCTTGTTTTAGTTGAGCACCAACGAGTTTTACGAATCGTATTCTTTGAATGTATTCAGAAAGGCCTTTTGGCAACACTTTTGTAAAATTTAATAGTTGTTTGGTGAAATTGGATAAAATTATTGTTGGAAAGTTTCATGTTCCGTGATTCTTCGTTTTTTTTTTTTGTGTTGCGAGGAATTTCTCAAGAAAAGTGTTTTGAAGAACATGGGGATCGGGTCAAATTATAGCGACCTCACACGACCTGGGCCCCCAAACGGTAGTTTAGTGAGGGAATCCTACCATAGTGTCACCAGGACACCAACATTGCCTGGTGGTCACTGTGCTTCACAACACGTGGAGCCGAACCAAAAGACCGTAAGGGAATCCTACCCATTCAGGTTAAGGATTTATCATAAATTGCCCAGAATGGAATGAACTTCCCGGATTCCTTTACCCAAAAAATGCAAGGATCAGAAAAAAACTGTTTGGATGGTTCAGGGAGCGACACTTTAAGAAACCCCCGAAGTGTTGGGTCCTGTCGTTTTGGAGGTCTTTTCTTTAAAGGCTTGAAAACACGTGCCGTATTTTCAACATAGCAATGAACATTACACTCTGGAATATTCACATGGAATCCAAAAATGGAGGCTTGGTTCAGATGATTTTCCTTTTCAATTGGGTGATTTTTAGGTGAACCATGTTGATTTTCAGGGGTGTACCCTTTTACAATTGAACATACAAAGGCATTTTTTTTCCCTTGCTATGCTGGACTACCCCAGTAAAGGTACGGGTAACTGCTAACTACATCTCATCTCAAATCCTTGTTCTAACTGCTGGGCAAAGATAGGGGTTCCAATCAGAACATATAAGTTATTGAGAAGACATCCATATTTCAAGATGGCAAAGGTTCAACATCAGAGGTGAGATGCATGTGCCGTAGAAAAAATGTAGGTATGAGGGAACTGACATTGAAAATGTCCACAGAAAAGATTAGCTGGCCGGTGCTTAGTCATGAGTCATGAGCAAATGAGCAAAAGATGGCCATTTTCCCTACTAAATGACGAGCAAATGAGTAACTGGGTGGGGGTGAAGCACTTGACAATTAGGATTTTGTCTGGAAGAGACATCTTCCGACAAATTCAGTTGGTGTTGGGTTTTCCGAAATCTGACCAGAAAGATGTTGGTCAGCATCTCAACTGAAGGTGAACTTTTTACAGACATAGAAACATGCTTCATGACCCTACGGCCCTTGGGCCCAAGATCCAAACGATCCCATAACGATCCCTCGATCGATCCCTTCAGAACTTGAAACGATCCATCGAGTGAGCAATGGACATGACATCCCACACCCAGTTATATGGGGGGTTATGAAATATAAACCATGACATCCAGGATCCCGAAATTAAACAACCAGGAAGACTCATGGAAAGTGGAGTTTTTTTGTATTTTTTTTGTTTCGTAGGTCAAGTGAAAAAAAAAGCCCATGGGTTTACACAAGTTTTCATTTCTCTTTGGGAGTGGATGCTTGGGAGGTCCAATGAATTGGGTTAAAACCTCCGATCAAGAATTTGAGAAGACTTCCGACAAACGAAACCAATTCTTTGGTGGAAAAATTCCCAAGAAACCTAAAACTAGGTGGTGGTTTCAAACATTTTTTTTAAAATGTTCACTCCGAAAATTGGGGAAGATGAACCCATTTTGACGATCATCTTTTTCCACATGGGTGGCAAAAAACCACCAACCAGTAAAGCTTATCAAGCCACTGGGCTTGATGTGCAAAATTTCCCTGAGGAATTTGAAAAGGCTTGTATGCAGGACACCGAAGAAGTGGTGAAGGTGAAGGTGATGGCGGTTGGTCGCAAAATAAAACACGAAAGATTAGTTTGGGTTTTGTTATATTCAGAATGAGCTCCGGTGACTTTACCCAAAAAGTGTTTTTTTTTAAATAAAGGAGATTGGCCTGAGTTTAGGGTTGTCTAGGTTTGAAAATACTATTGGCCCATTTTCCGTCATTTATAGAATAGCCCAAAGGAAAGGGCCTTGTTCTGGTGGTCAAAGTACCAAAATGGAGGAGAAGCAGGTTCCAGGTATACATATATATATATATATATATGTATGTTTCTTATGTACACATAAATGTTTCTGCACATGTGTGTTTGTGTACGTATATATATGTATACTGTATACAACGTATACTGTATATACATACACAAGGGACACATGAGATCGGGATGCTCCCCGCAAACTCCTGAAGATGTGAAGCACAGTCCTGGTGGCGGCCGCATTATGGATCTCCAACGTTATATACATTATAGTCATGTTACCCTCCTGGAAACTAACATACCTCACTTGGGAAACGGAACATCATCTTCAAAAATGCCTTCAAAAGGGGATATGTGAGTTCCCTGGAGGGTAGTTATATTCCATAGTCGGTCATAAGCTGGCATGTTTTTGCTTGGGATCCACATTAAAAAGCTGTGTGGTCAGGCATTCCAGAGCATACAACACTGAGATTAGTCTGGTCAGATTATAGCCACCTCACACGGGTTTTTGGGCCCCCAAAATGTAGCTTTTTGGAAGGGTCCCATCCCCTTATTTCAGGGAAATCGAGGTTGGTGCAATATTATAATTTGGCCACATGACCAATAAATACCCACTATAGCATAAGGTGTATGTGGGGTTGATTATTAAGGGTACCATCCCAAGGGTACCACCATTTATCGGTCTTTGATGGTTTTTTAATCACTGGACATCCCAGGAGGAGACGCAAGCCGCGCTCGAGAAGCTTCTGGACCGTCCGGGGTGATAGCAGGGCTTCTTGAGGAAAAAGCAGAGTTTTTTTCACCCGAAAAATGCGTCCCAGCTGATTCAAAGTGACCTTTTGATCTCCTAGTTGGAGGTCACTTGACCTTTCCAACAAGGTCACTTAAGTGATCCACGATTCGGGGTGGGGGGGAGCAATTTGGGAACCTTGGGAACGTTTGGAAAAATTCATGACAATCAAGGTGAAAGGAACATGAAGAAACTTCTGAAAATCGATGGAACATGACAGAAATCCCATGAATTGGTAGGTACTTGACCCCAACTCACACCAAAACTGCCAACTTCTTTGCCCGTAGTGTTTGGTGATGCTAGAGAAAATTTTCGGTCTACCAAAGCTTGGCAGTTGAATTGTGATTTGAAGTATGTAGGTATAAAGCCTGTGCTACCTCGACAGTAATCTGGAGTGAAAAAGGTGCGAGACTTGAGATGTTATATAACTTATATAGCTGTTTTCCAAGGTTGCTTGGGTTGTGCTGAGTTGTGTTGGGTTGGACTTGTGCAGTGATTGGTGTTTGTTTTGGGATCGGTTTCGGATAGACTAGATTGAGGATGCATCACTATGGGTACATTCCTGCTTATGAGCCAGTGAAAATACCTGAAGTCTGCAGGTTGCATAGTTTTTAAAAAGTTGATTAACATAATTTAGGAGAAAAAACATCATGTCAACAAAAAAATAAATAACTTCTAGCTTGCACCACCCCTTAGAAACAGAAAAAGATACCACTGAGAGGGGGGTATGTCTCAGAAACTTGGTATCTTGAACTTTAAAACTGGGTTTTGAATGTTCTGCCTTTCAGGTAATGGTTAATTGGTTGTTTGGGGCCCGGTGGTTTGGATTCCTGGGATCCCCGAAAATGAAAGGGATTGGGATTCTTAGGGCTACTTCTGGAATCCCAAAACCAACTCAATCACCAATTAAACATTGGCTGAGAAGTAACGTTTGGAAAAAATGATAGATGCACAAATTCGAAATAATTAGGATAAACTACTAACTACTGTAACCAGTAACTGGTGAGTTGATCCCGGACTTCTGAAGCATCAACCTGTTGAGGTGGTGGTGTTGCCCTCCAGTTGGGCTTGTCACAACTCATGGGTCAGGTGAGGGTTTTCTGGTGAAGGGGAGTGAGTTGTCAGTGTGGTTTTCAGTGAACCTGGAAAACATAGAAACGTACCATAGTTTTAGGCGACTGTGGCTGATTTCAGGGGTAAAGTTGATGGAAATCGACAGCAACTTTTTTTTCAGTGAAGGATGCAATAAAAAGTGGTGCGATTTTTTTTTTTTCGGGCTAATCAACTGAGGCTTCACAAAAGGCAGCCGATGTCGTTGGCGTCAGAGGAACTTGGAAATTACAGCGCTTGATGGATGCGGTGAAGGCGTTTGCCAACGGTCGGGGGGTTTTTGATGCTGAAAAAAACGCAAAGCGTCCTTGTTGAGGCCTGGTTGCAAGTGAAACTATGAAAAAGTGCCTTGCTTTTTTTTCCCTTTCAGAAGATGTTCTTGGTAACAGTGCTGTAACCATTTCAATTATTTGAATTGGAATGGATTTCGAGAAAAATGTTCAAACCATCTTATATACTCCCGGGTGGTGGTAACTCAAATGTTTTTTAAATTTTCATCCCGATTTTTTTGGGGAAATGATCCAATTTGACTTCCGCATATTTTTTCAAATGGCTTGAGTTCAACCACGACCTGTTTACTCCTTTGCTTGCATGCATGATGGCAGCTTGTAAACACCTTCAAACCTTCATCGTAAACACCTGAAGCAAAAAAATCTCCAGGCGCATGGAAGTGATCGAAAGGTGGTGGAACTAGCGAACAGCCTGGCAGCTCGGGGGTTGTTGAGGTGTTGGAGTTTTTCGGGTTGTTGAGGTTGCGTCCTCAGTAAAAAAAAGCAACCCACCCAAAAAAACCGATCCATAAATGGAGCAATCAACAAAGGGCCGAGGTGCTTGTTTAGGGTTTAAGGGTTGGGGATTACATCCTACCCAATTTTTATGGGGATTATTTTCAGAAACCATGACATAAACATTCCCGAAATTTTCAAAAACCACTTGGATTTGGTTTTTGCGGTGATATTTGATACATTCAATTCAAAAACGGTGGGACAACCCACCAAAAATTAAGATGTCCAAGCATCCAATTTTTCTTGAAGGCTTGGCCCAGCAAACCTGTCGATTTTTTGTCCATTGAAGCCCAGGACTAGTGTCTTTCATGAAAAAAAAAGGTACTGTACATAGTACATAAACTTAAATACATGGTATGTATATATATATATATATATATATTTAGGGGAGTCCTTGTGACACATGAATCATCCTGAAGATCACCCACTTTGTTTGGTCGGTTAGACTTCCATTGATATATTAGTATGTATGTGTATATATATATATTTACATGTTGGAACAGGCCAAAACCCTGGTTCACACTGGGCAGCCATAATCATAATCTTTTTTATTTTACAGGGAACAACATAGACCTTCACTATGGACTGTGGCAGTTGGAAGTATCGCCGGTCTCACCGGGTTTGCATGGTCGAAAATGGATGAAAAGCAGTGAAAAAAGGCAGGGCCCAATACATTTATGCATCCTCTGTACTCAGAATGGTCCCAGGGAAAACTCGTAAGCTGTGAAAAGCTGTGAAAGATGTTCACATCCACCTACAACTATAGACATCCATATGAATATTTCTATATCTATATTTGATTGCAAGATGGTTGGAATAAAAGGCGGGTGAAAAACAATCAAAACAGGTTTCATGTCTATCTAGTTGGTGGTTTTTCAGATATTTTTTATTTTCACCCTTACCTGGGTGAAATGATCCGATTGGACGGGCATATTTTTCAAATGGATTGATTCAACCACCAACTAGTTATGCTAAAAATCCAACCAAATGGTGGTTTAGTAAGGGAATCCCCCCAAAATGGCCGAAACAATTAGGTTAAGGATTTATTCTAGCTCTATATCCATACGAAAAAATCCAAGGTTGGTATCTTTCTGAACACATTTTTCCTCCAGACTTGAAAGGTGTTGAGAAGACCCTTCGACTTGAAAATGGAAAGTTGTTTGGCTTGCGACAGGCGGGCGTTGGGCGTGTTGCTGTGCACCCCCCTCCCGGTATCCCCGAAGGGTAGGGTGGTGATGATAGTACTTTTAGAGTAGTAGTAGTAGTAGTAGTAGTAGTAGTAGTAGTAGTAGTAGTAGTAGTAGTAGTAGTAGTAGTAGTAGTAGTAGTAGTAGTAGTAGTAGTAGTAGTAGTGTAGTAGTAGTAGNTTGTTGTTGTTGTTGTGGTTGTCGTTGTTGTTGTCGTTGTCGTTGTCGTTGTCGTTGTCGTTGTCGTTGTCGTTGTCGTTGTCGTTGTCGTTGTCGTTGTCGTTGTCGTTGTTGTTGTTGTTGTTGTTGTTGTTGTTGTTGTTGGTGGTGCTGTTGCTGCTGCTGCTGCTGCTGCTGCTGCTGTTGCTGCTGCTGCTGCTGCTTTCAAAAAACTTCGTGTATGACATGTGCACTACGACTTACAATTGCGCTGAGACTTGAAGTTGCTGTCAGTGCACACACACCCTTCATAAAATTCATCCAATATGGATACAATACTACATATATCCAATCTTGTGCCACTTGCTAGGTCGCTGTTTTTTATTTTTCGTAAGGGACTTTTGTTTAAAGACTTCCAAAAAGACCATGGGTTTTTTTGCGCCAAAAACCTTGGGTCTTGAAGCCGCCGTTTTGTGGAGGTGAGCGCAACAGCTTCAGCCATCAAGGGTTTATTAGGTCGCAGCCAGGTGTGGAGGGGATGGGGAATCTTTGGTTGGAATCTTTGGAATTTGGAATCTTAGAAAAACCATGCATGAACCTTGAAATACTCCCTGGAAGTCCAAGACCAAACAAAGAATTGCCTTTAGGATGATACAAAAAAAGGATTCCCCACTACCAATGGGCAAAGTTTGGTTTTTGGACTCCCTAGTAACCTATATTTTCTTGGGGTTTGGGGGGGGTTGGTCGCATTCCGAGCGCCACGACTTTGGGGTCGCTCTAAAAAAATCCGGTGCTTAAAGTTGCATCTACCTGTTGTTTCTCCATCGGAGCAACCAACCAAAAACTCGCTTTCCTTTTAGTGGACAAGGAAATAGTGATATTGTGCAAGAAAAAATTGCCAAATCCTCAAAACGATGCCCGCTTGATTACAACTTGAGTTTCTTGCCATTTGTGTCCTGCCAGTAAGCCATTTTTCACTTGTTTATGTAGTTCATTTGATTCTACAATTTTTCTGCCAACGAAAAAAAATCATGACATGAAATATAAAGCCTTCCAATTTGATGTTTAGTATTTGACCTTTTTCATTTCACAGAAACACATTCGTTTCCCAGCTCTTTTTACCCTCCAGACACAGGTTCAGGATGATGCTTTAGTGGACGAAGCAGAAGCAGACGCAGGCCACCCACAAACCCACAAGACTATTGGATAAACCTCCAGTCATCTACAGTTTATCCATGTGCCTGACCCTGGAAGAAATGATGAACAGTTGAGCATATATTTATTTCAACCCGGGTGAAAAACCACCTCGTTCTCATTGGTGGTATCCAGCCTATCGTCATTTGAGGGCCCTCAATATAAGCACCGAGTTGGGATGTTCCTTTTGAACGGGTATGGTCCATAGATTGGATTGCAGCTACCAAAAGTTGGTGCTCCCCGGATTTTTGAACCATCAACCATCACGTGTATTTAAATCCAAAGTATCCTTCTGAGTTGACGAAAATTCTTCAGATGGGCTGGAAAGCACCAAACTATATCGCAATATATATAATAAACTGGGGACTTCACAAGAATATCCTGTGAACCACAAAGTTTTCTGGTTTTCTTTGAAAGGACACTTTTTCCCCTTTTCAATCCTACAGTATTTGGGAGGGATAATTTCGAAATGATCATGGCCTTGAAATCTGGGTTGAAAGTTTCCAAACTTTCAGCCCTCGGACTTAGATCTTAACCCCTCGGGGCCACAGTTGGACAGTGGCAAATAACATCTAGGTGGTCGTTTCAGATATCTTTTTATGTCTTCACCTCTATTTGGGGAGGATGAACCCATTGTGACGATCATATTTTTCAGATGGGTTGGTGAAAAACCACCAACCAGACATGTTGGTTCAGGGATTCCCGAGCCGAGACGAGCCAAGCAATCCGCATCCTTTCCGGGGGGTTGGGGTCCAACCTGGGAACCCCTGGTATCGTCTGACAGGTCCTCCGGATCTGACAGTTCAGCAGGCCATGGGTTTTGGATGGATATGAAAAGGTTTGAGAAACATGGTGGTTTTGGTACAATGAAAAGCCTGAAAAACTTTACAAGTAACATGTTTTCCAACCGATGATGATGTATATAATACACATATAAATGCATATAAATACATATATAGATATATACATATATAGATATATACATATATACGTACATATATATATATATACATATACATATATACATCAATTTCTTTGGTTTGAATTTTCGACAACTTGTCTGGATGTATTCTTAAAAACATCCCCAAAGTTGCTCCCATTTTTTCCATCTCTTTCCATGGCTATGGCTGGACATCTTCTGCGATGTCCAGGCTGTCGCGATGCAGCGTGAGTTGCATGCTGGCTTTGCAGATTCGGGATTTCAACAAAGGCACGGAGACTTCGAAAAAGCCTGTTGGATTGAAGGTTTCTGAAGAGTAGCTACATTGCATTGGTTAGCTTGTTAGCTTATAGGCTTATAGCGACTTAGATGTTACAAGGTGGGAATTTCATTGAAAGATCTTGGAATCTTTGTGCTTGGAATGACCGATTGGTATCGCACCAATTTGAATCATGTTTTATCATGATTCTGATTCCAAGTGGAAAACCGGGAACGAACATGTAACCCCAAACCTATTTGTCAAGTATACACCTTCTTTTGTGTGTTCCAACTGATTCTCACTCCCTTCCATTTCTTATTGGGTGTTTTTTAGATTTAGCCGTTCTTTTCAGAACATTCTTGTAGGACAGCCAAATCAACTATATAGTTTTTCCAAAACTTGGGCTAAACTTGGCCACAAGAGTTGTTGGGATTTGGATCTACCAGCACCGAAGTTCCGGTTTGGATCTCGGGGAATTCTGTACAACTTGTTGGTACGTCGCGAAATTCCACGGACACTCCAAGCTCGTGGCACCCCCAGATATCCCCCTTCCACTTCCGGACAATTGAAAAATGTTTAGGTTGGGCTTCCTGAGCCTATTAAATGTACGATGACGGTTCGAAATCCGCATGTTCGAAATACCCTCCATCTGAGCTTGGGGATGGGAAGCAGGGACCCCTCGAGAGTGGGTTTACCATACCATTCCATGCTTCAAGGAATTCTTGCCATGGCAGTGGTATGGGATATACGGGGTGCCACTTCTGTGCTTTGACAGTTGCTTGGGGAGTGGGTTGTTGTTTCGCTGTCGCAGCAAAGGTTGGACAATTTGGAGACTTTTCATAGAAAGGCGGGGGAGCCAAATGGCTTTGTTTCTGCAAAAAGCCGGAGTTTGGTGGTTTTCAAGAATCTGTTTAGTTTTGATGTTGATCTTAAACATTGCAATCCATATTTTAGGTAGGATAGTCGGATAGATCTTCGGAAAAAGTCCCTTTAAAAACATAAATCATGCCTTCCCAAAAACATAGTTCAGTTTTCCCCCATTGATGAAGGTTTCACGAGGATCTTGTATCCATTGGAGCTTTTGCAGAATGGAGGGTGTTGAAAAAGCGCGATTCTGTCGTCTTGGATTTTTTTCTGTTGAAAAAGCCAATTTGAGGCTCCAAATATACAAGCAAAGTGTTTAAAAAAAAACCAGCACTTTCCAGGAAAGCAAGACGAATTCTCAATTCCACGCGTTCGGCAAGATCTAAAGCATCGGCATCCGTGAATTTTTTGGAGCCTTGAAAAGAGCGCGCCAGGATCCGAAGCTGATTTTGCTGCGGCAGGAGTTGTTTCTCTCAGCCACTCAGAAGTCAGAAGTCATGGGTCAAAGAAACTGGACGTAAACTGGTGGTGATTCCACATCTCTGGTGAAAGGGAGGTTCAACCTTTACCTTCACCTTTTTTGTTTTCTCTCTTTTTTTTTGGAGGAAAGAAGTAATTATAGACGACCATATATCCTCCCCGTATAGCTATCCCTTGAAAGTGGGTAAACAAGGTTTGTCTTGTCCATTGCCTGGACTGGGTGAGTTGCCTTTCAAGTGTAAGCATGACAACTTCACTGAAGCAAGGTAGCCTCCTTAGGGTGGCCTCCTATCCCCTTCTAGTGGCCTTCCACCAGAAATAAGGGTTTTACATACAAAGGGTTCTGAAGTCCCCACCCCGCTTTTCTCAATAAGGCCTGTTATGTCGTTCTTCCCCCCCCCCGGGCTGTTTCTGTTTGGTTTCTGTGTGAATCGTGTGGTATTAATAAAACCCGCAAAAATGAACGTGTCAGTTGGAAAAGGGACCATTTCAAAGGGAGTTGTCATCTTCCAACCATCATTTTTCAAGATTTTCTGGTGGATCTGACTTTTTCCCGAAAGACGTTTCGTCGCAGGGTTCTTCAGAAGATTGTTGGCGTATCTCACACCACACATATCCCACACATATCTCACACCACACATATCCCACACATATC
>DF239687.1:175288-215060 GCA_000507305.1 Breviolum minutum Mf 1.05b.01 | reverse complement strand
AAACACCACCACAAGAACACCACCACAAAAACACCACCACACCAACACAAAAACACCACCACAAAAACACCACACCACGTTGGGCTATCATTCTTTCGGGCCAGAGTGTGGTCTAGATTTAACGCCCCAAAAGCACAACAACCTCGCCATGTTTACCATCCCAAGGCCCAGCGGCTGCTGGGCGAGGTTTTCTTTTTTGCTTACTGGAAAACACCAGCAAATAAAAAGGCGGTTGGCCAAGTTAAGTTAAGTTGTTGGCTTGCCCCCTTGGCATTTTTTTGTTGATTGGCCTATTTCACAGAAGTTTGGGATCACCATACACTGTGCCTCTGGGGGCCAATGCGCCAATGCTAGAGCTTTTTTCCCCAGGTCAAAGTCTCTGAGTCAGAAGTTATAAAACATGACCACTTCAGATAAGTTATGGCAAGTCCATTTGCACACAACATTTTGTTTGATGATTCCAGGTGCATACAACAATTTGTTGAATCATACCATTTACATAACACCATTTCGTTAGAGAATTCCGATATGGCATCCTCATTTGGTTGGAGAATTCCATTCGTCACTCTGAGGTACAAAGTAAGGTTTTGCCCAAGTATGGCTTCCGCGGGGACTTGAAAGGTGTCTTTGATATGCTGGAGCCACAAACCTGCTGGGAGTTTCTCCATGGGGGTGTGGGGAGAAACCACGGGGGGATGTTTCTGCTCTCAACTCATAAGTTTCAAGTTGGAATATTTTTGGAGGCCTATGTGTCTTGGAATAGGGTACTTGGATGTGGAATAGGGTATTTTTAGGGAAGGTAGAACCAGCTGCGGCTATCAAAAATGCCCAAACCGAAATGGCTAGAGTCAGTAACTTGGAGTTCCCAACTGGGTGATCAGGACCCTCATTTGGGTGGAAACATTCCCACTTCTCTTGACCTTTTTTTTGTTTTGGCCTACGTCTTGACTCACCTTGAGATCATTTGAGATCCGCCCGTGTCTTCGCTTGGAATTTGTGTTTTTCTGCAGGAAGCTTTCAAGAAACCGGAGTTTCAGCAGAATTATGACTTCATGCGACTGGGGTACGCCCCACCATTGTTGCACCTATCTCGCCACCTTGGTGGCTGCAAGATTTTGGCTGTGGATAATATGGAACCTTTGAGGAGTGTAGAAGTTGGTGCCCTACTCAAATTGTAGAGAAAAATGTAGTGAAGCTATCCTGGTTGTTCCCCCAAAACAATGGCATCCAGGGTCGGGTGGGGGTTTCTTTTGCAGCCAAAACATCGCTGGCAGCTTTGGCAAGGCGACACCTGTTTTTTGTTGGGCTCAAGAAGGAAAACCATGGCGTGACACCCCCCACGGATGTGGGCACGTTCTGGCTGTGCGGTATCGCTGACTTGTTTGCTTCAAACGAAATCGGCTTGGGGGTAAATCATCCCTCATCCCCCGTCCACTGCAAATCATGAGAACGATTTGTGATAACACTACTGAAAGAAATAGTTGATGTCCCTCTAATGGTTGTAAAGAAAAATCTTCTAGCTTTCCGAAAGATAGAACATCATTTGTGAGTCAAAGGAAAGATATGTAAAGATTTCGCACCTGATTTTTAAAAGCCAATGCTTCCCAATAAAGAAATGTTGAGTTCCATGAATTCGGAATCCATATCAAAGGTCTGCCAACAAAAAAAATCTATAAAAAAGTCTTGATCTACCCCCCAAACCCCCCAGTTGGCCAATGGCAAATGAAGGTTTAGGGTTGTTTTTTTCCCTTTGCCTGAAAATGGTTCCCCTCGTCATCCGACGGTGGTTTTCCGAGGAATTTTCGCATCCTGGGGGTTATCGTAATCCAACATATCTGCAGATTGGCTGGAGATTTGACACCATGAATGAGTCGATGTGTTTCCGACCTTGAAAATGAGGATTTTCCAGCCAGGAGAACTGTTAGTGTTCAGGGGTGTACACCCCTGAAATTTAACATGTAACCCCAAAGTCACCCAATTGAAAAGGAAAATCATCTGAACCAAACTAACCAAACCTCCATTTTTCCGTTCCATGTTGATTTTCCCAGGGTTAGATTTCTCAAAATCTCCAGTCCCCAAATGGTTTGCCAGGTCCAGCTGAGGAATGCCCTCCCGGTACCTGCGTGTGAGCTTTGGGGTGCCTTGCTGGAGAGAAATCTTTGGGGTGCCTTATAAGGTTGATGGCAACCAGAAATCCGGGATCAACTCACCAGTTGAAGGTTGGTTGGTGGTTGAAATGCCATTATTTACCAAGGTTTTTTTCACCCATCCAAACGGTATTTCAGCCTTGGGATTTCTGAATCATCAACAGTATGACGCAAAGTCTGAGGGTAAGAAAGGAAAGGGCCATGATGGTTTTTTCTTCAATTTTTCTTAAAGTTTATTAGTTGACGGTAAAAAATTACAGATAAGCATGGCCTTTTCTGAGATTAGCCCAAAAGGTAGTTGATTGAAGGGTAAGGCATGAAGGAAAAGGCACTGAAAGTTAGGGGCCCCAATCACAATCCTCCCAAAATGCCCCCCCCCCCCCCAAAAGAAACATCTTGGCCGAAAAAATAATGGGAATATAAGGGTACGGTACTTGTCCCCTCCAAAGCCACCTATTCCTAAGGAATAGCCGGCCTTATTTTTGAGGGATTATTGACCATTGGTGTCCCTTAATAAGGGCCGTATTATATAAACCCTTATTTCTAGCGAGGATATGTTAGGGTTTGGGGGTAGGTTGACTTCCGAGATTTCACAGGTGATTCTTAGTGGTGCAGCGGTCCTCCTTCAGGCGCCCAAACAGAGACAAAAGGGGAGGTTTGTAACGCTGGAAGAAGTGGGGCTTGTTGTAATGCTGGAAAGAATGTTAGATATTATGAATATAATCAGATATACATGTATATATATATATATATATACATATATACATATATATATATATGTATACACATGTTTGTTTGTATACAGATCTTCGTTTCCTTTTTGATATGTGTTTACATGTAGACATATGCATTTATATAGATTATTTGATCATTTCATAAATTTCGACGGGAGGTCTGTAGGCGTTGAACCTTTTGACAAGTATGGATCCTGAAACTTCCAAACATCTTACCTCAACAGCAACGGGCAGGGATGTACTGATACCTGCATTGAAGATGGTGCTCTCACCGTGTGCTGCCCGAGTGTTTATTGCAAGAATGAAGCTTTGCCGCACTGGAAGCAAAAGGGGGGTGGAATCTGGGGAACCAACAAATTTCCTACCAATCAGCCAGAAGTTCAGGTACCTAAAATGGAGGTACGAAAAAACCTTATTTTCGGCTAGTTTGGGTGTGGGGTTTCCCTTACATAAGCCGAACTAATGTAGCTTATAAAGGGTGAGGATTCCTCCATTTTTAGGCACCAATGAAATCTTTCAAGAAAACAAGGTTGAAGGAGACAACAATCAAATTGGCGTTTCGTTTCTATATATGTCTGTAGATAGATTAATTATATGTTTGTACTCACATGAATGCCCCTGTTTAGATTTTTCAACCATCCTGTAATATGTACAATACGGAATTCAAGCATGCCACATAGAAACATTATCCGAGAGCTGATTTTGTTGTGATATTCTGATATTCAGTGTATTCCACGATGGTTTTATACAAATATAAACAAATATATACAGTATATATATATATGTATACATATTTGCATACCGCACCATATCATCTCATAATGCCATAGCAGCCAACTCCTTAACGTACCCTGACCCTGCCCTTTAGCGACTGATCATCCCATTGATATGTGTCAATTCCTACATCCCTACATCCGGAATCCGAACACATTTTAGGTCATCCAAAACGTCCAGGCCACCCCCCATGTCTTGAATATCGACCTTTAGGGTGGAGGTTTCGGGAACTCCTAGAGCCGAAGCCTCGCCGAGGGGGGAATTTTTCCCAAAATGTGGG
The DNA here is from genome assembly GCA_000507305.1 of Breviolum minutum Mf 1.05b.01. Lineage (NCBI taxonomy): Eukaryota > Dinophyceae > Suessiales > Symbiodiniaceae > Breviolum > Breviolum minutum. The sequence goes on along the minus strand of DF239687.1, from coordinate 211,125 downwards.
GGGAAGTGGTGGTCCATATCGGCCTATATCTTAGATCTTGTAGAAGTGGGGGTTCCACACCCCCAAAATTTGTGTTTGGATTTTGTACATGGCTACCCCAAAAAAATGGATGCAGGTGCAGTTTCCCGAAATGGCTTCCATTTTTTCAACAAAAAAAAGGCCTTTGAAGTGTCGATTCCTTTTACTGTAACACCTATAAAACCCCAAAAAAATATCAACTTTTTCATGTAGCTGATATTTTTGGAACACTCATGAATCATTTTGTGTCAAGGAGGGACACCGTTGGAGATGCTTCTTTTGAACCACAAGTAAACATTGAGGCCTTTGGAATTTGATGTTTTTTGATTCACTCAGGATCAAGGATGCTGTCTGGGGCTGAGGGTCACGCCAATTGGGGCACAGCATGAAACAAGATCTCCCTGAACCATTTGTGTCAACAACAAAAACCCTAGGGATTCTGGAGTTTTGGGCATTTTTTTTTGATCCATAAATTTTCCCACATTCTGACCGAAATTGTCAAAGCTGATGAGATTTTCTGTGTTTTTTTGTTGTCAAAAGCCCTGGTGGCATCGGCATCGTGATGAACATCGAATTTTTCGTCGGTGAAAACGATGCAGGGATGAGATCCGATGAAGGTTTTGATCGGATCGGATCATAAAATCATGGGAATTTACGGGTACCCCCCCCCCCCCAAATGTTAGGGATTTTTGTAAGGGACAATGATGGTTTTTGCCTCACCTCTTAATGAGGCCTATCCTTTCTTGGGAGGGGTGGCATTCCTGGGGGTGGGAGGTTGTTAGGTTCCTATAAAACTTCAGCAGCTGAGACGGTTGAAGATGGTGTTCAACTGGTGCATCATTTCGAGGGATGAACTGTGGTCACCTGTGATGATATTATTTCCTAAATTGACATTCAGTGGCTCACGAAGAGAACACCTTGATTTATGTTGTCAAAGCGGATGAAGAAATTGAGACAAAAAAGAGGTCCTGGAGACGGAGCAAAGCCCTCCTGCTTTTCTTTGCGATATTTTCGAAGCTTTTGGTCAACCAAAAAAAACACAAAAATTGACATTGTTTTTTTTCAGGAACTTCACCAAATTTTTGCAGCGCTTTTGGAAACATTATATACCCCCGAAAATTAGCATGTCCCCTGAAACCGGAGCATTTCAAAAGGAACGGGGCTTAGCTATTAGCTTTCGAGGGAGTAGGGTCTCCGCCTCCACCCTTGTTTTCCGTCCCTAACTGCCATCGTTTCAACGGTGGGTTTCGGGCCCGGGTCTCCTCAACGTCTCCTCCATCTCTGGCCGACCGAGGCTTGAAAGACCCGTTGAATCTTTGTTCGGGTTCCAACGGCCACTGGGAACTCAGTTTCGGGGTCACCGAGGTGGAAGGTTGTTTCGGAGATTTTTGGTAACCACGGGACGTCGGTTTTTTGGTAATTACACCACTTCCGTTGGTTTCACATGTGGGGCCAAGGTGTTGAGGGGTGACTGTAGTAGCCAAGGTCTAAATGAAAAGGTCTACACATTTCCCATTAAAAATGTATGTATCCAATCATCTTGTTTTATTGGTATCTCTAAATCAAACGAATGATGATGTAACATCCGGAGCAACTAACGCTGTCCGGTAGTGTCGATGTTCGAGAGACTTGCAATCCAAGCCTTTGAGGTACAGGGAGATTGCTGGAGTTTGTGAAAAGTAAACAAGAAGCCAGTGGCTCTTGCTATGCCGAAAGAGCCTCTACACCCATGATTGACAACGGAGCTTTGGATTCGCACAACGGTGAAAAATCATCTGAGATCTGTTGATGGATTTTTTTTTCCAGGCAGAAATTTGGTGGAAGAAGTTGATTTGTTGAGGCAACTTTTGAGTCCATTAGTTGTTTTTTGGTACAAAATCAATAACTTAGGGGTTTTATAATAGTGATTGGGAAGGTAAGAAATATGTTCGAACTCCAGGCATGAGTTGACATTTGAGGTTCAGAAAGGCCGAAGGGTTTCCCTGAAAGTTGGTGTAATTCTTCGAGATTCGAGATCAACGGCATGAAAACATGGTGTGCACATGCAAACAATGACAAAAAACCATATAAAAACCATGAACCTCTATCAAGAATCACGGCCAAATTTTTTAATCTGCCAGATTTTAAGAATAATATCTGTCATAGATTTTGGGGATTGCCAAAAAAACCTTGTAACAGCGGGTTTTCATAACCTCTTCTTTTTGATGAAGGACCCTTTACGCACCGTTCATGAAATCCGCTGGAAAACTCCAGTGTTTTAGGCGGGACACGAGTCATAGACCAGTTGAGAGTTGGATCTGTAATCCAAAAGGGTTTTTGGGGAGCTGCAAAATACATTCCAGATGCCGTTTAGGAGTCTAAGTCTAGGTCAGTCTACGCACAAAATTGTCGCGTCTTGTTCAAAGTTTTAGCGAACTTGGTGGTTGGAATTCAGTTGGAGGGATTTTCCGTATCATTATGACTTGGGAAACGGGAAGGTCACTTCATACCATTTCCATCCGCGTTGCAAGAACATGCTACTGCATGAAAGAACGGAATCCGTCCTTGGGTCGTTGGCTTCCCAATTTAGGGTTTCAGGGTATGGCCAGCAACCTTTGATCTGCTCAAAATGTCAACTTGAAAAATGCTCACATTTTTCTTCCTTCGTCATCAAGCCATCATTGTCCATTTTCTAGCGAATTCGCGCGAATTGTCGTTTTTTTTGTTGGGGCACAAAACATCACAAAACAAACTAGAAAAACGACGAAGCATTCTTTCAACTTGATCCCGCGCGGTCATCACTGAGGAAAGATCCCAGTCACTTGGATCGCAGGGAGGATGGTTGTTTTTTTCCAGCCATTGGGTGATGTTTTCAGGTCTTTGCGGGACCCCATGAAAAGGTAGCTTTTTTGAAGGGAAATGGGACCTCCTTATTTCAGGGAAATCTAGGTTGGTGAAATATCATAATTTGGCCAGGTTTTCATGCACCTGAAAGTGAAATCTCAGCATGGCTTCTGGTGAAATGGAAAAAGATCGACGTTGCAGGCAGTTCTTGTATTTATAGCTGTTCATGACACTCCAGTGATCCAACGTACAACGCACGTAGCCATGGGAAATCACATTTTCCAGCAGGAAATAATCAAATTGAATGCATCCAATGGTAGATTTTACATCCAATTACTGTATCTTAGCTTACCAGGAGGTTAGGCCATTTTCAGTGTACAGTAACACCCCAATCTCTCTCTGTCATGTTGCGCCAGACAACGACCACCACCGCGACCACGGTGACCATGACGACGACGTGAGCGTTATTAGTGCCACGATAGGAAGTCGTCTTGTGGGCATTTTCCTGACCATTTTGGTTTCACCATAGGATTTCGCAACCAAATGCAGTTGGTCAGTGTCTGGATGAGAGTTGCCTCGTGCATCGGAATCGTGTTTTTTTTGCGCTTCAAAAACGGCCCAGCTCTTGCGAATGTTCGCTTGCAAGTTGTTTTCTGGTTGAATTTGAAGCTGTTTTCATCTGCTTGAGAACACCACCGTTGTGAAGGTTGAGGCAACCGAAAAATGAAACGCTTGCGTTTTCTGTCTTAGGCTGACGCAAGCCTTGCCAGACTCTGGCTGAGAAGAAGAAAAAATTGCTCCATTTGTTGCTCTGGCATTTCTAGGTGGTGGCAACTCAACAATTTTTTATTTTCAGCCCTATTTGGAGAAGATTCCCATCATTTTGACTCATATTTTTCAGATGGGTTGGTTCAACCACCAACTAGATTTTTTGGGCCATGGATCCTGAACGCGCAAGAAGTCACCTGTGGCATGTCTCGAAAATTTTGTTGGAACCCTGGAACCATACTGAGATTGGATTTATGAAGCCCTCATTTTTTAGAAAAATGTCATGTCCGACTCAAGAAAACACATGTATGTGTATATATATATATTATACATAATTTCCCCCCCAAACGAGGTGCAGCCTTTTGTGTGATGGATCGATTAGCGCTTTATACATGTTACATCTCTAAAAAGTTGAGATAACCACAACAGAATGATGGTTGGAAGACTTTCCCAATTCCTATTGGCATGGCCTCTTTTTCAGGCTGTTCGTTTTCAAGGAGGGGGGTCAATCTCTTCTTTTTGAAGTATCGGTTTTCATTTGGAACGAGTCTTGCCTTCTCGTTCCTGGGTGAACATGACACAACTTGACCAGAAGGTGCTTCAACTTCATATAAATCCAAGAATGTTTGAAGAAAAAACACCAGAAAAAACAAAGATTTTGTTTCAAAGCACGATGGAAAACTACCCTAAAGGGGTGTTGTGTTGTTTCAAAATTCCTATAATATGATGTCGGACACCCACCTCTATGTGTCCCAAAATTGTCTGATCGCTGTCCAATTCAAAGAGATAGATGAAAGACATTGAAAGACTATGGAACATGGTGCGCGCATGCCAACCCCCTACGTTTCACACATGGAACCTCAAAAAGTAATCAAAAAGTGAAGTCTTCAAAACACACCTGCTTTCCAAACGGTAAAAGTTGGGGTAAAGACGGCGGCAAAAGAGGTTTCATGTCGTTCAACTTCAGAAGTGTAAATCTTTTTCCACATCAACTGGTTCTCTGGATTTCTTCCAACAGTCATACTGTTGACGGTTCAGAAATCTGGCGATCACCACCGTTTGGATGTATAAAAACCTGTCAATAATGGGATTTCAACTACCTGTCCCTCAACTGGTGAGCAAACCCCGGATTTCTTTCCGTTCTACAGTACTTCCCCAACTGATTCGGAACTACAAATCCTGCCAACCTCCTGGGATGTACAAAAACCCTGGAAATGATGGGATTTCAACTACCTGTCCCTCAAGTGGTGAGCGAATCCCGGATTTCTTCCAACAGTCATACCTTTAACAATCCCCAGCTGTGCCAGACGCGGCAGTTTCACCCTCCGCAGGTCGGAACTCAATGCTCTTCTCCGCTTAACACCTGATGGTCGACCACGCCCTCCAGTGAAGGAGGCGAGATTTGCCACTGGGAAGTTTCAGCTGTTGTGATGTTTGCATGGCTTCACTGGGCTTGTCCTCATTGAAACCAATTGTGAATGCCATGTCGCCATTTTTTCAAGCGCTCGAGAAACACCACCAACGGAAGCAGCGAAAATTTGAATCTTGAAAGATGGCTCCGCGTCGCTTTCGCGGTGCTGCGGCGCTAGTGGTGGGTGCTATGTTGGTCTGCTGCTTGGAGCGTGGCTTTGTGAGCCCAACGAATGCAACAAGGCGCAATTTGGCAGCCGGCTTTGCCAGTGGATTGGCAGGAGTGCTGGGTTTGGAGTCAGCTCAGGCATATGATTTGCCAGACTTGCCATATGCATATGATGCATTGGAACCTTCCATCGACAAGGCAACGATGGAATTCCATCACGATAAGCATCACTTGACCTATGTGACCAACATCAATAAGGCCATGGAGGGCAAGACGCAACCACCTCTTGTGGAATTGCAGAAGACTGCAATCAAAGATGGTGCTGCCTTCCGCAACAGCGGCGGAGGTGCTTACAACCACAACTTCTTTTGGAAGGAGATGGCACCAACAGGCAAAGGAGGAAAGCCGTCTGCAAAGTTGGCATCAGCCATTGATGAGTCCTTTGGGTCAATGGATGACTTCAAAGCAAAGTTTCAAGCAGCTGGAGCCCCTGGAGCACGCTTTGGCTCTGGCTGGGTTTGGTTGGTTGTTGATGGAAACAAGAAGCTGGCAATCACTTCAACCCCAAACCAGGACAATCCTTTGATGGAGGGTGTGGATGGCACAACCGGCATCCCCATTTTGGGCTGCGATGTGTGGGAACATGCCTACTACCTGAAGTATCAGTACCGCCGTCCTGACTACATCAAAGCTTGGTGGGATGTGGTGAATTGGGATCAGGTGAGCGCTTGGTATGATGGCGCCATGAGTGGCAAAGCACCAGCAGCATAGTCTCTTGACATCTCGACTTATTTGAGGGTTGGCTTTGAAACCACCCAGATGTGAGTCTTGATGCTACAACATCTATTGAATCTATTGATTTCAAGTAGGACTTTGTACCAGAATGTGATGCCGTTTTGGTGCATCTCTGGAACAGAAAAAAGGTTGCCATTTTGGCTCTGAAAAGGGCCTTGATGAGCAAAGACCCGGATCTGTGAGGTAAACATGAATGTATTTTGCTTGGGACTCAGATTGGATTTAACGGTTCGCCACTTGTCAGCACTATCACTAGCAACAAATCACTGCCAGCAACATTTAAATGTCATCATCTGCTGTTGCTCCTAGAAGGGGTGAGGACTGCAAGGTTTGTGTATCGTGTCATGTATTTAGTCCATTGATGTCGGGTCGCTTTTGTTCCTGCCACCTAGCTCTCTGGCTGTTGGTTGGTTCCCCTGTTCGCCAAGATATCTACATGTATGCGTCTGTGTATATGTATATATGTACATTTATATGTACACATAACATATGAAATTATATTCTATCTGTAATCAGCCAAATAAAATGAAATAAAACACAATCAAGCCAAATGAACCGTTATAAAATACGATAAAGGACAAGAACAATGATTGATTAACTATACAAATAAACTCATATAAACAAACGCAAGAATTGGAAAAACAAAGAGCGATGAGATAAGACAAATGAAAAGATACAGTAGAATACAATACAACACGGTGCACTGAATAAAGCAATTAAGATAACATAAGATAAGACACAACAAGATACAATAAGATAAATAAGATGAAGTACAATGAATTCAGAAAATACGATAGATAAGATAAATAAGACAAATAAGATTGAACAGATGAATAATATGAATAAGATAGATAACATAGATAAGATAAATTAGATAAACTATGATAACTTAGGATGAGACAAGACAAGATACATGAATAAAATAAGATAAACATCCCGCCGGGTGGGAAACCGCGCGTGGCGGTGGCATGAAGGCCTGACCTCTTGCAACTACTTATGAACAGATTTGAGCACCCTTACAGCACTTTATGCTTGTTGGGAAGTCTATCCAGCTCCAAAATCATGCTATTTACAATGGGGATAATTTTTTTTAATGGAAAACGCAATACTTTGTGAAGTCAACATATCGTTGGAGGGCTTGAAAATCGAGTGTTTTTTTGCTTGGTTTTTGTTTAACACCTGCGTTTCGGAGCATTTTGTGTTGCCATTTTGCCTCCCCACTTTTCTCAGGTGTCTTTCTTGCGCACGTATGCCATTGCCGTTTTGCAAAGGTTTGACACACAGGTGTTCTCCCATCACCATTGCCAGGCTCGTATGTATGTGTGAAAATTGGTGAGTAACTGCCAAGCACTGTCCACACCTCCAGTATGAGCTTTGAGGCTCTTGTGGTGGACTCTGGATTTTGCAACAAACTGTCCTTGGGAATGGTTGCAGAAACGATGACCCAACTTCATTTCATGGCCTATCTTTGGATAGCACAGAGCTCCATCAGATATTAGCACGAAGTCAGCTTTGACATCGTCAACAAATCCACAAGCCCGAACTTTTTGTAACTCTCTGGTGGGGGCTTACCGAAGTTTTCGCTATCTGCTTCCTCAAACTGGTAAAGATTCAGAACACGTTGGCCCCTTTGCAATGCCCCAAAATATTGAAGGTACCGCGAGGTTGTGGAGTTGGGAGCTTTAAACTTTCGGATCGATGTTCTATCGACCTCTAACACACCTGACAAAGACCTTGCAGCCTGTGACCTTTCAGCGCACTCAGCTTCAGCTGCCGAAAGAATGTTTGCCAAACGCTTCACACTGCTGGCACTTTGACCAGACACGCTCAACTCACCTGGGCAGGTATGGTCGATGTTTCATGTGTTCGACAAGAAGGTCGCAAAAGGAACAATATTGCGGAATGACCGTTTGTTGTCCTTCCGAATGAAAAGACTGGTCCTCATGAGATATCAAACTTTCATGAAACTCATGGTGAGCATGCAAGAAACATCACAGCCCGTGCAAATCGACAACCGAAAGTTTGGGCGGACAAGATACCTGCCATACTTTCCACATTGGGCTTTGTACCGTCTTGGAACCACTTCTGAATAACTTTCCAGTGCTCAATAAGAAAGCGAAGACGAGGGAGTGCAGAGCAGTCCATGACATCTCTCCAACCTGTTTAGTTCCAGGTGAATGCGTTCAAGTATGCAGGTATAAGTCAACCATTTTTCCACAAAAATCAAAAATATCATGGATTGTGATTTTTCAGCTGTGCAATATTCTCTCATGCTGACGTGAATTAAACTGCCAACATGAAGTGCATGAGATGCTTGGACAATGAACTTTCGCATTCATAACAACTAAGAAACCCCCATGCCCTGGTTGGAGGCATGTTTCCCAAGGAACTCTCTGAAAACTGTTTCCACATTCACAACATCCTGGCTTCCACACCCAACCGGACGCCAACAAGTTCCGGTAAGCAGACCGAGCTCCATTGGCTGTCCAACCAGCAGTGCCTAACTGTGTTTTCATTGGGGAGGTTTCCGTCTCTTTTCATTCGCTCTATTTTGTAACTTTGATTTTTTTGTTTCACGCCTTTGTCTACTTTGCGACTTTCCTTGGAAGCTCTTTGCAAGGTGCGCCAACCTTTCATAGCCGCATTGCCAACCTTCAAAGGCTTGCCAGCGCACAAACGATCTGCTAAAGGCATCGCAGGCGAGGTTTTGGTCAAGGCAGCCAATGCAGTCAGAGCAAGCTTTGGACAAGTCGTGGCATAGTGACCTTTGAGACCGCAGTGCATGCACAAGGGATGCCGCTCACGACCGTAATTGTGCTAGTTTGACCATTTGCGCAACATTTGCGGTCGCTTCATCAAACGGGGTTTGAGGCCCACTTTGAGCCTGCAAACAAATGCGTAACCTTCTCAGAGACGAAACAGAGGAGATATATCTATATCCAGTTGGAAAAACATACAATATATGTGAATAACGTGAAATATAGCTGGTTTTTCTCTCGCCTCAGATTCTTCCGTGCAATAATATAAGATCGAAAAAATGTTTTGTTTACAAATTCCATTCTAAAGAAAACGCGTCTATGTCAACGTCGCCAGCGACAAGAGCTATAACAGGTGGTTTCCACATGACCTTGTATTCTCTAAAATGTACAGGTGCGTGTACAAGACCTCCGTCCAGATATCGTCTGATGGTTATCCTGCACTTTCGTCGGGTTCACTTTCCTTGTGTTTTCTCACGTGTAATGCGTTGCGGCTTCGACGTGACTGTAAATTTACATGTGATGCGGCCGGCCGCTCCCGGATTCTGTTTGTTTTTGCACGGAAAACGCGCCTTGCAGGAGGGATTCCTCGCCGCATTCGCGCCCAAGCCAGGAAGAAGGCCAAATGTTGACAAGGAGCATTGTATGTAAAGGCGATGTTGGGTGATTTGACTGTCAAGTGTTCACAAAACGCGGGTCACTCTTGTGAGGAAAGGGGATGTAGGTTATGTGGCTCACAAGGTGCTACAAGACTAATAAGATGAAGACGCGGAACGGGATACATAAGATCAATAAGATGAGTAGGATAGATAAGATAAACAAGATAGAACAAGATAACGTGCAATAACCCAATACTTTAAAATACAAGGAGAACAGCAATAAAACAGAATATCATGAATGCAGGTGACGCAGAATAAACCATGACACAATATAACAATAGATCATTGCAGGATAGAATGCAATACAATACAGCATATGTTACAATACAACATTGTGAGATGCTACGGTATAATACAACAGTAAAAATCAGTGTGATGTGATATGATAGGATAGGATGTGATTTGATATTTTATATATATGATATGGCACATCATGATTTCTTTTGTAATACAATGCACTACAATACAATGTGAGGCAATATAGTTGAATCGACATGATATTATAATAAGATATGATATGATATGATTTGATTTGATTTGATTTGATTTGATTTGATTTGATTGGATCGGACACCCAATCCGGTAGTATACTGTGATATGATTAGATGACATGAAGTGGTATCGCATAATATCATACAATACACAACTATTTTCTTATCCTGCGTTTGTCTCATGATAGGAAAACATGCGGTTTTGCTTCTCGGACAAAACTGTGGTGTGATAGGGTGAAGTCCAGGAACGCAGGAACGGCACGGGCATTCTTCAACTTCCCCAGACCTGCATCTCGTGTGTGTGTGTGTGTGTGTGTGTTGAAAGCATACATTTGCATAAATTGAATTTTTGCTTGAGATTTGGATGACATGACTGTGATTTTTTCAAGACGATGTGGCATAAACTTTGGGTGTTGGGCGATTTGCAGAGGTGCCACAAGATAGCAATTTAAGCTCAGACCATCAGTTGCAGCTGATTTTGGATTTGAAAGATGGCCCCACGTCGCTTTCGCAGTGCTGCGGCCTTAGTGGTGGGTGCTATGCTGGTCTGCTGCTTGGAGCGTGGCTTTGTGAGCCCAACGAATGCAACAAGGCGCAATTTGGCAGCCGGCTTTGCCAGTGGATTGGCAGGAGTGCTGGGCTTGGAGTCAGCTCAGGCATATGATTTGCCGGACTTGCCATATGCATATGATGCATTGGAACCTTCCATCGACAAAGCAACGATGGAATTCCACCACGACAAGCATCACTTGACCTATGTGACCAACATCAATAAGGCCATGGAGGGCAAGACGCAACCACCTCTTGTGGAATTGCAGAAGACTGCAATCAAAGATGGTGCTGCCTTCCGCAACAGCGGCGGAGGTGCTTACAACCACAACTTCTTTTGGTTGGAGATGGCACCAACTGGAAAGGGAGGAAAGCCGTCCGAGAAGCTGGCCTCGGCAATCGATGAGTCTTTTGGGTCAATGGATGACTTCAAAGCGAAATTCGAGGCAGCCGGAGCCCCTGGAGCACGCTTTGGCTCTGGCTGGGTTTGGTTGGTTGTTGACGGTGACAAGAAGCTGGCAATTACTTCAACACCAAACCAGGACAATCCTTTGATGGAGGGTGTGGATGGCACAGCCGGCATCCCCATTTTGGGCTGCGATGTGTGGGAACATGCCTACTACCTGAAGTATCAGTACCGCCGTCCTGACTACATCAAAGCTTGGTGGGACGTGGTGAATTGGGATCAGGTGAGTGCTTGGTATGAAGACGCCTTGGGTGGCACAGCACCTACTGCAGACTCAGCCACTTCAGCAGCAGCCTTGAGTGGTCGCAAGGCAAGTCCTTCAAAGCCGGCAACATCGTCTTTTAGTTTGAAGTTAGGCTTTGAAGCCAATGCCAGATATGGATCCTGAGATGATTTTTGCCCTCTTCGTCAACATTTCATAGTTGGATTTGAAGCCAACTCAAACAGCAACAAAAAAAAATCCCAAACAAAAATCAAAAAAAAGATGAGTGAAGGAATTTCTGGATTTTTCGCATTTCAATTGCTTTCGGTGTTGTATTTTTAGCTTGTGAACAAGCTGAGACCCAACGAATATTCGAACAAAAAAAAGCTTCCGAACTTGTGGCTTGCTGTGGCTGGGAAGTTGTGGGTGGCGAGAAAGCCCTTTCATATCTTTCAAACCATTTGGAGTTTCCAAAAGTTGAAGGAAATGGAAAGTCATAGAAAGTTATAGAACGATCAAAAATGGTGGGGGAGATGATATGATGCACTGTTTTCTTGGAACTTTCAATATTTTCAGTTTTTTCTCTTGGAATCCAACTTTGGGAGAGTAGTGGAGTGTTTATTTCCGAAGAGAATTGGACCGGATTTGATTTTGACATATCTTGAGAGGTTTTCCCATCAGCTTGGAAGATGACCCTTTCTCCCATAATCATGGACGTGGTATCAAACTACCCCAAATGAAAGGAAACTACTGGGTCCCCGGGACCCATTTTTCACTGAACCATTGATTATGGGAGGACGGAAACGACTTTTTGGGCCAATTTTTGTTGGCGAAAGCGGACCTGAATGACCTCTTGACAGGTCTTTCCTGCGCCAGCTAAGCAGAGTTCTGTTGGGGGGCCATAGTTGGACGACCTGCGAGTCATAATCGGAGGTTTGTTCACATGGGTTGAAAAGGTCCTTGTAACTAAGAGTTCGCTTTTGAAAATAGGCCGAATTTTTGTCAAAACTGAATGAATCACATTTTCCAAGCAAAATGAATTTTTTAAGGTTTCCTAAAAAAAAAGTGAGGTTCAAAGTTTCAAGGAGGGTACCGTCGTCTGGTTAAACCATGGTTAAACCCTTTACAAAACCAAAGCTGAATGAAGCGATTTGGGCGACCTCTCAGGTGGTGAAGCCACCACAAGAGATGACATCTAAGACCGGCCCTGCATCAAGGAATGAAGTAGTAAGAGATATTGAGGCGTTTGGGATGGAGGATACTGGGATGATACTGTTGATGGCTGAAATCCTGCACGACCTGGGATGTATGAAACCATAGAAATAATAAGATAAACTACCTATCAACTGGTGCAGGATTTCAGCCATCAACAGTATGGATGATACTGGGAGAGAAGTGTTTGGAAATTTAGGATGACTTTTTGTTTGGATGTTTTGGATTGTTTTGGCATATTTTGATTTTTTGAAACTTCCTTCGGCTTGCAACGGAAAAAACACATGCTGCGCGGCTTTTGGGACAGTTAGAAAAGAGTAGACATGTAGAAAATGCCATCCTAGCTTCAAAAAAGTGCTTGATGCTGAAAAAAGCATTTGGGAGTTACTTTTGCCTATCAACATGTGTGATGTAATTAGTTGCACCAGTTGGGTTGATTTATGAATATTTGATATCTACGATCATGGTCACTCAGACCTTGGCTTTCTGGTAACTTATAAAGCAAAGGACCTTTTCACGACCCCTACGACGAGGTCATCGTGCGCCATGCCGTGGAAGAAGATCATCCGGCGGATGAGGCTATGTAAAGCCTCAACAAAATGTCAGTCTTGCACACTGAAGCAAAACAGCTCGCACCAACCTGGAAAGCATAGTCTACCATTTTTTTAGGCAACTGTGGCTGTTTTTAGGGGTAAAGGTGGTGGAAATTAAGAACAACTTGTTTTCCAGGTACAATTAAAAGCCCATCCCCCCAAAGAAAGAAAAAAACCACCAGCATCTTTCCGAAAATTTTCTTAGGTATACCTGTAAGTTTCAGGTAGCTGTATTTTTTTTTTCGCCTTTAGCCCAGGAGGCACGCTTCACAGTGAAGAGCAATGCGACGATGAAAGCAGTCAAAGAGGCGGCACCTTGGGGACGAGGCTTCCCACCTTTCAACAGCACCTAGCTAGGTGGTGGTTTCCAACATTTTTTATTTTCAACCCTACTTGGGGAAATGATCCGAATTGACTAATATTTTTCAAATGGGTTGAAACCACCAACTACCAGATAAAAATCCGCTTCCAGTTTCGGGAGTTTTTTTTTTGGGGCTGGGAACATTGACTCAAAGCCTTGAAAATGAGTTTTTTTGTCAATGCGGCAAGTTGATGGTGAAGTTTTTTCTGGGTAATTTGAGAGCCTTTGTTTGATGCCTACTAAAGCCAAGTGTTTGATATAGATAATGAAAGATTACCAGGTCATTTGGAGGCCTAGCTTCGAGAAGAGAGCCATTTTGCTTCAAAAACCACCACACATGTTTCAAACTTTCTGTTTTCTGTTTGTTTGAGAATTTGGCCACCAGTTTGATTAGAAGCAAACGCTCGGTAGAGCTTCATTTCGTGTTTTTTTCAGGATTTCTGGAGATGGGCAGCTTCTATTCACCACATTTTATGGGTGAAATCCCCAAGCGCAGGCGTTGATCAAACATCTTGGAAAGCCGGAGCTGTTGCACGTGTGCCGCCTGGTGCAGCGTGTAGGCGAGAATGGTGCATTCTCTGGCTTCAAGGTGGGGGGAACAGGCATGGTTGGCATGGTTGAGAAGGTCCATTGAAGTTATACAGAAATACGAAGCAACATGTGTTTCCCCAAATATTAGGATCTAACACCAACCAAACAACACTACATGTAATATATGCGGACTTTTTGCCAGATTTCTGAGGGTCTGGAAACCTCGGTGATACTCTGAAGAAACATCCCTTGGCCGAGGCACCTCAAATCGAGTTTCCATCATAGCGGGGAATTTTGATGTTGATTCGCTTAGGTGGATGGTACCGTAGGGACACTTTTGACTTTGAGTTGTGTGCCTATGAGATGTATTGAGGTGGGACAAGCGACATGTTGGACAAAAATAGCAACATATTAATTCTCCGCTAGGATCCATGTATGGTAGATATTGACCCACATTTGGTGTGATTTTTTATCTCAGATGAAAGCAAAAAAGAACAACTATACATGGAATTCTTTGCTTCATCATTTAGCATTGAAAAGGCATTAGAATTAAAACAAACCTCGATTCACCTGTACAGAACCCCCTGCAAAATCCAGCATCCAACCATCCAGTCCCGTCGTGGAGGATTCGGAGAAGCTGAATGGTCGCCGGGCTTTGTTGGTTCTGGGCGTTCCCAGCTTGAGGACGCAGCAGCAACGACAACGACTTCCACCTTTGGCTTCGGGAGGATTAAGGGAACCACTTAATAAGGCCTTACTTCTCTGGGGGGGGAGGGAGTGTTTGGGGGGTACCCTTAGATTCCCATGAAATTCAGGCTAAGAATATTGAAATAAAAGGAAACCAGCTACTTTTAAGCTGATGATTTAGACAGGTTTGTAAAGAACTAGTTGTGTGCTTAGAAGTTTTTTCCGGAATTTTCTAGGATATCCCATGGGATATTTTAGATTTCATCCATCATGAAATCATGCAAAACATGTCAGTTTCTACCCAAGGTGGCAACGAATTTTGTTTCTATCCATTGGAAATGGTGCAGTTTTCCAGGACAGCTGGTGAAGAAGAGGAGGTGAAAGCCCAGATGGAGCCACCTGTTGAACCGAAGGTTGGCTGAAGAAAATCATGGAAAAAACACTTGAGACCACGACTTGCCATGAAAAAAACCATGACGATTTGCAAATAGAAAGAACACATGGACTGGATGTTTCCGAAAATAGTCGATTTTCCCCAAATCATCCATATTTTCATGGGGTTTTCAATTATTTTTACCATCCATTTTGGGGGCCCACCCCTATTTTAGGAAACCCCCATATGGTTCACCATATTTGGAGTGTTTCCATTGGATATTTTTCACAATTTCAAGGTTGAGATTTATGGGTGTTTTCTTGTTTTGGTAACATGACTAGCTGGAAAATCCACCATTTGAAGATGTATTTCCTATTGAAAGTAGGGGGTTTTCCAAAGTCATGTTAGTTTTCATGGGTGTATGAATTTTGTATTACTTCAGGATGGTGATTTTTTGAAACAAGGGGGTCGTCCAGATTCGCTGGAAGTGAGACTTCCAAAAAGATTTGGTCCAAGATGATTTGGAAATCATCGAACAAACCGTGGGGTTTCCAGCCATTCTGTTTTCTTTTATATTTTTTTTAAAGGGGTGGGGACACAACACATGGAACCTGAAGCCTCAAATGCACTTTGGAGCCATTTGGCCCCGCAATCAGGAATTGCAATGAGACGCGATTTGATCCCACTTTTTTGGTATTCTCTAGGATGGTAACCTCAAGTAATCTGTTGATTTTGCCCCTCACTCCTAAATGGTTTTTCGCAGTCCTTTTGGTTCCAAAAAAGGTTTAATAAATGGGTCATGGAATTATGGTCTGTGTAAACACATTGTTGCATGAAAACCTTCTACAATAAGTAAACCATATCGAAGGCGTTTTCAGGCGTTCACCAGCTCGGGTCTTGCAAGCAAGATGTTGCTTGCTTACGTGAGATGTTATCACATCCTGTTCAAGTTATAACTTGGTACCCCTGAAAATTTCAACATTTTGAACCCCAAGTCATGGAGGTTTGGATGGTCCAGATGATGATTTACACCCGGATTTTTTAAAGGTGGGTGATGAAATGAGGTGGAACCAGCCGTTAGATGAAATCAGGGGTGTATGTTCCGAATCAGCGAAAAAACCCCATGAACTACTATTGACGGACTGGACTCGGGACTGGTTTTGACAAAAAGCCCACCTTGTTGGACCGAGCTGAGAAAAAATCCCTTTTCTTTTGCCAAAAGCTCCGCAAAAAAAATCCTTCAGCTTTGTAGGGGCATGACCCACGGAAAAAATAAGAGAGCTACAGTAATGGTGCAGAACGCAATTTTCCACAAAAACACTCACATCAATTTTACCCGGATTTGTGGGGGAAATGATCCAATTGGACATCTGCATATGTTTCTCTCAGTGAGGGTGGCTGAAAAAAACCACCACCACCCAGAGAGTGAATGAAAGTTCCTGTAAGGATGGGGGGGGGGGAAGAATTTCGGAGATCGGAAAATGTCCCATCTTCATTCGGAAACCCAACGGTTTTTTTCTTTTAAAAGTGGATTATTCTTTTGTAACGAAAAAGAATATATAACCCAAAAACATTTTTTTTAAAAGATTACGTGGATTTTTTGAACAACCATTTTTTATTCCTAAGCATTTTTCAGTGATGTTTTTTTTTCCCAACCACAAAAATGGTTGGGACGAAAATCCTCACAGCTGGCATGAAAATCGTCCAGACGGTCCAGGCCGCGGTGTACCAGGTAGCTGCAAAACCAGCACGAAGGGAGGTGCCACAGTTGACAGTGCCACAAGCTTTGGCTCTTCAGTTCGAGCTCCAAAGTGGAAAACCAAAGATTTGGGAAGTTGAAGTTTGGTGGTGGATGATGATGATGATGATGATGATGATGATGATGATGATGATGATGATGATGATGATGATGATGATGATGATGATGATGATGATGATGATGATGATGATGATGATGATGATGATGATGATGATGATGATGATGATGATGATGATGATGATGATGATGATGATGATGATGATGATGATGATGATGATGATGATGATGATGGATGATGGATGATGGATGATGGTACAACGGGATTCAACAGTTCAATGCCATGAACTACCCACTTTTTATGATCCTTCCGCCAACAATCCAAGGCGCGACCTGCTGCAAGGCTTTTCGGATGCAGAGTTCCAATCCAAACGGAAGGCTGGATCGGTTCTGGGGGGTTTTTCGGTTTCGGTTTCTCAACTTGCAAAAAAGGACCAACATCTGTGGTGTGTTTGTTTTTTGTTCCAAATCTTTTCCAGCCATGCAAGACCATGACTTAAATTTGATGTACTGATTGCGGCATAATTTCTAAAGTGGCTGCATGATTGGTGGTATATGAGCTGTGTGACAGCGAATTTTCTTGAGCCTTTCGCTGATTGGTGGTTTCAACCTAGCAGAAGATTCAGACCTGAAGGGAGATTCAAAGTGATATATCGGGTGGTTGGGCATTCAGATTTGTTGGTCACACCACCTGTTTCTTTTGGATGTGAAGTAATTTTTTTTTGGTGGAAGCATTTATGTATATGTATGTACTGTATATATTACGTACCCTCCCTAAAACTAACATAGCACCTGAAAATGGATGGTTGGAATACTAGTTTCCTTTTGGGCAGGTAACGTTTCAGGTGCTATGTTAGTTTCAGGGAGGGTATATGTATTGTAAATGTATGTATATAGGGTTCCGACGCTTTCCAGCGGCTCTGCTTTTCCACGACCGTCATGCTTTTTTAAACGTAGCGGAGCCAGGAACTGGTTCGACTCTACAAGTGCCTTGTGCAAATTATGCGACAAAAAAATGCTACCCCAGAAAAGGTGTCAGAAAAGGAATGGAAAAGGATCCAGATGTAGGTTTAGTATACATATCTACGTACTTTCTTCATTTTTTTGCTTCGGAATGTATTTTTATTGTTGTTCTTCTTCAGCATTTGTGAATACACAAATTGTGTGCAGTTTTTTGTTGCAACTTGTGAAAAACAAAAGATGAACTGATTCTTGTCGGGGAAAAAACATCGGTTTTGGTTCATTTTTTGTGTAAAAAACAATCTTACTTGAACATGGTACTTGTGTGTACATTCCTCCTATGAAAAAACAACACGAGTTGCGAATCAAATAATCATATCGAATCACATCTGTTTGTTTGTTTGTTTGTTTGTTTGCTTGGTTGTTTGTTTGTTTGTTTGTTTGGTTGTTTGTTTGTTTGCTTGGTCTGTCTGTTTCTTTGGTCTGTCTGTTTGTCTGTCTGTTTGCTTTATATTTCCCCTCCCAGATTCTTGATTACTTGAGCCAATCAAAACCCTGTGAGTGTCAAGAGACCAACACGGGGGGTGGGGAGGAAAAA
Source organism: Breviolum minutum Mf 1.05b.01 (assembly GCA_000507305.1). Classification (NCBI taxonomy): domain Eukaryota; class Dinophyceae; order Suessiales; family Symbiodiniaceae; genus Breviolum; species Breviolum minutum. Next base: position 192,888 of record DF239687.1, on the reverse strand, counting down.
AACAACTCTTTGTCACCTTTTTGCCACGAAAAAAAAAACACCTGCCTTACTTTCCATGAGTCATCCTGGTGGTTTAATTCCGGGATCCATCAAAATTAGGCTGGGTTTATTATCACAATTATCCTGGTCTATGAGTGGTTTATGATTCATAATCCCCACAGAACTGGGGCCTGGGATGTCATCTTCCGGACATACACCTTCGCCAAACAAGCAGGGGAAACCCCCCTTTTTTCCATTTGGGTGTTTCCAAAAACAGGGGTACCCCAAAATGGATGATTTATAACGGAAATCCCTCTTAAAATGGATGATTTGGGGGTACCACCACTATTTAAGGAAACACCGATATCACCCCCGAGGCATAGCGATCCGAAACGCTTTGGAGCCCAACGGCAACAACTCTTTTTGTCGGTGCAGTCGCTCGGCGTTGGTTGAGCTGACCCGAGGTGGGTCGTTTTTGTTGGGCCAGGGCCAAAGTTTGGATTTGAGAAGCTTTTGACAAAAAGAATCCTTTAAAACCTATATTTTATATACCTATATCATACAATTGGCTATATATTCGTTTGTTTTTTTAAAACGGGAGTTCCTTATTACTCTAAAGGATGACCATTCCAAATCTGGGCAAATTGTTGGAAGATGAAACCAATGGAATTTTCGCTCCAGCTCCAACTGCTAATTGATGGCTACCTCCATGTCCAGTCGGCATTGTTGGGGGTCGACCCCACCCCAACAGACGTGGCCGGGCCAATGTGAGGAGGCAGTTCATGATTCTGAAAACCCGCTTTCGGGGTTTCTAGCTCAACGGGGAGATACTGGAAATTCCAACGTTTTTTTTGGGGGGGCCATGATTTTTGTGGATTTTTCTGGGTTACAAAGGCTGGGAAAGAGATCCCCTGATCTTTTTTTGTATGGCTCCTAGAATCCGACAGATACGGACAGAATTGACCCCCCAAAATCCTGGGCCTCGAAATACTTGCATTTTTTTTGTGGAGAAGATCCCATGCAAAATCTGAAGTCTAAGTCCATCCATTTTTTGCCAAAACGCATCCCACGTTTTTTTTTTTTCGGTAGTAGTTGACAGACACCCATGTATCCACCGCTCAACTTTTTAGCTCCTCAGGAAGATCATCTTGCCGAAGTATGGATTTGAAGCTGGTCCAAAGGCAGGGAGATCATTTTTGATTTCCACCCCATCTTGGTGGGAATCGACCTTGATTCATGCATAAATGTCACTTGTAAATTTGAGGGAACTTTCCCTGAAACATAGTGCCTTGTTTGGGTTGGTATCCTAAGTATCATATAGTGACACCTGAAAAGTCACCCTTTCGTTTTAGTTTTTATACACCTGTTTTTTTTTCCAGTATTTTTTGGTTGTAAGATATTTTTCATTTTCACCCCGATCCCTGGGGAAATGATCCAATCTGACTGACTAATATTTTTTCAAAGGGGTTGAAACCACCAACTACTGTACCTGGAAAACATAGGAAAGTACCATAGTTTTAGGCAACGCAAGTGGCTGGTTTCAGGGGAAAAGCTGATGGAAATTAAGAATAACTTGTTTTCTAGGTAGATGAGATTTTTTATGGGTGAACAAAATCAGGTCGTTTTACACACGTTTTACACACTTGGAAGGTCAGGGTGTTTCTCCTAGTAGTTTCTCCCAGCTATGGCGCACCAGGATTTTTTCGCATTTTTGCTGGTTCAAGTTTGAGATCTCACCAAACAACGGAAAAACACACATCGTATTTGGGTCCAACTTCTAAGGAATCTCAACTTTTTTTTTGATAAGTGGGATTATGATTTTTTTTTTGATTGTTTGAGCTTAGAAAACAGATATCCTGTTTTTTTTTGTTGTTGTTGTGGTTGTCGTTGTTGTTGTTGTTGTTGTTGTTGCTGTTGCTGTTGCTGTTGCTAAAACAATCTTTCCCCCCTTTGCCAGGGTGTGTTTGACATGCTGGAGCAGTTTGATCGATCTGAGATGGTGACGAACATGACCTTTCAACAACAGGTGAGATTTTCCGAAGGCTTGTGGAAAAGAATTGCTAACACTAAGCCCCTGAAAATCAATGATCGGAAGAATCGGAAGATACATTTCCTTTAGGATCCATGTGAGCTCATGTATGGTATATTTATAGCTACGTACATTTACCCTCCAGAAGTTTTACCAGAAGTTTTACATAGACCCTGAAAAGTTACCTTCCCAATAGGAAAGTAGTCTTCCAACCACCATGTTTCAGGGGCGAACTGTTGAACTTCCAGGGTGTACCATAGCCATAAACAAATCAGTCGAATGTGAGTCAATATGGGGGTTTCCTTAAATGGTGGTACCCCAAAATGGATGGTTTATAATGGAAAACCCTATTAAAATGGGTGATTTGGGGGTAGCATCATTTTAGGAAATCCCCATATGTCATACATGGATCCTATGGCTTTTTGGATGGCCCTTGTTTTTGCAGGGTTAAAATTCGTCAATTTTTCACGGCTGTACCGTGTACCGTTCTTTCAGATTTCCGAAATAAGCATCCGAGTACCGTTCAACGGCTCAACGCCACCAAAACTCGTGGGTGTTGGGTGACATTTTTGGAAAAAACCTTCCCCCCCGGATTTTCTTTTAAAGAATAGGGAGATCCCTTAATAAGGAGGTTTCAATCAGAAACACACTGAAGAATTCTAATCTTTCTTCGTTGCCTTTCAAACAGGGAACTATGCAGTGGTAATAGTTGACTAGGTGGTGGTTTCAAATATTTTTAATTTTCAACCCTACTTTGGGGAAATGATCCAATTTGACTCATATTTTTCAAATGGGTTGAAACTACCGACCAGTTGAAAACATGACGTTTTTTTTTTAGTTTTCATCTCCGAAAATAAACAACGAGGAAGCTTGGAAGTCACCTTCATTTCTTTCATTGTCCAAGCAGTTTGCCTGAGAAAAATGAAACACACTTTCTCAATCATGTTTGACACAAGATGATTGCTTGCTTTCCACCTTAACTTCCATGGTCATGACTGGAATTACAAAAGGAAACTCCAAAATCCATGTAGAAAAAACCCTACACATGCCTGGCGGCCTCGCACTAAATCAGTTGGGGGATTGTTCCGAATCAGTTGGGGAAATACTGTTGATGGAAGAAAGAAATCGGGCGAACCAGTTGAGGTTGGTAGTTTATCCCATCCTTTTAATAAGGTTCTTTTCATCCCAGGTGGTTAGCCGGATTTGTGAACCATCAGCAGTAGCAATCGTTTTGGGCCTTTGCACCCGCCCCATTGATGCATCGATGCATTTTTGATCCTTATCACATCATGAGTTGACTCTTTTTGAAGCACGTAATAGTATTGCTAAATTCACCACAAGTCCGAACAACGCGCATCCATGGTTTCCGATCGTGATCTTCTCCAAGAAAATATCCTGAAAACAGCTCAAGATCTTCCTGGAATTTTTAGAATGTTGCAAAAACAAGACTCAAGATCTTCATGTTCAACACAAACCCATTTCTATTTTCAAAAAAATGGGGCAGTTTTTCTTCATTCCCACCTCCAGTACCTATTCCGCTCCCATATCCATCTTTGATCCCGCGGGGGATCCAGGGGGCTGCCTTAAACCAGCTACTTTTTGATGACAGCCTGCCGGAGCAACGGGGGCTTGGGCCACCTCAAAACGCGGAGGTGTGAAATCCTGGATGTGTCGATTTTTCGCATTTTTTTTTTGCGACTCAAAAAATCTGCTGGGAAAATTCTGGAACACTTTGAAAACCCCTCCAAGTTTTTGATTTTTGAAGTTGTCAATTTTGAAATCCGGGAAGAGAATGTAAACCTTATAACAGCTACCATTTTTAATTTTTTTGGGCTGTTGAATGGATTCGTTTGCAGGTGCTTCATGAATTACTATACATTTTGCCGTCAAATTGGAATCAGGGAACCCTGGGAGAGGCTTGAAGGGGCCGCCGACGTAGCTCAAAGCGGGGTTTTTGATAACGGCGCCAAAGGATAGATAACTACAGAGAACGGTAGACAACAAATATATACGCACTATATTTGATCATTTTTGCACATATTGTACATATTACACACACATTGTTGCACAAACATCTACAGCTTCTATATATTCTACATATCATACCTTCTATGCATAGCCCATTATCTCCTTTTCGCTAGGTCACGAGTCATCTACTAGCTTGAGTTGACATATCCCGTATTCCCCCTACAGTCACTCCCATCCATCGACAGGGTACCTTGAAATAAAGACCCAGGTCGAAACAAAATTCATCCCAACCTAGTTCAACTAAAAAAATCCTCTCATTTCAACAAGATCTCCTCGCAACAAAAGAAATATCTGGAAACTTTTTGGCAATCCCCAAAATTTTCCCCAAAATGGGGGCCTCGTCATTCGACCGCTCCGGGGAAATGCCAGACAGCGGTCGCGGCGTCGCCGCGACCAGTGACGGCCAAGACACCTGCGAAGGAAGTCGTTCGTGATGTGGAGGTTGGATGCCATGCTTGGGGATGTTTTTTTGGTGCATTTTTCATGCTTGGGATTTTTTTAAATGCCAGAAAATGGTGTCTTCAATTTGTTAATGGGGTACACTCCGAAAAAAAAACCGAACGTAGCGATGAAACATGGACCCTTTGAAGATGTATTTCCTATTGAACATGGGGATATTCCATTGCTATGTAAGTTCGCCAGAGGGTATCATGTTTCAATAATGCTTTATCATGCGGACATAACCTACCTGTGTTGAGGTTGTGATCCGCCATGCAGTTGAAGAAGATCATCCAGCAGATGAGGCGGGTCCACTTTCCACGGATTTTTTTTATGGGAGACTTTGGGGTACTTGGAGGATCATCCCATGTAGTAAGTGGGTCATAGCCATGGTGATCGTAAGTCTCCTAAGTGGGGTTAGTCTAGTTATAGATGGCTATTGTAACCCCCCCTTCTGGAAACCACTTCCTTGGAGGCGTGCCGATGCACCAAACCAGTAGGGATCTATATAAAAGCGCCAGAAGTCATGGTGGTGTCTTCAAGGAAGCTTGATGCAGTGACTTCAAATCCTAGGAAACTCTTGGATTCCAAAAAAGAGAAGAAATATGAAGGCTAAACATGGATCTAGATGGTGGCGTTTCTCAAAGATTTTTTTTAATTTTCGCCCCGAACTTTGGGGGAAAGAAGATCCAATTTGACGTGAACATATTTTTCAAATGGGTTGGTTCAACCACGACCTAGATGGATGTATCTCAAATGATTTTGGTGAACCCTGCACAGGACCCTCACATTTTGGACATTGAAGTTGCTCGGAAATCCACCACCATCTATGGATTGTTGGAACCAGATTGCTTATGATAGAACTCCAGCATCCTGAGCCAGGAGGCCCGCTTTACTGTCAAGAGCAATGCGACTATGAAAATGGTCAAAGAGGCCGGGTTCACTGTTGAAATCCGGACTTTGCTCGCTTGTTGCATACACTTTTCAACACTAGCTGTTTTCTTTCTTTTGTGAATATTCGCATGGCATGGTTACTTTAGGTTCGAAGTTTTCTTGTTATTTTTTGGAGGTGACCAGTTGGTTTGTGTTTTTTTTTGACATCTTTTATTTATTTTTTCCAAAGTTGCTTCTCAGCTAATGGTTAATTGGTGGTTGGTGGCTTGGATTCCTTCGATCCCCATTGGGATTCTTAGGGGTACAGAATCCCAAACCACCGGGCCCCAAATCACCAATTTAGCATTAGTTGAACTTCACTCACCAGTTTTTTTGGGTTGAAAGACGGCTCCGAGGCTTTGATCAAACATCTTGGAAAGCCGGAGTTGTTGCAGTTGTGCCGCCTGGTGCAGCGTGTGGGCGAGAATGGTGCATTCTCTGGCTTCAAGGTGGCGGGGCAAAAGGCATGGTTGGCATGGTTGAAAAAGTCCACTGAAGTTATTTTGTAGCGTTCTTAAGGGGGGGGGGTGTTCAAGGGTTTGGGGAAACTTGGGGGAACCCTAAGGATTCCTAGGGAAGATTGGGGAGGATTAGGGGAACAGCCGCCCTCCTTAATCCTTTTACTATCCAGAAATACTATTGATGGAAGAAATCCTGCACCCATGATGTATGAAACCCTATGAAAAACAGGATATTCTCCGTATCAACTGGTGCAGGATTTCTTCCATCAAGAGTACCTACCAGCAAGTGTTTCCCATGGTCATAATAGATAAAGGCTTGACACCGACCAAAAGTCAACAAGTACATGTAACCCTGGGATTCCAACCACCATTAAAGCAATGGGTGCTAATATAACCACCATTGCTTACCTAGGGGTTTCAATCATCGAAATTGGGTCAACCATTATTTTAATGGTGGTGGAAGCCCCGGAGTAACATAATATGTGCGTTTGTTTTTTCTTAACGGGATTTCTAAAGCCCAAAAAACCTATGTGATGTTCGTGAACATCGGCCTCTGAAGATGGTTGCCATGGAAAGCTGTTTTTCTTTTCATATTTTTGGCGTTTTGGCGTGTGCCGTGAAAAATAAACACCAACCACGACGACAAACAAGAAACAAGAAACAAGAAACAAACCAACAACCAACAACCAACAAGGAAAAAAACATCCTGCCATGTTTTGCATGTTTGTTTGTTTGGTAAACCTTGAACACGCCTTCGCATCACACGGCCGCCAAAGGATTCGGAAAAGCTGCATGGCCGACGTGCGCTGCTGGTGCTTGGCATTCCCAGTCTCAGGTCATTCACGGGGAGTAGAGCTAAACTAGGCTGTGATATTGGGGGAAGGATTTGGAGTAATAGCGGGGTGATCTATTTCCCTACTAATTGGGAAGCTAAAAGAGTCCCAGAATCTTCCAAATCACACGGTAGTAAAGTGGAGAGAATTTTGAGAGACCTGATTTTTTTGCTGGTCAAAAAGGGCGGGATGAGCTGAAATTCTCAGGGGATTTGGAGAGGTGTCCAACCTTTTTTGGGTTGGACAGTTCCACTGCCCCCCAAAAATTCTGAAAAGAGACCTGCGAAACCATGCATGCTTCAATGGAACATGCTGGACGAATTTATGGAGAGAAGCAACTGAAATATTTCCAGTAGCTCTAACAATCACATTTCTATGCTGGAAGGAGGGTACGTTGGGCTTGTGCTGAAAAATGTTGTAGGGCTTATACTGCTACATGCTGTTGATGGAAGAAATCCTGCACCAGTTGATAGGTAGTTTAGCGTTTACCCCATTATTTACAAGGTTTTATACGTCCCAGGTGGTTGTTTGGGATTTCTGAACCATCAACAGTACTATAGGGTCACTGGTATACACATACGGTTGATGTAAGAAATCCTGCACCACCTGAGACGTATAATACTCTGCAAATAACTTGGACAAACTATTTATCAACTGGTGCAAGATTTCTTCCATCAAGAGTACCTTTCTATGTCTCAAATCAACGACGCGTCGTTCTCATTTCGCAGGACTGCAGGGGATGAAGCGCTGGAGGTTTCTTCGAAACTTCCAGATCCAGAGCCAAGCCCAGAAGCAGAGGCAGCAACGGACCCAAGTGTTGCAAGGGAAACAACCTGTGGTGGTTTAGGGTGTATAAGTGTATAAGGGGGTGAAATACCACCCAGTTATGTGGGGATTATTTCATAAACCATTATGAGGATCAGAGGATCCCTATTAAACAACCAGGAAAGAAAGAGGGTCTTTTTCCTGGCTCAAGTGTTGCAATGGAAAACAACCTGTGTTGGTTTGGGTATTAGGAGGAGTTCTTTTGTGGTGCAGTCAATGAATACATAAATCTGGTCAAATTATAGCGACCTCATAAGACCTCACCCCAAAATTGTGGTTTAGTAAGGGAATTCCCCTTATTTCAGGGAAATCTAGGTTGGTGAAATATGATTCCATTTGGCCAGTTTTAAATGCATCATTGAACGGTTGTTCACCATCTCTTGATGAAGGTCGCAAGACTGGCGCCGCAAAGCGTCACGCGAAGCACATCTGAGAGGGTGGTCGAGATTCATGAGCCGCCGAAGCTGACCATTCAACAAGTCCTGGCACTTCAGTGGGGGAGGCCAGTTGGCATGGGAAGGGTGTGGATCCCATGTGGATATATAGTGTGTCCTGAAAACATGGATTTTTCCGGAAACTTCACCCAGGAAGATGTATATACATCACATTTACAGTTCGTAGATGTATAATGTATCTGTATATATATATATATATAAATAAATGTATAGATGAAAGAATTTCAACTATCTATGTACAGTAGCTATTTGAATTTAGAGCTTGCCGGGTCAAGAGACCGGCAAGCATTTAGGGATATTGAAACCGTGGCGCTGAGGGGTAGTGACTTGGATATCCAAATTCCACCAAAGCCAAACCGTAAATTCATCTTCGAAGAAAGCCGAAGATGTGGATGTGTATATATATACGTATATATATATAATTCTAAGTGGTGGTTTCAAGCAATTTTTTATTTTCATCCCTACTTGGGGAGATGATCCAATTTGACGAGCATATTTTTCAAATGGGTTGAAACCACCAACTAGAATTAGATGAGCCAGAAACAAAGAGCGACACACCCAAGATCATTTCGAAATTTCGACACTTTCACACTGTGGATATGTTGTTTTTTTGGTGAATTTGTTCAAGGTATGGATAAACGAGTCAATAACACAATGATGATTATGTTCATCCATTTCTGAACCAACAGAACTGCTTCCTTGTTTGTTGTTTATCTCCAAGGCATGACTTGCTGCAAGGCTTCTCTGATCCTGAATTCCAATCCAAGCGAAAGGAGTTGGTTCGACTCTATAAGCATCTTGGAGATGATCCGTCAGGGGAAGTCAAGGGGAAGTCCTGTGGTTGGTTGGAACAATATGAGATTTTTGACATTTTTGGTGCCGTTTTTGTTTCTTCCATCAACATTTTGGTGCCGTTTTTTTTGATGTTTTTTTTTGTTTTGTTTTGTTGAACATGGAAACTCTGTCATTTCAGACGTCGAGACGTCACCCTTTAACTCCCCAACGAGGCACAGCGATCCCAAGCGGTTCAGTGTGGAGCGACAGAAGCTCTTCCTCTCCGTGCAGTCACTTGTGATGAAAGTGGACAAACTTGAGTTCAACTGATATGAATTTGACCTTTAGCATCATTCTTTTCATGTTTCTTTTGTTTATCTTCCTTGCTTGCCTTTTTTAAAGATTCTGACGAACACCCAATTCTTAAGCACCTTGGACTGTTTGTGGCCTGTCTGAGGAAGCTTGTATTACCGAAGTATGGCTTTGAGGGTGGTCCGAAGGCATTTCACAGATTGCAACATCTTTTGTCTTTTACCGTCGTAAGACCTGCGGATACCTGGGGGACTTTTACTGTAAACAAACCCACAGATGTGGGGCTGAAAGATGAAATGACTGGTTAGCGCCCAGAACGCCCAGCCCACTGTGAAATGAAAAGACACATTTGCAAATTTGCCAAACTGCTTCCGGAAGTCTTGAAGCTGACCTTTGGCAGGGTGTCTTTGAAATGATGCAGCAATTTGATCAAGCAGACTTCCTGATGAATCCAATGTTCCAGCAGCAGGAGACAGTTTTTTTTGGGGGCAGAAAATTCGGGGGAGGATGTGGGGTACGTTGTGTTTCTGGTGTTTTTGGTGAGGTGGGTGAAATTACTGATGAATTTGGCTCATTTAGTTTCATTTCCTTTACCATGCTCTTAGGATATATTGCATTCAAAGTTTCAAGACGCTTTCAACTGTACCCCTCAAGACCGCGCTGAGTTGTTTTTGTCAATTTTTGTCGATGAGTTTCACTTGGAACAGCATATTGGCGTCGGTGTTGCATTTCAAAACATAAGTCAACAATGAGTAAAGACATTTGGTTGGCACTTGTATTGATATTGATATCATTGTAGCGGTATTCTACCTCGAACATTTCTCAATGGTGGCCACCCTTTGTTGTTTGAACCAGGGGGCAGTCCTGAACCAGTTGCTCTTTGCCGAAGACCTTTCAGAAGCCAATCAGAGTTCGGAGGTGCCGAATTCAGTAACAAACATGGCAGGGACCTTAAAGATTTGGTACACTTTTACTCCAGATTTGGATCGATGATTTGCACCCCGGAAGACTAACATGGAACATAATCATGGAGGTTTGGTTCAGATCATTTTCCTATCTAACTAAATGGGTGATTTGTAGGTTCCAGCCGTTAATCTTCCAGGGTGTGTATTCCAAAACATCAGGGAACTTCCCTCGTAAAGATCCGAACTGAGACTGTTGCTTTGAAAGGTAGATCTAAAAATTGTTGGGGTGCCTTGGCATTTTGACAAGCCAAATCCTTGGATTTTGTTTTTGGAACAATCATTTCCCATGGATCATCAATGATCTTGACTCGGTTGTGCTTATTGAGCAAAGGTGAGTTTTTGTTGGTCAAAATTTTTTCATACTAAGTTGACTTAAATGAGTTGTGCTTGGGTTTGGGGGTTCAGCACTTGAGTTTTTCTAGCGTTTTGCCAGGTGCCCAAGCCCGCTCGAAGCGAGACCTCTAAGACCCATGCGTCACGGAATGAGGTCGTTCGAGATTTCGAGGTGCGATGAACAGCTTTGGGGAGAGAAACAAACTGAGCTGTGCCAAAAGTATCTGGATTTTGGTAGATTTTTGTTTCAGCATCGCGAAATATATGTATAATATATATATAGTTATTATATATTTGTACACATGTTATTCATCTCCATTGATTTGCGTTGGTGGTCAACAATCAGCTGCATACAATCCGTACTTGCTACTTAGCTATTGGAATTTCCAAGTTGCGCTGATTTGCACTGATAATCATCTCTCAAGTAGCATGTGAAATGAGGAAGTGGACATGAAAGACTTTCCTGAAGAGGTCGTTGTCCGTCATGCAGTAGAAGAAGATCATCCCAGAGATGAGGAAGGGATGAACGTGCGGTCAGTTGTTGTGAAATTCTAACAGGCCTCAGGGGGCCAGAATTTGTGTCAAGCAAAACGTGTAGTATTTGTATGATTCTTGTGTGCAGTTTGTCAGACCTGCCGCATTTGGTAAGCTTCAACGGTGCCTGTTGCAATGCGAGGAGGCCCGGTTCACTGTCAAAAGCAATGCAACTATGAAGACAGTCAAGGAGGCGCTGGCCCAAGTGTTTGTTGATTTTAATTGCTTCAATATATGTTATTTCTTCATCTCTCTTTCGCTTCAAGTAGTCCCAGACAAACGAGAAGTCTTAGAAGGACTAAGTGGTGCAAAAACATCTCTATTATAATGTCTGTGGACAAGGCCCTGCAACAATGGGGTGGATAAAGACCCAGCAAGCTGCAATATCAAGCATAGTTTCGTCCCCGAAACAATGTCCATGAAGCACTAACTATCTTTGACCAAAATTCAACAAAAAAACAGGTCACATGACCGTTGCAACTCAGGCTTTGATCAAACATCTTGGAAAACCTGAGCTGTTGCACAGCTGTCGCCTGGTACAACGTGCCGGCGAGAATGGTGCCTTTTTAGGTTTCAAGGCTCCCCGCGAAATTTTGGTGTTCACCGGTGAAAAGGGGACGGAAAGAAGAAAACTGCAACTCTAATAGTTGGAGACTTGGGTTGGCTATGATAATCTTAAAAAAGGGCTGCACTGACAAAGTCTTTAGTTGCCACACTTTTATTTTTATTGATAAAGATGTATCCTACAATCATTGTTGTCCAAAATTGTATGCAGTTTCCAGATTGGAAGCATTCGTTTTAAAAGAGTTTTTTAAACGGCAAAATCATGAATTCCAGAGTTTTTGGTGTTTCCATACGTTTGGTTGTCACAACAATCCCAGGATGCCACCGTGGCAGTCATGAGTCGGTTTAGGTTGGAAATCCCCACACCTTCACCACATGTTTCAGGATTCGGAGAAGCTGAATGGCCGTCGTGCTTTGCTGGTCCTTGGACTCAACAGTTTGAGGCCGGAAGATGAAACCAACGAACGACTCAGGAGTTAAGGATACCCTCCAGGGAACTAACATATCCCCCCAAAAATGGCATTTTGAAGATGATTTTCCTTTTCCCAAGGTGGGATATGTTAATTCCCTGGAGGGTAAGGATGTGTTTTTTTTTGGGGGGGGGAAAATTTCCCCAAATGCCATCCCCTCCCCAGGAAGTAATCAAGGCCTTTAAAGGGCATTTTTTCAGGGACAACCCTTGGGGAGAAGGCCTTATTTATTTCCTCTGGGTGGGGGTGGCATTGGGCAGGTACCCTGCCTTAGATGACCATAGAATGTTTCAAGTTTTGGATTCCTCCGTTGTTATGTTTCCTTTCACTTTTGTTGATGCCAGCTGATTATGATGATTCATGATGATTCTATATGTATATGTAGATTTTGTATGAGATTATTTAGAATCACACACACACACACACAGGCATTCACATGGATACGCGAGTGCGAGTATGTACATGAACGCATAGAGACACATATTAAATACACACACACACACACACGTACTCGTACACCTACACATATGCAAATGCAGATACATGTGTATATTGATATACATATACATGTATATATTATACCATGTACGTGAACATGTACAGCTACACATTCGCATATCATATTTTGATTCAGATTGCACCCCCCCGCCTAAGCAATGGGAATACCCCCACCCACTAATGGTGGTGGCGGTGGTGATACTTCTAGATACTTATGATATCTTATGATATGATTTTTAATATATATATATATAAGTACTTAATCTTAGCAGCTCTGGTGCAAGTAAGTACCACTGGTATATTACCTGTTTAGATCAAAGATCTATACATATCTTTCTGAAAGATTCCATTGTGGCTGTCATTGCAGGACAGCAGGCGATGAAGCCCTTGACGTAAAAGTTGCTGAGATCAAGCAAAGTTCGCAGGAGGTGCACCCTGAAATCATGAGTTTTCACAGCCTAAGATGATTGAAATTAAAAACAACCTTCAATTTTTTTGGGTAGACTCAATCGGACAGCCGGACATTTTGAACAGTAAATGATGTGAAAATGGATGCTCAATGGACTCTTCCACCAGAAATTCAAAGTCGACTTTCAGTCAACTTCCTTTGAAAAATACCCGTCACGACAGGCCCGGAGAGAGGCCTTCCCCGCTCCGGCGGCGGCAGCAAAAAGTACACCGGCAGTGCCGGCGCCGCCGAAGCTGACGCTTCCACAGACGTTAGCACTGCAGTTGGGTGGCCCCAGTTTCTTTATTATTTGATCTAGTGGAAGTTGAGGGGGGAAGGGTTACAAAGCAAAAACTGAAAAAGCTCAAAATTAGATTGAGTTCAAGATTTGCTTTGTGGAAATCTCAGCTTAATTTTTTGATCTGTATTTTATAGTTTTTTTCCAAACAAAAATACGTTGGTTTTCTGTAGGTTTGTTGTTCCAAAAAAAACTGAGGCATGACTTGATGCAAGGCTTTTCTGATCCGGACTTCCAATCCAAACGGAAGGCTTGCGGGGGAGGGCTTGGCAAATATTTCGTTGCTTTTCAGAAAGAAACATGTCTTTATTCAACTTTATTTTCATGTTTTATCAATTTTTCACGTGAGAAATTTTGATTCCAACATCAAGATCCACGTTTCCCAGCAGGAAATAGATGGCCACGTTTCCCGTCAGTTGTTGTAGCCCATGAATCGCCAGGAGCTGGTGCGACTGTACAAGCCCCTTGGAGTTGAATCATGTCGGCGGGTCGATCTACCCCAAAAACACCCACCATTTGAGGGGGCAAAGGTTGGAAGGTTTGGGAATGGTTGGAATCCGAAAAAAATGTTGATCATGTCATCCTGGTGAAGGATGGAATAAAGCGTGGGGAACCCACAGGTTTTTGAACCCTACGTCACTACGGCACCTTTGGTGCCGTTTTTTTTTTTTAAATGATTTTTTTTGTTTGGTTTTGTTGAACATGGAAACTCTGTCATTTCAGATGTCGAGACGTCACATGGATGGCTCCCCTTGAGTCACTTGATGAAACCAGGCACAGTGATCCAAAGCGGTTCAGCGTGGAGCGGCAGAAGCTCTTCCTCTCCGTGCAGTCACTTGTGATGAAAATGGACAAACGACATGGACAAACTTGAGTTCAGCTGATACAAATCTGATTTTTAGCATCATTCTATATAGATAATCATGTTTTTTTTTGTTTATCTTCCTTGCTTGCCTTTTTTTTTAAAAAGATTCTTCAAGACCCACCCAATTCTTAAGCACCTCGGGCCTTGGACATGTTTGTTGGCTTCCTGTCTTGAGGAAACTCGTGTTGCCGAAGTATGGCTTTGAGGGTGGTCCGAAGGCCAGATTGCAACTGAAGATCTTTTGTGTCTTTTACGCCTTACTTGGCCAATGGCTAAACTTTACACTTTTTGGGATTACATATTTAGTAGGGAAAATAAAGTTCAAACTTTTATTTCAGGGTTCCATTCGCTAAGTGAGACGCAGTTCTTGGGGTACATTTTTTAAGTAAAGACACAGATATGGAAGTCATTTGCCACCATTTTTTATAGGTTGGTTTCCGAGTTTCACCAAAAAATTTAGTAGGGGTGAAAATCATCTTCCTAAAAGAACCACCATTTTTAAAATGGTGGTTGACTTCCAGGGCACAGATATGCTATGAGAATATAAAACGACTGGTGTACCTTTGGGTGTTACTTTGCTGACCTTTGGCAGGGTGTCTTTGAAATGATGCAGCAATTTGAACAAGCTGACTTCCTGATGAATCCAATGTTCCAGCAGCAGGAGATTGTTTTTTTTGGGGGGCAGAAAATTCGGGGGAGGATGTGGGGTACGTTGTGTAGCTGTTGTTTTTGGGTGAGGTGAAATTGCAGTATGTTCCCTGAAACTAACAGACAGTTCGCACCTGAAAATGGGGGGCCTCTGGGAAGATTCGGAGATTCCGGACTTGGTTTCACCACCACCATTTTCAGGTGCTGTTCATGTTAGTTTCAAGGAGGGTAAAAAATATCCTGACCTCTCCCAGGGAGCAGTCCTGAACCAGTTGCTCTTTGCCGAAGATCTCCCTGAAGCAACTCATTCGAGTGAGGCTTCGGTGCCGGTTTCTCCCAACAAAAATGGACCCGGATCATTTGGGGGTTTCCTAAAATGGTGGGTTTCCCCAACTGGCCCATGGGTTTTCCTACTAGAAATGATCAAAACTTGGGGTGTTTTGGGGGTACCACCATTGAAGGAAACACCCATTTGGGACATTTTTGCAGACTTGTTATGAGGTGTATTCAAAAAGCATTCGGAAAGTTTTGGTCGGTTCTGAGCCTTCTGAGACTGGTTGCCAGGTGCCCAAGCCCGCTCGAAGCGAGACCTCTAAGACCCACGCGTCACGGAATGAGGTCGTTCGAGATTTCGAGGTGCGATGAACAGCTTTGGCTGTGCCAAAAATACCGGGAGTTTGGTAGATTTTTGTTGTTTCATCGCCAAATTCCTGCCTATCTACTGTGACTAGACGTTTGGTTTGTCAAGAAGCGGGTGCATTCAATCCGCACTTGCTATCCATGTTGAACTGATATGCTTGAGAAATATCTCAAGCAGAGTTTGGAAAGGGCAAGGATGGAAGACTTTCCTGAACAGGTCCTTGTCCGTCATGCAGTAGAAGAAGATCACCCTGCAGATGAGGATGAATGGGCAAAATGGGTTCTTACGAAAATTTATTCAAAACTTGTAACCAAAGAGGCTGTTGGTTTCAAGTCATTAACTGGAAGCCTGGGAGGGAAGAATTTGTGTCAAGTAAAACGTGTAGGTAATCAGTACTTGTATGATTCTTGTGCATAGTTTGTGAGATTTTGTGAGATCAGACGCATTTGCTAAGCTTCAACGGTGCTTGTTGCAATGCGAGGAGGCCCGGTTCACTGTCAAAAGCAATGCAACTATGAAGACAGTCAAGGAGGCGCTGGCCCAAGTGTGTGCTGATTTTGACGACTTAAATATTTTTGATAGTTCCAGACAAAACGAGAAGCCTAAGAAAAACTTATATAGTGGATTGTAGTGGTCCAAAAGCATGACTCTATCATACTGTTGGTGGACAAGGTCCTGTATCCGTTGGGACGATTAAAAGCTATATATAAAACGCCTACAAACGCAGTGATATGCCAAGGGATCTCAAGCGGCTTTGCCGGATTTGGATGGATTTTATCCATACGCTTCAGCCATCTGACTGTTACATGGCAAGTCAAACATATGACAAGGACGACATCTTTCATGACTGAAAGCCTGGGCTGGTCTAAGATGTCTTAGCTTCTCTTGCTTTGGGGGAGTTCCTATGGTTTCTGCATAGGCTGCGTAATGCTGCATAGATCTGCCTGCCCGCGCGTTTTTTTTCTTCGCCTTGGCTTCGCTGGCTTCGCACATTTGCATCTGCACACACATGGGCAGTAAGGGAGGTGTGTTGATCATACCAAGGCACAGAATGAATCAAACATCTTGCAGCATTGCTTCCCCAAGTGTTTTTAGGGGTTTATTGCTGGGTGTAATTTTTTGCTTGCTCAAAGTGTAGGATTTCTACATAGGAAGGCTTAAACGGCATGTCAGACCGAAAGTATGGACCTTCAGAATGTCTTCAGCTAATATCCTTCTTGGTGAAACGGCCCTGCGTCAACATCATGACTGTGATGTCACCATGATTTACACCTTTTAAGATGGTGGGTTTGGGAAAGTCCTCCCAAGCCCTTGAGTTTAGAGAAAAGATGTTACCATTTCAAGAAAATGGGTGGTGGAAAATCTGTGGGTTAATGGAATTTTTGTTAGTAGTAGGGAATGGGCAGCAACCCTATAGTTAATACTACTGTTGATGGTTCAGAAATCCGGCGATCACCAGTTGATAACTAGTTTATCCCATTATTTACAAGGTTTTAGCACCATCCCAGGTGGTGCAGGATTTCTTCCATCAACCGTAGGTAGTGCTTTAATATCTATTTAGTTTGAGGTTTTGTTTTCTCGTCATGCATAGATGCCACCTTTCCCAAACACTGGGATGTCTTGGATGAGAATGGTCTCAACGAGGCCAAATTTTGATGCTTCAGAATTCAGTTCCTCTGGTCCTTTTTTTTCTCACGATTTCCGACAGGTTTCAGATATATCCCAGGTAGTGATTCCACCAGATTTCGAAACAAAAACAAAAAAAACATCTCAACAACATAAGCAATGAAAAGTACGGGCCCCTGGTTGAGAAAGGGTATCATCATCGGGGATGACATCAGTTATCCCCAGTTATGTAGGGATTATTTTCAAAAAACCATGAGCCCCCAATCATCCCGGATCAAACCTTCACACATCGATGGAACGAAATGCCTTGGAAAAAAATGCCTGGGTCCTCGGCAGGCCTTGATCAAACATCTTGGAAAACCCGAGCTTCTAACAGCATGCCGCCTGGTGCAACGTGTCGGTGAGAACGGGGCATTTGTCTCGTTCAAGGCTGGGTTGGGTGAAGCGGAGGGGTTAATTATTCACTGGGGAACAAGATGGTGGGCATGGTACACATTATATATATATATACATATGTATATAACTGGAAAAACATATATATATATATGTATATATATACATACATATATATATATACATACACATATTTACTATATTATATATATNTAGTNATATATATATAGTGGTGGTCGCGACNCGCCTAG
>DF239687.1:48491-174864 GCA_000507305.1 Breviolum minutum Mf 1.05b.01 | reverse complement strand
TATATATATATGAATATATATATAATTGGGTGTGGCCACACGCCTGAAATAGTGGGTAAATAATCTATAGTTACATGTGCATGAAGGGTTCCCTAGTGACCTTCACTATCTGCTTTTATAGTGTTTTGGCAGGACTCAATATACATATGTAGATGATTATATGTTGGATGAGGATTGTGAGAGTTCTTGGGATCCCGAACTAAACCTTCACTTGCCACTGCTACTGGGAGGGGGCCACACCTATTTCATGTGAAGTGATAGTAATGATACTTTTATAGACTTTCTGTATGACTGCAATGATGATGGTAATGGCAATGACAATGGTAATGGCAACGTTATCCAATGCTACTTAGTGTTTTGCAATGTCATGGAATCTTATGACATGTTTCGTATATATACAATGTTTTCTAATGTTATCTTATTCAAAGTGATCTAATGCTATTCAATGTTATGTACTATCATGTGATAAGTTAGGCAATATTACCTAATGTTCTGCAATGTTATGCACTGTTGTAATATTATACAGCGTCATTATATGTTATGTGATGTAGTGCCACGTAATGTCATTCTATGTCATTTGATTACATAATTGTTTGATTTGTCTCTATGAGTGTATCTGTGACAGTAGTTTGCAATCCAGAAAAAACAGTGATACAGTCATACCGTTTTTTGTAGGCATCATTTGGGTGAGTTGCAGTGATGTTAAGGGGGTTTAGTGCAGAAATCCCCTCTCAAGTATTATTTCATTCACCGAGACTCTCATGTCGGTATGTAGCCTCTGTATAGGACAGTTTGCTGGGAACTCTCAAAGTATTCAAACTTTGATATTATAACACATTAAATGCACAAAAACATCTTTTTTTTCCTGGATCTTGTAGATAAATACCTTTTTCGGCCGTTTGTTTTGTAGAGAAGGTCATAGAACATTTACACGTTTTGTAGCTATATAGAAACTTCACAACAGGCGCCTTCTCCTTCAACTTGAGGTGAAGGCTCATCGGCACATCCACCCCTTAGTCACCTTAGTCTTCATGTAGAATCAGAACGAAGAGATTCTGCCACGTCAATTGTCAACAGCAGTACCAGCTTGTGGCCCATCTTCTTTACACATGGGTAGTTCACAGTGGGACTATCTATCACTGTTTTAGAGTGTTTGGCGACCACAAATTGTGGGATATTTGTTGCATCAACTGGTGAACCGGGTGAAATTTCATTCATCATTGATACCCCCCAGAAATTTAAGATAGATACCAAAAATGGCCATATTTAAAGCCGAAGACCACCTTTTCCAAGGCCCATCATTTTGGGTATCAAGCCGTTAGTTTTCGGGGTGTATGCAAGTTTTTTTTTTTGCTGGGGAAGAAAGTCGGTGGAAAAAGATTTTGATGCAAAATGTTCATTGAAGGCTTCGAGATTTCCCGATTTTTTTGTTTTTTTGGAGCTTCTTAAAGGGGGTCACCTAGAGAAAAGAAGCCTAAGCCAGCAAACGTATGGAAATTTGGAGCAATTTTTGCTCTTCAAAGAATGTCTTTGTTGGGTTGGTAATGCAAAAACTAAGATTTGAGCAGTGACCAGAGCCCTGGTTAATTTGCGGTATATTCATGGGGGATTATACTACCCACTTATATAGGGATTATTTCATTAGCCATATTATACAGATCCCTTCATGAACCAATCAGTATTTCATGGAATCTCATAAGGTTTCGTAGGACAACTACAGAAGTTTGGCCCTGTGGCTCATTTGTTCTTCGACAAAGCAAAACCTGGTTGGTTGGAATTTAACTGGGGATTATTTTTTACCCAGTTATATATATAGGGATTATATGATCCATCATAAGGATCCCTATCAACCAACCAGTCCCGTTGGACGTTGGAAAATGGTCGCAGGATTCGGAAAAACTGAATGGCCGCCGCGCTCTGCTGGTTCTTGGTCTTCCGAGCCTGAGGTGGTGTGTTTCGTTTTTTAAAAAATCTTCTCCAAGGTTGGTGGCCTGATTTAGGGTTCAGGAATAGGTTGGTACAATTTGGAAAAAATTGTCGTCTTCTTGCTACATTTCTTCTCTTTTTTTCTCAGAATTTTTACCCAGGTTTTCTTCTCTTTGGAACTTCCTACATTTCGGATTTGAAACATGCCCGCCCAATTTGGATTTTACCTTGGATGTAAAAAACAAATTGGGGTCATAGATGGCGCACTTCTGGGTTGGGCGAATCTGAAACCAAGTGGTCATCAGGAGATTTTGATCTGAAGAACGGAACACCGGTCTATGACGTGTTTTTTCGGGCAGAGTTTTACAGCCCCGAAAACTAAGGAATGACAATGGAAAAACAGGTATTTGAAGATGTATCTCCTACTAAAAGCTAAAAATGGTTGTAATTCCCTTGTCAGGGGAATATGTATGTTGTTTTCTTTTTTCGAATGTCTGCCATGGCAGGACAGCAGGAGAAGAAGCTGCAATGCTTGAGAAAGATCAAAGTGAACCAAGTCCAGTGCAGGCGAGAAATTTCCTGCCGGTTGGTCACCCCAAATGGTGATTTTCATATGGGGTATTCAATCAAAATGCCTTTAATTCAGGCTTAGGAATGATAGTAATTTGCCCAGATTGATGAATGAAGACACATTTTGGGAGAGATGTGAGGTTTCATGGGGGAAATAAACATTTGTCAAATTTGAGGGAGCACCCAACATTGAGCCCAAGGAAGTGACGCAATGCCGCATTGAAAAAACCAATGGATTTTGAGGAATCCTTACTTTAGGGGACCCCACATTTCCGCATGACAAATCTGATTTTTTGGGTGGTTTAAGTACCCCAGCAAAAAAACTAACACTCTCCACTTTGAAGGGTGCGCTTTTGAAGATGATGTTCCAAACTTCCCGTTTGGTGGGGACATGTAACGGGTAACGGTTTCCTAGAGGGCAGATGCTGGCGCCGGAGGGCCTGGCGAATTGGGTTGATGATAGCTATACTTCAAGTTTTCGTTGCCATGGAAGAGACGTTGGGAGGGACTCGTTTCGAAAAAGACTTGGGACACGTGAGGCATAAATAGGTGACACAAAAAGCCTCCTCCCAAACCAACATGCTTCTAAGAGTGATTCATACTGTTGATGGCTGAAATCTTGTACCACCGTTTGGATGTATAAAACCTGAAAAGAATGGGACAACCTGCCTATCAACTGGTTAGCCGGATTTCAGCCATCAACAGTAGGATTTTTGTGTATCCTTTTGGAATAGTTTTCCCACAGGCATGTCATTGTGCTCTTTGTTTGACTTACAGATCCCCCATGAATGTAGATGTATTTCAATTTCAAACGGGATGAGTTCCAAATTCCAGCCCAGCAACAAACACTCTAAAAATTTCACATCAACCCCAAACAATTATAAACGCAAGACAACAAAACCAGGAGTTTCCAGTCACATGTAGGAACTCCATGGCAATCTTTTTGGTTCCACTGGGGACGAAAAAAAAAGGCCGCCGAAAAGAGACCAGCTCAATTTCCCCCAAGGAAAATCAGATGACGCGAAGCTGCGAAGTTTGATTTCAATCATTTTGTTTTCCTGATTTCATCTTTATTTGGGACAGGTACCTGGATAAATTATGTATTCAAAGTTGAAACACAAGACAAGTGATGAGAACGAGATGTAGGATGATGGAGTATGAAGGAGTATGAATTCTGAATACCAGGCTCGCGGAGCATTCAAATTGCCTTCAAGTGCTGATTTGGACTCAGTAGGCTACGTGAAATTTCACGAAATTCTGAAGCATGATGTTTTAAATAAGGACATTACCTTTGAAATATGGCACTTTTGGGAGTTGCCATTAGGGCTTGATCACATTTTGTAAGTCACGTTTTCACATGTTGAACTAGAATCCTCCAAAAATTCGAGTCTGGAATCATCATCCAGGTCTCCATGATTTTCATCAGGACAACTCTCGTTGTAAAACCATCCGAGAAAACCATGATCCGATCCTTAACACTTTTCTAAACTCACCGTTTCTTGAGTACCTGGTGATTCAATTCGTGACCTTTGAGATGGTTAAGTGACCCTTTCAAGGGGTTAAGTGACCTCTAGGGGATCAAAAGGTCACTTTGAATCACCTGGTACATGTTACTTTCTTTTTTTGGGAAATTGGAAGATACCTTTCACCTTCCAAAGGGGTGCCAAAAAAAAATGGTTCGGAACTTACTGTCAATTCACCATCTTGTTTTTCGGGTTGTGAAACATTGGCATCCCTTGAAGCTTGGAAAAGGTGTAGGTACTGACCATCTTTGGATAATGACCATTCCCCAAGAATCCGTCCGACCCCTCCCGGAAAATCGTCCCCAGGTCATAGGACTGTAGATATGATCCCTTTCTTTGGACATACCTGGATCCTTAGGGATTATGGTTGAACCACCAACGGCCCAAGCAATTCTCAGCCTTGAAGGCGGCCACTGAAACCACTCCAACGCCGTTTCCACGGCGTAGCGGCGTTCTTTCGGTGGAAAAAACACAGTCCGAGCCACCGAAGTTGACAGTGGCAACGGCGCTGGCGCTTCAGTTACTGGACACCCAGAGTGGGAAGTAGTACTTGGATGTCCCAGGAAGTTAGGATCAATGGCTAGTAAATGGGTTATAACCTACTTATAAATGGAGTATATTGGGTTTATAACCCACTGATCCTAACCATTGATCCTAAGTTCCTGGGAACATCCAAGTAGCGGTAGTAGCGTTTCGGTTGTTTCTGGTGGAGTCGCAAACCTTTTTTGAGCCTGGAAATGTCCTGTAACATGGGATCGGTTGGGATATGTTTGTGATTTTTTGGATTTGGACCTGTTTTGGATACCCTCCTCGAAAGTAACATATGGGGTTTTCCTAAAATGGTGGTACCCAACAACCATGGCTTTTCCTACTAAAAATGATCATTTTGGGGTGTTTTGGGGGTACCGCCAAAAACGGAAACACCTATATCCTCTCTCTTATGGCACTGTTGAAGAGAATTTATGATTTTCATTTTTCCCCTAAGGTGCGAGACTACCGGAAGGTTCACTGTAAGTATTAGTTGCAGTTGGAAAGCTTTTGGAAGGGGAATCTGATATGTGCTCATAAGATTTACATTTATATATTACAGATATGAAGACAGATATCAATATAAATACAACTATGCAAACATATGGATATAGATAGAAATGAATGTATAGATAAATGTAAATATCAGTATAAACATAAATCTAAGTATAAATACAATATATATGTACACTCCGAAGTTCAACATAGCCCATTGGAAGATTGAAAGACACCTTTTTGTTTTTGGTAACCTTTTTGGGGACTATGCTAAACTTGGGGTGATTACATATATATATATATATGCATATACATACATCAAATCTACATGTATTACGCATGCATATGTATATTACGTATGATACCATTCAATACTGTTTACGGTTCAGGCATCCGTAGTTTGCGTACAAAGGCACACTCCCTAAAACTAACGTAGCAGCTGAAAATAGGCCCTTCCAAAAGGAAAGTAGTCTTCCAACCATCCATTTTCAGGGGCGAAAATGTTAGTTTTAGGGAGTGTCATTTGTAGGATGATTCCCCCTTCAGGGTGAATGATTGGAATTTTTCGCCTCAGATATGTAGCTGGTGGTGATGCATTTTCATCCAGCTTATCTTCTCCCCCCAAAGCAGGGATCATTAAATGCCACCCGTTTTGGGGGCAATCAAACAAATCACATGTATGGTAAACTTGCAGGATTTACTCTGTATAGTGCATCGTTTGGGTTGGTGTCATATAATTACCATAAGGACCCCTGAAAAAAGGTGGCGCATCACCTGGTGGTTGTCTTTTTTTTTTGCCCAAAAAATTCTCAGGCGTGATTTGCTGCAAGGCTTCTCGGATGAGGACTTCCAGTCCAAGCGACAGGCACGTGGAGCGCAACGGTGGATGTGGATCCTGCTACCTTACAACCATCAGCTAATGGTAGGTGGTTTGGTTGATAGGGATCCTTAATATCTGGGTACCATCTTACCCCATATTTTTTACAGCAGATAACCAGAGTTTTGATCAGCGAAAATGGTAAATTAGGTGGTTTGAGGTGGTGGTTGGGATTCCGATTGGATCCCCGGAAATGAAAGGGATTGGGAGTCTTAGGGGTACTGCCGATTTGAATCCCAAACCACCGGGCCCCAAACCAACAATCAACCATTAGCTGAAACCACTGATTTTCAGGGGCCAACTGTCGGCTATGTTGCTCTTAGGGAGACTTTCTCAACAGGTTTTTGTTTTTCTTTCCGTGAGGAATATCTCATGTCAAGAGATGGATGGGTTACTTTGGAGTTGAACGTCTAGACAATGAAATTTTAAAGTCTTGCCGGACCATACCAAATGTTTCAATTCTGGTTTCGACCCGACGGAACAGGCGTTATTTATTCCGGATCAGGGAATGTGGGTCCAAAATGATATCGTTTATCCAAAATCCCGTCATTAACCAACCACCAGGATTACATGGTTCATGTCGGCTGGTTACTAAAGCCCCAAAAATCACCAGTTTTTTTTATCAGTAGGTGCCCTGAAATAACTCCATTTATAGGGGGAGTTATAAGTTATATAACCCCCAGTGAAAGCCATCTATTTTTGGAGATCTATTGGGGTTATAAATCGAGGATTTCTCAGCAAAAGAAGCACTTTTTGTTTGGAGGGGAGTTCTCGCCCAAAAAACCCTGACACCACAAGGAGTTGGTACGAGTCTACAAGCACCTCGGTTCATTTGGATTTTTTTCCACGCTGTGCTGTTTGGGAGGTTTCTGGATTTGGGATTTGGAAGTCTTGAAGATGATTCTAGTTCAACTTGTACACTAAAAAACCGATGCCTTTGTTAACAATGGTGCAAAGGGAATCCCTGGGCCGAAATGAATGCCCGGGCGGTCCATCCAGAGTCTCGAGTTTCGGGCCGGATTTTTACTTGATAGATGATAGACCCCTCTCAATAGAAATGCAGCTGATCTTTTGAAAAAGCTGGGGCCGGTCCCAGGATAAAGGGCTGCCAGTTTGCGTGTAGGAATCTTTTAAGCAACTTGTCGAAGTGTTTACAATTTAGACCAGATTGTTTGGAACAGAAAATTTCTGTAGCTGATACTGCAGATTTTCAAGGTTGCAATTACTGCGTGACACTGTCCTCGACATATCAAGTATTGGAACCTGTTCGATTGAAGGTAGTTACTCAGCGCGTCACGGGCTTCAAAGGATGGGTTCCGTAATCCGAGTTACCAGATATTACCACTTACCATAGTTACCTCCTTGTTTTCGCTTGTACTCATTAGAATCATTAGAAAAAACTCAATAAAGAAGGTTGCTGTGGGATCCTGTGGGTGTTGAAGATATTCAACTTGGAAGAAGCATCCAATCTCGGTTGATTATTCCCAGATTTCTGAGATTTCATGAGTCGACGAGTTTTTACCCTTTGAGTCAGGAAAGGAAATTCTTCAAATGGATGCACATCCACTGGCTTTCTTTGGATTTTTTTAAATCTAACTTGAAGATGTATTTCCTATTGAAGATCGGGGATATTCCAGTGTTATGTCAGTTTACCAAGAGGGTATATATCTGGGTGGTGTTTCAACTATTTTTGATTTTCACCCGGAACTTTGGGGACATGATCCAATTTGACGAGCATATGTTTCAAATGGGTTGACTGAAACCACCAACCAGATTATGGCGCTGGATTTTTAGGGATATCCAGTATTTTTTGCTTTGGGAACCCATAAGCTAAACCTTCATGCCTGGAAATCCTGGAAATCCTGGGTAGATCCAAACTACAACACCCAAGCCTTTAATTAAGGGCATTTGGGGGATATTCTCTTACTGAACCATGCCACAAACATGTCGCTGAAACACAGCTCGAACGACCCAGGCATAGTGATCCCAAGCGCTTTAGTGCTGAACGGCAGAAGCTCTTCCTCTCCGTGCAGTAGCTCGGACAACAAAAATACACGACTCCGGGATCAACTAGAGTAGCTGGCTGGAAAATGGAACCCTGAATGACGATGTATCTCCTATTAAGAATGGGGATATTGAGTTCTTTCTATGTTAGTTTACCAGAGGGTAAACACGAATCTTTTGCAAAGTTACCCAACAGGGGAACCATCACCTGGCTAATTACATGTCCCACCGAACAATGGGAACCAACTGCCCAACTGGAAGGGATATATATATATATATATGATATATATATATATATATGATCGTTCCCAGGAGGGTACAGTAACTGGATTTTTTTGGTTTCTTCAAATTTCTGCATTTCGGCGTTTCAAAAAAATCCCATGCCGAATCCATCCGCCTTCGACCCATGCACCCGTGGGGTCACGATTCGACGGCGCCGTGGCAGGAAGATGGTCCTGCCAAAGTATGGCTTTGACGGCGGGCCCAAGGCCTTGATGAAGGGAGATTCCCTAAACAAACGTTCTTTTTTTTGTTGGTTGTTTGCTGTCACACATACAGATGCTTGTTGTGTTTGTATAGAGATACTGTATAGATATAAGATAATCATATGCATATATATATAGATATATATAGATATGCAGGCCAGTACGAATACATCAAATACATTAGATTGTAAACATAAAGATATACAGATATACAGTGTATGCAAACATACTAACATACTGTATAAACAGTATACTGTCAACGTTCCTTGAATTTGGGCACATTGTGGATGCTAAGCAAGGGATGGCTGGGGTGAGGGATGCTATGATAGGGACCGCAAGGAACTCTTTGAGGGGCAAACACTTTATATTTGAAGACAAGAATTTGACGGTGCTTTGCATATAATGCCTTGAAAGACTCTTCACTTCTCTTGGGGGGCACCATTTTTCATGGAATTGCCTCCCCAGTTGTGAGGTAGTCGTTAAAATCTCAGCAAACCGTGAAATCACCACGGGTTTAAATTTGTATAACTAGGAGTAGGCCCAAGTGCCCAACAGTTAGGGGGGGATGATCAATGAGCAACAAGTGCGGGGCCTTAGGGCCTTGGTCGCTGTGCCAAACCTTGTGAAAGAAGTGGAAAAGCGTACACTATACCGACTATACGGATGCTTCCGAAAATAGTGGTACCCCCAAATCGTCCATTTTAATAGGGTTTTCCATTATAAACCATCCATTTTGGGGTACCTCTATTTTCGGAAACACCCATACCATTGTTTCTATGGGGAGAACATGCACCACAGAGCCCGTGACCAAGGACGTGAATTTTTTTCTTGGGGATTATGATATTTTTCGCTACCATCCCCTTCGGATTCACAAAGAAATATTGCATGCAATGAGACGATGATTTTTGGGGTGGCAGCAACTTGGAAAAATGTGTGATTCATTGAGGAATCCCTTTCGGATTCGCGAGTAGGTTGTTTTGTAAACGATGATGGAAACGCTACCCATGACTAGGTGGTGGTTTCAGATATTTTTTATTTTCACCCCTACTTGGGGAAAT
The DNA here is from genome assembly GCA_000507305.1 of Breviolum minutum Mf 1.05b.01. Classification (NCBI taxonomy): domain Eukaryota; class Dinophyceae; order Suessiales; family Symbiodiniaceae; genus Breviolum; species Breviolum minutum. The sequence goes on along the minus strand of DF239687.1, from coordinate 165,398 downwards.
GATCCAATTTGACGAGCATATTTTTCAGATGGGTTGAAACCACCAACCAGATGAGTACTTTCTTTACATTTTCTTAAAAATCCCACATGAAGCAAGGCAAGAAGATGACCATTCGGGATGTTCACACCCCAATGCGATGTAAAAAACCAGCAACAAAAACAGAGTTTTCGCTTCCTGGCAGGGTGTTTTTGAGATGCTACAGCAGTTTGACCAGAAGGAGTTGGTGATGAATACCACCATCCAGGAACAGGCACCAAACTGCGCTTAGTGGACCTTGCCACAACATGTGTTGCACACAAGGCTGACGCAAGACCTATCATAGAGAAGTCCAGGAAGATCGACAACCAATGTTTTTTGCAAACATAATGGAGCCTGTTGGGTGATCATGGTTTGGACAGCTACATCTTGGGCAGTTTGAAAAACAATGAACAACATATAAAACATGTTGGGTATCGGAGAAGTCATGGCTTTTCCTTTGATGGAATGCAACTATTTTCTGGGATGTTAACAAAAAACAACTACACAAACCATTTTCCAAGATCTCATTTCGGAGACGGACTATTATTCCAGAGGAAAAGGAACTGATTCAACAAGTTTGAGTGGTTTGCCATGTTATGATAAGGTCCCATTTAATTACTTGAGTTTTTGGTTATCATATACCTCCAATAAATTACGGTAATGTATACAGAGGATATGAACCGCCTGGGAAGTCATCCGAAAGATGCTCGACTCAGTGGTGGCCTCCAACAAATCGCCATAGGGAGATGCATTGAATCAACTGCTCTTCTCTGAAGATCTTCAAGCAGAAGCGCAGGCGTTATATAAAACTTGTTGTTGAAGTGGGAGGGAACCCCACGGGGCTGTGAGCAGTGACCTTAACATCGTGGTTATTTGTTGTATGTAAGGGATTATACTACCCAAATATATAGGGAATAATTTAAAACACACCATTATGACATGAGGATTCCGGTGAACCAATCAGTATTTCCATGTCATTCACGGGTTTTGTTGCCGTTGCGCTGGGACATGCTGGGAGGTGTGTTTTGGATCGGTGGAAAAGGCATGAAGCTGTTGATGGTTCAGAAATTCCAAAGAACCACCTGGGATGTACAAAACCCTGCAAATAGTGGGGTTTGCCAAAAAACTTGTAACAGCAGGTAAATAATCTATTATTTTTTTTGAAAGGGAACCCAACAACAAAACATCTAAGGGAACCTTCATTATCCACTGTGGTGGGCTTGGTCGCGGTTTCTTGGGCTGAGTGAGTCGAGCTGAATTGAGGAAACATGTTTGAAGCCGAATCAACTCTTGAAACTCGAGCTTCTACCCTTCCTCCCATAAACATGGTTCAGTGAAAAATGAGTCCCTACAATAGGATCGTTACCTTTCAAATCTCCCGCCATTTTCCACTGAACCATGTTTATATGGAGGCAGGGTAGACTCCCTCCCTGAAACTAACAGTGGATTTTTTTTACCTGAAACTAGGCAAAATACCCCAAAAAAGGAAAGGATCATCTTCCAATTTCATGGATTTTCAGGGGTAAACTTGCTGCTACCCTCCAGGAAACTAACATATCCCCACCAAACGGGAAGTTTGGAACATCATAATCTTCAAAAGTGCCCTTCTTTAAGGGGGATATGTGATCGTTCCCTGGAGGGTAGTTTCAGGGAGGGTAATTATCCGAGTTTCCGGCTCAAGTGGAAATTCAAACCATCAGCTCCGCCGCCTCGGATGCCAATTCTTGGCGGCGAAAAAAAGCCATCAGCTGTTGAACGTTTGTTTTTCTTTTGGCACCAGCAGTTCAAACACCCAGCTACGGGTTGTTTGAATTGTATGGGGATTGCATGATTGCATATTATATTCTCCATCTATTGTTTCGGAATCATCCAATTTTGCCAATTTTTTTTTGCAAAACACCAATCAAGGATGACTTTATCTTCACAGAGAGTGTTTTTGTTGTGAGGCGCAAAAAAGTCTGAAGATGAAGCAAGATGTTGTTGAGACAGCTTCTTGGTTGCACAAAAGCAGTTACATGGACAGGGAGCGTTTGGGTAAATTTCTGGGTCCAGTAGTGTTTTCAGGCACTTTCTGTAAACGCCTTGTGGTCTTTTGTTCGGAAGATTCATCCACATTGTTTAGAATGTTTTATGGCGCTTTTGGAATGTATGATAAAGGATGTATAGGGGGTAAAGTGTATACTTTTTGGCTTGTGACTTTTGCGAAGCAAGATTCTATTTGAAGTGCACTGATCAACCTGAAACAGTGATGCTGAAGAAAATCCCGACAAACAAAAAGACCAGCAACAGTTGATTGACATGAATTATGTACCACTTGACTTTATATGGTGAATATCCCATTCATTACCCCCCGTAAGAATCCCAAAAAACTAATAGTTAGCATTTTCAGGGGAGAGCTGTTATATAGTTTCCTTTGAATCATCCCAATGTTCCCCTCCTTAAATTCCCGGTTCCCAACTGTTATTTATTCCAAGATTTTGTTCATCCAAGGGATTTTTATCCTACCCTCCCCAAAACTAACAGTTCGCACCTGAAAATGGGCCATCCCAAAAGGAAACTAGTATTCCAACCATCCATTTTCAGGTGCTATGTTAGTTTCAAGGAGGGTAATTCTGGGTCGCAACCCTTTCCAATTTTCCAAACGACAGGGTTTGCCTTGTCTCATGACGCCATGTGAGCTTGGGAGTTTTCCCCCCCACCCCGAAAATGAACGAATGCCCCCCTGAAAAGCTTCAACGGGACAATTTTAAAAGGGAAACTTCATGGAACCCAACCATCAATTTTCAGGGTCGATATGTTCGTTTTTAGAAAGTTAAACCTTAACATTCGTATCTTTGAGCCGGACACCCCGGACAGTCGTCTTAATGGCCACCACTAGCTGCCGCCACGCGACTTCAAGCCTTTGATCTTTTGAGGAGATTCTTCTGAGCATTCGACATGCCATTGAAGAGGACCCACCGAGACGTGTGACCGGACAGCAGTGAAACGACACTTTCCTGAATTCCGAGACCCCTGTTTTTTTTGGTTAAGAAACAGATGGGCTAGTTTGCTTGAAGTTGGCTGGAGCTTTTCCGAAAGAATCAACAAAGGGCGGTTCTTTTTTTTTTCTCGAAGCTCTTTGAGGAATTTGGGAGGAATTTTGAGGAATTTCCTACTCTGATGGTTTGACTTTGAATAAAGATAGTGAGGTTCAGTTGGTGATCTGTCTTCGTTTCGCTAGGTAGATGCAAATTCATTAAGTGAGCATCGGTCGAAACAGCTACGTATGGGAAAATACAGACCCTTTAATTAGGGATCATTTTTGTGGACCCATGAAAGGGTATCCCCTATCAATTAACCAACCATGATTTCATTGTCGTTGATTTCTAGGAGAAAGTTTCGGTCCACTTTCAAAGGCTCTTGTTCGATTTGACAAAAAGAAGATTCCATTTGAAGTCGAGGTTCGAACCACTTGCATTACTTGCATCTTGGGAGTTTAAGAAAGTACCCATTAGAAATAAACAACGGACCCTTGGGACCCTTGAGAAACAGATAGAAAGCCGAAAGCCTCTGAGTTTACTCAACTCCAAAAATCAAGTCTGCGAAAAGCGCTAACTTTTCGAAGATGCCATCGTCATTTGTATTATCGTTCTCATGTTGGATCATCTTGCCATCTTTACTAGACAAATCTTGACTATACATATTTTTAGCATTCCTTGGGGAGATCCAGTTTGATTCACATTTCACATTTCTTTATCTCGGTTGATCAGGTGTTTTTTGCTTCAATTAGCGAGTCAGCCGTTGACCATTGGCGAAGTTGCAACCAACGACAGCGGGGAAATCAAGTCTATCTTTTTTCGACTTTTGCATTGGCGTTTGTAAAGCGGAAGTTTCTCCACCCTTTTTTGAATGCCATCTTCTATCAATCTACAACTAGGTCGATTCTTATGATCTACCATGATTATCCACCTAAAGATAGAACTGCTACTATTAAATACTGAGGGAGTTTTTCTCCAAAAAACTGTTTTGGCCTGGAACCGCCGGCCTGTTGGCAACTTCCTTATATAATTTTCCACCAGGACGCGAAAGATATGATCCAATTGAAAGTGACCAGCAGTTGGACGATCAAAGAGATTAAAGAGGTGCCTTTTTCATGGTGCAGAGGGACATGGAGCAAGTGTAGTGAAAGAGAAGCAAACTTTCCAAGTTTGCATAACATGAGGGGGATGGAAAAGTTGTGTTTTCCAGCGGTTTTTTTGTATATGAAATTTATTTTAAATCCATGAAAAGGTTTGTTTTCTTTTTTTCCTTAAGCAACCAGTAAATCATGATCCCTACCTTTCCCTACCTTTCCCTTAGGTAGGTGGACCCAGTGGTGAGGTGAGATGTTAGTTGAAGTTGGGATCCACCTTGACCTTAAGGGGTTGAATCGAAAAAAAGAAAATCACTTCCCCAAATGATACCTGGGAACCCCTAAGGTACCTGGAACCATTTATAAAATGGATGGATGTTTGGTGATTTCCAACCATTTTCTATATAAAGATTTGGTGAACCAAATCAATTGAAACATGGTTGTTTCACCAAATCTTTATATAGAAAATGGTTGGAAATCACCAAACATCCATCCATTTTATAAATGGTTGGGTACCTAGGGGTTCCAGGTAGTTAAACCCCAAACTTTGGGCCGGCCATGAAAGTGCCATGTTGAACAGCGGTCACCTTTTTCACTAATTATCCCGTGTTGTTTTTTTTTGGGGGGGGTGGCTGTCACCAGGCACTGGCAGAGCAGTCACTCGGCCTGAAAAAACGTGTGGCCGTTTTCCGGGGGTGGGTTTTTGTAGGAGCCAGTCACCCGTCAGACACAAGCCGAAAGCAAACGCGCAGAACGAAAAAAGACCTCGGCTGTGAGTTTTTTCGGTGATATGCTGTTGGAGTTTGGGTGATATAGGGGGTGGTGTTTTTTTACACTTTACAAAAAGCATATATATATATATTTATGTGTATATATATATATTTGTATATGCAAACAACCATGTGTGAAGGAATTATTTCATAAACCTTATTATACATACCCCCTCGAAAGCAATGGAAAATCCACCATTTATAATTAGGAGAAACATCTTCAAATGGTTGTTAACATTTTTTCCATTGTCATTTTTTTAGTTTTCCGCGGTTTCAAGCTATTTCAGGCTCCCCACCCAAAAAGATCCCTTAGTGTTGATGGTTCAGAAATCCCATTCCCAACCACCTGGGATGTATAAAACCTGGCTAGCATTTCTCCACATCAACTCCCATTTATCAGCCATGAAAACCATGAAGTTCGGCCCATTCGGAGAGGGAGGTTTAACAACCCGAAGTTTTAGGGGACGAAACCGATCACCATGGTTACTAACCACTTACCCTCCGTGAAACTAACATAGCCCTCGAAAAATAGGCCTCCCCAATAGGAACATTGTATTCCAACCATCCATTTGTAGGGGCGAAAATGTTAGTTTCAGGGAGTGTACCAAATGGGATGATTCCACTGAGGTTGGCCGATCCACAGATCCTTCAGACCTGTCGTTTCGTGCGCCGCGTGGGGGAAAGTGGCGCTTTCTCGTCCTTGACGGATGCGGAAAGGTCGCTTTGGCCGCATGGGTAAGGATGGGAAGGTGGATGGTTGGGGAAGTGTGCCACAATTTGTGAAGCCCTGAAGCCCTGCAAGGTTTTTTGTTTTTTTTGAGAGATGAATTTTTGAAGATGAATGTTTATTGTTTTTTTTTAAAGATTATTTTTGAGGTGACACCTTGGGTCCACATCAAACAAAGCTTGGAAGTGTTTTTTTTTTTGGGGGGGGAAGGTTTGAAAAAAAAATCTTGCTATGATTTAATTTTTGAATTGCTGGTGCTTTCCCTGCGGGATTTGCAGGGGAAAGGACCTCAATTTAACGATTCCGCAATCTGAGTTGTTGGATGCTCTCCGGATGGATGCAATGGTGATGACCAGGACTCTCACATATGAAGATCCCTAGTACTCTTCCTGGGTGGGTATATAAGTATCCAAAGGTGAATATGGGATCATATCTACATCACAGTCTACGTGGGATTCATTCGCAGCCGTCATCCCACAACTTTGTCTTATAGCCCGTTTTTTTTTTGGCAAATTGCATCCCTGAGAGTAGCATTTCAGATTGCGTGAGATGTGTGTGTGTTTCTCACCATTCCCTGCAGTTATGTTGATTTCATCAACATCCCCGGGTGGGGCAAAAATCCGAAAAAAAACACAAAAAAACAAAGAAAAACCGACAGACAAACGACCGAACATCACCGACAGCGATCCCATCCATCCAACCGAATTTCCCTGGTGGTTAACCTTGCTGCTCCAGTTAGCACCGAGGTTGGGAAAACGCAGGAGTGTGGTGAATGCCATGCCAGGGTTGGGTTGATGTGGAAACCTCCAATGGGGTTGATTTTTTTTCCCCCCGGAAAAAAAAAGGGTTTTGATTCAACCGTTTTTTTTTTTGTGAAAAAAAGGGGGGTCCAAACAGGGGTCGGTCACAAACAAAAAATAGTGTGGAGTTTGGAGCTGGATTTCGGATTTCAGACATCAACATGAGGAGATCATTCACCATCTCTTTCAAGTTCCTTTTTGGGAACTCCTTTTTTAGGGCCGTTTTTTTAAAAAGCCGTTTTTTTATCGAAAGGAGTCTCTTGGTCCTTGGTGTCCCAACGCTACGGCCTCCAGATCTTCCACGTGGATCCTTGGTGTTGAAAAATGGTGGGATTCTGGGTGGTTGAACGCATATACAAAGAAACAAAGCAGGGAAGGACCACACTACTAGAGAAAGTGTGTTTTTTTGTTTTTTTAATTTTGGCACATTTTGGGACAGAGGTGGTGGATCATCAGGGATCATGATGGATCATGCATGGATTGATGACGATCATCATCAAGATCATCATCATCATCATCATCATCATCATCATCATCATCATCATCATCATCATCATCACGAGCAACAACCCAACAAAGACCATCATCCCAGCATCACCAGCAGCAACCGAGGCGCGAAACAGCGTAAGACCGCCGCGTTTCGAAGTTCGGTGAAGCTAACTCCAGCACAAGCCGTGGCGCTGCAACAGGAGCTTCCTGTAGGGTCATCGGTGGGTGGAGCCAATTGATGATGGCATGCCAATCGCGAAATCTTGAGGGTTGAATGATGCGACAATTTTATGGGGAAAATCACGGGAAATCATGAGGGATTCCATGTGGGAACTTATGCTTTGTAGCTTGGAGCGCTTAGGTATAAGCTATTGCATAGGTGCGCAACTTGTGATCACTTATTTCCTACACAGAAATGTGATGATGCTACTTGTTTCCAAAAGGGGACCAACTCTGTTATGAATCTGGGGTATTAGATAAACAGAGCCTAAAAAAGCCTACAGGTCTTTTGGGAAACCATCATTTTTAGGGAACAGTCCATACTTTTTCAACTGCACCATGCCATTTCTCCTGAAAGTGCAGGTTTCAGGGGTTTTTCTGTTCCCCCCAGACTCGGTACCGATGTGAATCTTTCTACCTGGTGTGTCCAGGTGTATTTAGGATGGGACTCATGCCACTTACTGTTTTTAGGGTTGTGGGTGTAACTTGGGCGATGAAAGCACTGCAAAGGAACTAGAAGAAACCTTACACCATAGTGATAGATGGCTAGCCACTCCCAAAAGGTGGCGATTTGTTTGGGGCCATGATAAACCAATACATGGGAGTTGCGCCTTCTACTTCCAGGTGGTATACATATTTTTTTTCTTCGGGAGCTCAATGTAATTACCTTGCCTTTTGTGAAGTATCATTGAGATGATGCCACGCTATTCTTCGGCCCAACTTGACGATCATAACTGTGATTAATGGTGAAAGTTTTAGACGAGAACAATTTTCACCCCAAACAGCCACCATCTCTTTCCCAGACACTCAATGTAAAGTGTTGTTACCTGCATATATTTCATATATATATATATTACACATATGTATATACTGGTTGGTGGTTTCAAATATTTTTTATTTTCACCCCGATTGTTGGGGAAATGATCCCAATTTGACTATACTGTATAATATTTTTCAAATGGGTTGAATCAAACCACTAACTAGTATATATATATATATACATACATATATTTACCANTATTTACCACCCCTAGACTACACAGTTTTTGTAGGTAAATATAGAGACGGGCCACCCCCTTCCCATGGGTACCTGGGTTGCTGCAGGACCTCTATGACGGATTTAAGGCTCCTACCTTTCGCGCTCGCTTGGAGAAGCTGTGGCAACAAAAGTTGAAGATGGATGTCAGGCCTTTGCCTCGGGGTTAGGAGGGGTTGGGAGGGGTTGTTCGGCTGTTGGTTGAAGATGGATGAAGGTGGAACAAAATGATTAAAGAAAACAGCTAAATCTGAGGATTTTTGAATAAGAACATAATATATATATATGTATATATATATATATGTCATATGATGGAGTGGAAGAAATGATTTAAAAAACAGCTCAATCTGAGGATTTTTGAATATATAAGAACGTATATATGTATATGTCATATATTATATCATATGATGTTATACATATCATCTTTCCCAGATGATGTTATGTGTGATTTACATGCAAAAGAGGGATCAATCCATAAATGCATCAGGAATATATATATATATATATAGCTACGTCATGTTACGTCATAGGTGCTTCCCAGGTGGCTTTTGGACGAAAATGACTGCTGCCAACTGGGCCCTGAAATGGTCTTTTTATCCCAAGAAAAGTGGAAAGTGCTAGGCCAGTTAGGAAGGGATCAAGGTTTTTGTGAAGGTTTTCAATTCAACAAAACATATATTTTTCCGCCCAACCTTGGTTTCACTGAGGTTTTTTTTTTGCCATTCTTATCGGATAAGTCAGATGTGAACATCAGGGAATATTTAATGCTTGTTGTAGGGTCATAGTCATACATAGGCTAGGTATCGATTTCGAGTTACACGTTGTTTGCTTGCGGTGGACTTTGAACTGAATGCGGGTGTTTTCCGCTTTTGCTTGGGGGGTTCACAGGAAATTTCGCGCAGAGCGGCAACGTTTGTTCTTGAGCGTGCAAAGTGTGGTGCTACCAAAGCGGGCACACCCAGGAAATTCAGCAGCTCTGGTGACACTCTGGTGGCTGTAAAGGGAACAAGAGAAGATAGGACAGTAAGACAAGCAGTGCTCATGTTCATGCGATTCATGTAAGTCTTGCATTCTAAACTACCACATTTCTGTTTGAAGAAGTTTTGGATTCAGACCCTCAACAGTGAACGTGAAGCGGCCATCAACTATTTGTCAAGGATTTCCAATTTTCATTTCTTCTCAACGACATGTTCTCGTTTCAATGGATGGTTCGTTTCACATGACAATGGGTTGTTGTGGCGTTTTCGGCGAACAAAAAGTAGGTCGTTTTATTTACTGTACCAAAAATACCATCGAAATGGTGGACTTTCCATGGCTATGTCAGTTTACTGGAGTGCATACACATGTACTAACGGGAAACAACAAAAAACGGTTCCCATTGCCATCCCCAAGCTGACTTGCTTTTCTGTTATGAAATTTCACCGGGTAGGTGATCTACATCAGATTGGAGTACACTCCTCGAAATTTAACAGTTCGCCCCTAAAAATGGTTGTTTCCAATAGGAATTTCCGTTTCATTGGGGGGAAAGCCAGCATTTTCAGGGGTGAACATGTTATATACCCAACAGAAAACTAACATGTCCCCTGAAATGGTTAGAAGATGCTTTTTTTTGTGAAATAGTACCTTTTTAGGGGACTTTCGTTCGTTTTCAGGTTTTTTTTTCCTTCAGGGAGTCGGGTTCAGACATGACTGGCGCGTGAGTTGTTCATCGGGTCCAGGTATGGTTTGGAAGGCAACCCTCGTGGAGTCTTTGAAATGTTGAGCCAGGCGGAAGTGGCGGGCGGACCCCGGAGAAGAAAATGGTGGTTGGAGTTGGAAGGTTTTTTCGCAAAAAGATCACCTCTTAAAAACAAAGGTGCTATATAAAAAAGATGAAATTTGTTTTTTTCCAGTTGTTCAACCATGTTTTTTTTTTGATGCTTTAAAGTGGGACTACTGTACGTAGATATTTTAAAGATTTTCCATGCCTGTTCAATGTTGGTGTGGAAGGATGTGTGTCATGCACCCCTTTTAAGCCTCTCCAAATCTCCCAAGATTGCACCAACAACGTGGGGTGCTCTTTATGAAGCTCGGGATGCACAGTCAACATCTTTTTTCCTGAAAGGATGATGAACTTGAGGAAACTACGAGGTACTGTTGATGGACAAAATCCTGCACCACCAAGGATGATGATTATCCCATTATTTATAGGGTTTTAAGCATCCCAGGTGATGCAGGATTTCTTCCATCAGTATCATAGATTCTTGACCAAGAAGATTCGACCCTCGGATTTAACCGGGTACTTTTGGGAGTCCTCACTTTGCTGCAAGTCAGGGCGTCATTTTTGGTGTTTCCAGACTTCTCTTGATATGATTTTCGCGGAAGATTTGAATCCCGCACTTGTTTTTTTGATATCCATGGACCATCATCCACATTTCATAGCCATCCTCGGTCTTTGCCCTTAAAAACATGTGCATGGCTGCATTTTTCAGATATTTTCAGCAGAAGTTGAGACCAAAAGTTCAGGGTGAATTTCACTCTTTCATGCGGTGAACTCATGGATTGCGGAGTGTTTTCAGTCCTGCAATAGTTTCGAATTGGATAATTTTTCCCCAGGTAGTGGCCATGCCCTAAGAATCATGGGATCTCAAAAAATGGTGGTTTGGTGGCTTGGTATGATCAAAAAACCAACTCAAATGGATTACAAGGGACATTTGGGCATACCCCGGCCCCAGTGTTCCCATGGTATTTAGGTGTTCTCAGATGGGATTCTTGGGGATTACAAGCCATAAATACCCACTACAACTATGGGATTTCCCATAGGGGTACATTGCTAGGGGTACATCCAACTATCCCCTGATAGATACCACCTTTCAAACGATGTTGCCAGTTCGACCAACCGGAGCTACATGGGAATGAGGTGCCGACCTGCATTTTTTCGGCCGATAACTGGGGGGTCACTTAAAAGTAAAACCAACCCAACCCCCATCCCGTTGATTTTCTGGATTTCCTGGCGAAGCAGCGGTTTATCCATGTTTATCCCAGGATCTTTTGTTTGCGAGTTTTTTTGGACAACCCAAGTGGTGCAAGGGATTTCACCCGAATCAAAAAATCTGGAAGAATTACTTGGCAGAATGACATTTCCCACCTCGTATTTTGTGGTGGCACCGAATGTGTCTTGGTCATTTTGCTGGCTGAACTTGTTTTTCGAACTTGCATGTTTTAGTGGCAACTGCTAGCAGGATCATCTTTCAAGATCAACATGTTAAAGTCAAGGAATATCCAAAAACCACTCCCCAAACCTTAGAGCAAAAAACACCTCCCCGAAACTAACAGCAAATTTAACCCCTGAACAAATTTCCCATGTTGGAAGATGATTTTCGCCTTTCCTGTTAAGGGAGTTTCGGCCTATTTTTAAGAACCACGAGGCGTTTCGGTAAGGTAAGGAGTTCCACCTTAGACCAACCGGAGGAAGTTGGCGCCGGGCTATGGACCCCCCCAAACTGGTTTTGCCTCAACATCCTGACTGATGGATCCAACTGTGACAGTAATACCAATGAAGTATATATATATATATACACATGACTAGGTGGTGGCAACTCAAATATTTTTTATTTTCATCCCGAACTTTGGGGAGATGATCCAATTTGACTCATATTTTTCAATGGAGTTGAAACCACCAATTAGATGATGATTGGTACAAAACTCTGGGGGTAAATACTCCAGCTGGCAAAAAAAACGATTTTTCCCATAGAAATTCTTCGAAACAATTATTGCTGTCACAGTTGTCGACATGCCTGAAATGCGGCACCCATCGCAACGATCACCTCAAGTTTCTGGTGATCTGGTTGACCTCGGTTCAGCGTTTAAAACTAGTTGAGCAGTTGAGCGATGGAGAAAAAATCTCCCCTAATTTCCACATTTTTTTCCAATGGGGTTTCATAATATTAGCAGGTCTTTGGCAGGATTTCTGAATCATCAACAGTTTTTTTAAAAACGATTTCCTGTAAACTGGAGAAATGCATGTTAACACAATCCAAAAGGAAGTTCTTGGAAAAGCATCCTCCAAACTCCTTTGGTTGGGTAGATTCTTGTAACATCTTGCAAAACCTTCATATGTTTGTCATAATTTATTCAATTCCGATCCAACTTTGGTTTGATAGAGATCTCATTTTCCCCCCGTAATTTCTCACATTTTTTTTCCATTTAACACGTCCCTACCTACCTACCCGTTTTTTTTTTTTCGGGTTGTTTGTGCCTTCAACGTCTCCTCCAGGAATTTCAGGAGATGGGACAACGCCTTAATGAACTCCTCTTCAAAGGTGGCGCGGGATCACATCCAACCCGACCGAAAGCTCCGTTCCCTAAGAATCACTGGACCCTGCGAATTTGAGTATAGAGGTGTTTGGATATGTATAGCAAAGGGTCTGGGATCTCCAAAACCACCAATTTTTTGAGATCCCATGAATTCTTAGGGTTGATTGAGTCCGGGGGAGTCCCCCCTCATTTTTGGAGCAAAAAAACTTGCCAAAACTCAGGTGAGGGAAACCGTTCCCATTTTTAGGCTGACGAGTTTCCCATAATTCGATGATGCTGAGACATGAATACTTTTGAGGGAACTTGACTACCATTTTTTTTTCGATCTTCCAAACCAAGGTCAATTCTAAGAAAACCCGGGCATTTTTCAAAGTCCAACATTTCTTCCCCGTTTCAGGTGTGTCTTTTTTCTTTAAGTCCCAAGCATCTGAACGACCAACATTTTCGAGGCCTTCAAGTTCAAAGGAGATTCACTAGGTGGTGGCAACTCAACTATTTGTTATTTTCACCTCTACCTGGGGAGATCCAATTTGACGAGCATATGATTTTTTCTAATGGATGGCTCAATTGGCATCTAGTTGAACCCTAATTCTTCAACTTTTTCAAGACCCAAAAAAAAACTTCAGTATCTTCTTCCAAACGGCAAGGGGTTCTTACCTTACCGTTTCGGTCCGACTCTCTCGGCGAGGTGAGCCAGAAGCAGGTACAAAGGTGCGCGGCTTCTTGGGATCGATGGTATCGATGGATCGTTAATCCAAAGGTGTTGTGTTCGAAGCGGTGGACGGATGTTGCGTCGTGTTTTTTCATTTTTTTTTTCGGACCACACCCGGACCCTCCCCCAAAAAAGAAACACAAACACCCGCATTTGAAGGGTTGTGTGGTATTTTTTTGTTTTTCACCCTCGTTATTTCTTTTTAACATTTTGGTGGGAAGTTAAATTCTGATGTTGGGTTGAGAAATAATCTCAGCATGTTTTGTTGAAAAAAGGGGGTTTGGTAGAATTTAAATGGTATATATGCTAGGTGGTGGTTACAAATATTTTTTATTTTCACCCCTATTTGGGGAAGATTTCCAATTTGACGAGCATATTTTTTTCAGATGGGCTGAAACCACCAACTAGTATAATTAATATATAATTAATAGTGTGATCGTGTGTGGGAAAAAAGTTTCCTCGGAAACAATTGAATGGGACTCCAGCGAAGGATACGATGTTTTTATCCAGCGAAAGCTGGATGTTTGCGATTGCTCATTCTGAATTACTTCTCAAAGGCACCAATATACCGTCCACCCTCCGTGCAACTAAAAGCAAAACTCCCTGAACATCAATTGCTGGAAGATGATTTTAGCTCTTCTTTTTGGGATTTTTTTGGCCTAATTTCAGGGATGCACTGTTTGCTTTAGGGAGGGTATATTGGTGCCAGTATCTTTGAAAACTCCCCACATCTTTTTCTGGTGGCAGCTACGATCTCTTATCTCTTCGTGAAGCAGCTAGCAGTTTGAAGCGTGGATGAAATGATGATCCAAAACGGCCAATTTCAAATAGGGATACCCTTCCAAGTTCAACATGGAAGCTGAGAAATGCTATACGTAGTTTGTTTTTTCCCCGCTTCAGACACCTCCTCCTTTCCAGGGTATTATTAGATAGATCATTACATTACACATTCTCATCTAACGACCACACTGACGATTGTCAGGTTCCATCTTAAAGCTCTGGGAGGAATCTTAGAGAAGTCACGCCGTATGGAAGTCCTGGATATCTTAGAGAAGATTCTCTGACATTGCCGTTTGGCAAAGTGTCTCATACAATCAAATAGTAATATGTATATATATGATTATATATACTAATACGTATAATGTATGTATATATATATACATATATTCATATCTCCAGATGTATTACTGCTTCATAGCTTAAGCAAGCGTGATTCTTGGTGAATAATATCATTTAATGTAGTGAATAAAAACCAAGAGTCGTCAATAGAATACTTCTCATCATTCATGAAAGTACAAATGGTGAAGATTTCATGATCATAATCTTGCCCTCCCCGAAAATGAATGAACGTGCCCTAGAAAGGGGACTATTTCAATAGGAACTACATTCTTCCAACCATTGATATTCAGGGGCGAACAGTTAGTTTTCAGGGGAGGAGAATTCTATTCTTATTGTAAGGTGCTATACAGCAGGGTTCCATGGCGGATGTCGCAGCTTTTTTTTGGTAGGAGCAGTTACTTATTCTACATCCCAAGAAGGTTTTTGGACGATGGAGCTTTTGACTGTTTTGATGATTTCACAATGATATCAATTTACTGTACTTAAAAAACCACTCAAATCAGATTGGAAATTGAACATGGTCCCCTGAAAGAAGGGAGCGTGATTTGCTCCAGCTATGTGCAGCACATCCATTTTGTGAGTCCATGTTATGCAATTCATTCTGAAATTGCAGCACTTTGAAAGGTTTTTGCAGCGCAACTTGCCTCCCAAATTTTCGAGTAATTCTTCCGAAAAAAGCTGCGACTCTTGTTTAACACCCAAGTTTTTCATGAATAGATGGCTTGCACCATGACCCGCCACTGTGAACGGTGGCTGTACTGCAGGATTCTGCTGAAACCGAGGCACCCAAAGAGGCGCCTTAAGTTTGATGAAAGGAATTTGAATGAGCTACCCTCCCTGAAACTAACAGCTCGCACCATCTTCATGGATGGTTGGAAGATGAATGAATCCTTTAGGGAAAGCCGGTTTTATCAGGGGCGAACTGTTAGTTTTAGGGATGGTATATGATTGATGTTTTACTTGATGTTTTCATGTTTTGAACGATCAGGTACATGATCAGGAGATGAGCATGGATGGTTTGATGCTTGAATTGTACATGATGAATATATCATTGTCGATCTTGATCTCTCTACATAGCGTATATTACATAATCATATATATATATATACACATATATTTATACTTCAAAAAAAAACAACAAGTTACCCCAGCCAATCATGTTGCAGGTTCTGAAACTTTACAAATAAAGCTGTTTTGTACCGTATCCCACTAGTCCAGGTGCCTCAACCATCCGGGCGTTTCGAGCCGAAACCTTTGAAGAGGTACAGGTTCGAGTCCGCCGCGCTGGCGATGAAAACAAGGAAGAGGTGGGGGAGCCGTGTCGAGAAAAATTTGACAGGGTGGGTACCCTCAAAAAGGAACAATACAATGGAAAAAAAACATATACCCTCCGGTAAACTAACATAGTTGGCTGGAAAATGGACCCGGATTGAGTCGATGTATTTCCTATTGAAAATGGGGGATTTTCCAGCCAGCTATGTTAGTTTACCAGAGGGTAATCTTATCTTCCCAAAGCACCTTTTGTTTTGGTGGGGTTTCAGTGTCATGGTGGTAAAAAGGTGGCTTGGTGGTGCCAGCCAATCAAGAATTCACATTGTGGCAATTTCAGTATTTGGTATTGACACCTGAGGTATAGTAACTTGACACCTAGAAGGACAAGACAAATTGGGGGTTTCTTGATAAACCACAAAAAATAACCTCCCTAAAACTAACATGAACTCTGAAAAAGGCCATCCCAAAAGAAAAGTAGTCTTCCACACTTTGATTTTCAGGGGTAAACGAGTGTTAGTTTCAGTTTCAGGGTATAATAAAAGAATCGTTTACTGCCTTTTCTTTTCAGACAAGAATGCTACACAACTCGGAAACAAAGGTTTTTTTACGGCAGTTTCGCAGCCTTTTTTTTTTGGTAAACCCACAAAAAATCCCCTCTTTGGGCCCTTGAAGGTACATGTCATTGTACTCAGCACCGTCTCGTCCTCAACGGGGAAATGGGTTACAGAAGACTCTCTCAATGTCTTGTTTGTGTTTCTTTATTTCACTTGGGGATGATCTTGGACTCCAAAATCATGTCATTTTCCTTGTTTTTTTTCCCATAAATGAACTCTTTTTGTGTCACACAAAAACCATGAGATTTTCGATTTGAATCATTCAAATTCCGTCGCATGTAATGAGAATTTTGATGCTTTGAAGCAGCTTTGAGGCTTCCATGAAAGAGGTGCGTGCCGTCCGGGGGGCCAAGCAGCTGGAGGGCAACTTTCACTCCGGGTGCTTGCGAGGTAACGATGGGTACGAATCGGTAAGTGATGGGTTTAGGGGGGGGTCCATGGAAAGACGTTTGCTGTACAGGTGGTCAAGTCTCAAAATTGGCAAAGAGAGTGTGTATTGGTGGTATTTCAGGGGTAGATGGGAGAGTTTAAAGGGTAGAGTTGATCCTTTTTGCTTCCCAAAAGGGTGAATAGGAGAAGGGTATTGGCATTTTTGGAGCTGTTCATTTGCTTTGTGGCATTAGTGTGATTGAGCGAACATGGCATCCGCGACTTTTATCCTTTTTCTTTATCATTTAGCATTTATCACGACATGATGCGAAACCTCATTGGCTAATGGGCCACATCTGTTGCAGGGGGTTTTTCAAATTGTTGGCTGGGCTATGATTTTTTCAGAGACATCCAGAAGTCCACGACGTCACCCCTATGTTACCCGTTACAACTTTACTACCGGGTAATTTGCCTGAAGTTTCAGGTGACAGGTGGTTTTCCCAGGTTTCTCAGAGAAGCTGTTTGTAACGGATCCCTAAGGCAGTTGCAGAGAAGTGCAAGAATCCCAGCTTCGTTCAGAAGGTGGGCCCAGCTGCTGAACAACCAACAACCAACAACCAGTAATTGAAGGAACGGAAATATTCGACTGTTTCAGGACAGCTAGGTTGGTGAAATATTATGATATGGGCAGATATGATAAGATTCTAAGATCATCTTGTCATATTTCTCGACTTTGAGACCAAGATGATTCTAATGATTATAAAACATACAGTGACGTGAGACGTTTAACTTGCATGGTTTGGTGGAAAGCGGAAATCTGCGGACATTTGAGGGTTCATAGGCTTGATAATTCGAATGATTCACTTGGCAGGGCCGCTTGGTGAGGAATCAGGCAAGCGGCAACTGGGTTCTCAAACTGTACGATGAGCGATGGTGAGTGGTAGAAAACAAGGCAGCTTTTTTGTAGAATGGTAGGGGTGCACTATCGGATCGCTTCGCCTGGTTTGATTTGAGTTTTTCTCAAAACATGGACTTAAAGGTAGAACCCAAACACTTGTCACGTGTGATTCATCCATTCAAGTGCTGTTTGCCCATGTTTGGCAGACCGTTCATGCGCCCTTTCTTTGTGGATGGGTGTAAATTGGGAGTCCCAAGAAGTTTTGTTGATTTCTATAGCGGAATATTATGATATATTATACGTACTCTCTCTCTCTCTCTCGCTCTTGTGGAGCATGAAATGGTGCTTTCAATGGTAATCTCTAGAATCAATTCGGGTTTCTAAATTGGGATCCAGGATCTTCGCAGCTACCGCTTTTTTTTTCCTGTTTGGCAGCGGCCTTTTCAACCGAAAAACATGGCGGCAGGGTGGCGTGTTGGTTGCGTATCAAGACGGAGAACTGCTTCGTGGTCGGCGGAGGCTCCTCCAGAGCTCAACCTTCGTACCATTTTTACCACCTGGTAGATTGCAGGAGGTCATTTCAAAGTGGGTCCCAAAAACCAGGTATAGCCAGGTCGTATTAACAACGGTAGGGTCCCATAACTCTACCAAACTAGGGGTTATATGTAACCCCCAGTTTCGTTTCGGTATTTATAAGGCCATTCATAGGGGTCCCATAAGACTCCATTTATAGCTTCTGACGGGGCTCACTTTGTAGGTGTGGTTTGAGGAGGAATGTATGTGAGTATGTGTATATAGCCTGCCTATAGGTGTGAAAATAGGTGGGTGATAGGATGACACACTTTGAGTGCAAATGTTTTGGAGATATTTTGATGCTTTACCTAGTCATCAGGTCTCCCCCAAAATGGATGACGCTTCTTATAATATTGGCCTAACATGTGTGTTGGCCTGACACTTCATCGATGTAGTTTGGGAGAACTTGCAAACATTTAAACTCCAAAAAGGCAGGTGATGTGAAAATGCATCACAGTTACCGGTCACCAGTTTTTTGTTTTTGTTTTCGTTGTGTGATTGAATCGGTACCTGTGGATGGTGTTTCTAGGTCGCCTAGGTGGGCTGCCTTTTCAGCCATGAGTTTCATTCCTTGATGTCAAGTCCGAAGAGTCACAGACAATTCCGGAGGTTTCTAACCGCAGCGGTTCAACGTCAGATTGGATTGCTACCAGAAAATGAAGGATGTTTACTGTTTACTGATGTGTTTGTGATTGTTTGTGCATCATCTGGTGGGACATGTTTTGAAGC
Organism: Breviolum minutum Mf 1.05b.01; assembly: GCA_000507305.1. Lineage (NCBI taxonomy): Eukaryota > Dinophyceae > Suessiales > Symbiodiniaceae > Breviolum > Breviolum minutum. The sequence continues at coordinate 146,646 of DF239687.1, read as the reverse complement.
AGGTTACTCTTTGTTGGCCCACCCCTGTGGCCAAATGGTGCCCCGAAGGCACGGAGGAAGTTGGTCCTAGAAGTATATAATTTTTTTGGTGTGGTCCAGTGTCTCAACAATCTCAACATGTTTTGAAAGGTTGGAGAAAGGGTGAATCAAAAAACAAAAAAAAGGACACCCATTTCTTAAAAATTCCTAAGGTTTTGATAACCTTGAACTATAAAGTTAGACAATTTTCATCTTAAGGTTGGTTTCTTTTTCAAATTTTCCTTTGCTGGCCCTGATTTTTGATCTCCCTCCCCCTCCAAAAAAAACCAAAACACACGAAAACACAACGTCCCGAAACGGTGACATCATGACCTTCCCCCACACCCACCATCACCTTCCTTGGCGCATCCCGCATCACCTGGCTGGCCACTTTTGGCCCAAAATCCCTGGGATTTTTCAAGCGATTGGTCCGTTGTTCCGTCTGCAGCCGAACGTCCGTTTAACGGTCGTTTTCTGCCTCTCTAAGGAGACGACCTATTTGGGGCGGAAAATTTGAAGTCGATTTCAATGGGGAAAAAGAGCGGAAATCACTGATGATTGATGTGAGAATCTGTAAGAAATGGTAATTAAACAAATGTATACACCGCAGAAAGGCATTTTCGAGTGCTTTTTTTGGTACTGCTTTGTGAAGAAGATGGCGAGCATTTTCTGGCATCTACAGTATTTGTTTTATGTACTGTAAGTTTCCGAAGATTTGGGAGAGGACTTGACTCAAAAACCCAGTGGGACTATGTGGAAATATCGTATTTAAGGCTATCAAATTAGCCCCACTTAAAACATGGCATTTTTTTGGTGCACCAAAATCTGAATCAACCAGAGTTATGAGTTGTTATAAAGTACACTGACACATGACATGCTTTTCTTTGTACAAAACCCTTGATTTGGTGCAATCGTTCCAGTTGTGAAGGGTTTTGTATTATAATTTAGGCTTTATGAGGTGTATCAGTTGTTGCCCACCACCATGTGAGTCACTTTCCACTCATATTAGTCATACGAGTCATAGAAGTTTAACTGGAAGACAAACAAGCCTTTCCTTTTGGGTTGCGGCCTATTTTTAGGGGCGAGCTGTTAAACTTCCGGGGAGTATAGCCCAATGTCCGCCTCCGCAGGAGGAAAAAACACCCCAGACATGCGAAATCGAGGGCCTGGCAAATGGCGTGAGTGGCGCTGGGGTGGCACGGTGCTGCTGGCCTGCTTCAACAGTACACGTGCCATTTACACCCCTGAAACTTAACATAGCCCCTGAAACATGGTAGTTGGAAGACTACTTTCCTATTGGTAAGGTAACATTTTCAGGGGCTACGTTAAAATTCAGGGGGGTAAGAGGAGAGGTAGTCGTATTGGCTGACAGTGGGCGATCACGCGAAAAAACCACTCCACTGGGAGGTTTAATATCACCAGAAAAATAGGTTGTAAATTTAGGAAGTGCTTTCAACTACCTATAGCTGGTTATGGCCAAAGTTCTGAACCCATTTGAAACAGCCGTTCTTGGTGACATCTTGTTATCAAACAATGTAACCAATCGTTTATGGCCGCCAGCTTGAAGCTTGATCTATTGGAAGGTTAACTCAAGGGGTTTCAGCCGATCAATTTACCGGATTCATCTTGAGGGCACGGAATCTCGTGATGAAACATCGAGGATGCAGCAACAAAACAGATCTTTTGTGTTCATTACCAGGCAATCTGACATGTTTAGTCGAGCCCTTCCCCATGTTTTTATTTCTCCATCTTTTTCGGGGGGGGGGAATCACTTTGGATGCCAAGCGCTTCAAACTAACCTATCAACCTCCCAAAAAAAACATCAATGTCTATGTTCAAAAAGGTGGGGGGCAGTTAATTTTCGCCAATTTGTGTGTCTAATTTGGCTGAAAAAAACACCTCTGTTTTTGCCACAACTTGCTACGTGTTTTCATTTACTTACAACCCCGGCAAACCTGCCCAGGTTGTACCTTTGTACCCCTTGGAGGGAACGCCTGCGCGGCTCGGAAAATGAGTTGAAAAAACGGGGTTCTTTTGGGAGGAGTCACCTTTTGAACAACAAAAGTGGGAGACAAAAACATGCAGAATTTGGCATTGGAAGATCTCGGTCTATATATATATATATATATATATAATCTAGGAATCTAGGTGGTGGTTTCAGATAGTTGTCATTTTCACCCCGAAAATTGGGGAAGATGAACCAATTTTGACGCTCATATTTTTCAAATGGGTGGCTCAACCACCAAATAGGAAGTCCTGAAGACACAAAGTCTCTCACTCTTCCAGGTTCTCAGTGACCTTTTTTTCCGTGGTTTTTAAAAGTGACCATTTTGGGGGTTTTTAAAAGTGACCTTTTCAGGGGCAATTCGGAATTAAAAGGTCACGACTGGAAGAAGCTCGTGGCTTGATTTCTGAATCAACTTTGGAGGATATGATTAAGCTTCTTGATGAACTAGCACCCAAACAGGCACGAACCTGTGTTTTTATTCCCTAGGCTTTAAAAGGCTTCCATGACTGAGGACCACATCTTGAAACCTCCTGATTTTGAATGCTTTTATTACATAATGAAATTTAAGTGGAAAAGATTAATTGATAACTGATTCTTTTGAAGTCTCTTTTAGGGCGTGAGGCTGCTAGTGGGCTCTTTACCTTGTACTCAAGATTTGCAATGCTTTCAGTTTTCTACGCCAGGTTTCCGGTACATGTGAATACGAAATTGAACGTGCAGGGCTACCTGAGCCCTTGTCATCTTGTTTTCAACATGGGGCTTATTCCAACTTCTTTCTTTCGAATCACTGCACCGATTCGACACAGCCTTTGACCTCTGTTGGCTGGATAGCCCTCTGGACGTGCGCAGGTAGGTGGTAAGTCGTATCGATTCAACTTTGGCACGGGTGCTGGCTCTGCGAACCCAATAGCTGAAGTGGTAGCTAGTGCTCTGACATCAAGGGAAGAAACCTGGGCCACGGCTGGTAAGAACAGAACACTGTGCTTTAGAATGCAACAGTATGACTCTTCCCCAACGGTCGATGCTACCCTCTGAATGTACAAGCCCACCAGGAAGACGCGTGGAAACGGGAGGTTGTGATCCCTGCAGTTCGTTTTGGCGGAAGAAGAGTGGAAGGCAGACCGAAGGCCCGCACCCCGCCCAAGGCGACCTGTGCCAAATCATTAGTTGGACAAGGCAGTACGAGGCGGATTTATTTCAGTTTTTTCTCCGGAAAACATTTCAGGCATGACTGATGGCGGCACTGTTGTGCCATGATAAGGGCCCGTGTCAATGCCCACCTATCTGCTCTTGGATGCATCCCGACTGACTTTGGGGTTTTCTTGGAAGAGTTTCTCCGTGAGATGTCTAGGAACAAAACTTGAAACACTGCTGAGTAATCACGAGCAATTTGTGTTGTTAAGCACTACCTGGATAGACAGACCTGGACTTGACAAACTAGATTTTCGCAGCACTTCAAAATAAAATTTGTGGCAAACACTTCAGAAACCAGAAGCATGGAAGGGTGGAGGGGGCTGAAGCGGAAGAGGAAGAAGGGTACCCAGAGGCCCAAGCTCAACACCAGCCAGCAGTGCTTGAGGAGCTTGCGGAGGAGATAGGTGGGAGCAAGCTTGATGTTGACATGTTCTTGCTCCCTATCCCCTTGGGCCAAGTTTCCTTTCTGTCTCAGTTCTAGAGTGGACCTTTTATCCAAGGCCTTCAAGAGGCATCGGGCGCCAAATCTGCAAGGCGGCTCCGGCTGCTACACCGTGCAGTGGGTGGCCCGAACGCTGTTGCATGCGCAACCCGTGTCCTGCCAAGGCGCCATCGTTCCGAGCAAAGACAACTTGGCCAATGAGCTGCCGGGGCCGGATCAGAATGACTACATCGATGCCCTTGCCAAGGCCAACGGCCTCAAGGGCCAGTCGAGAACCGTAAGGGGATGGAGTTAATTAACGTCAAAAGGGAATGTTGGAAAAGTATTTTTTAAAGCAAATGGTAAAGAAAGTGGTCCAACTTAGTTGGCGGCCAGATTTTCTGAAATATCTCCTGGCCGATTTCCAATATTTCCAGGCATTTTTATTTTCAAGATAAATGAGTTGCAAATGGAATCTGGTCGGGGTGGGATGATCCTGGTTAATGATTCATATGCGCCTGCGTACTCCCTGCCGTTACAGAATAGGATGCCTCATGCTAGCTATATATGGTTTCCAGCGCCATTTTCGTAGTCACCGGGCTGCGTAGGCGCCCAGACCGCCGTAAGTGTTGGGCAGCCAGCTTCTGGAGGTTACGGACATGGAGGCTGAGCCAGACACGGCAGAGGCGCCATGCCAAACTTTGATGGTAGGAAGAACTCAACAGGCTTAGCGTGGCGTCTCAAGATTGCTGGCGCGCGTGCTCTGCCTCCAAGAAGGCTTTTGTTGGAGTTTTCCGCCTTGCGCGTTTGCCATGTTGAAGCCTGTCGGAGTGTCCTTCTCTTAGCCAGGTCCTAAAACATCAGGTAGGAATTCTTGGATATATCAAATTTATGCGAACGTATGCCCAACATCACTTGACGAGTGGATAATGATAGATTAGATACGTGTTAAACGATATGATATGAAACGTCCAAATCAAACGATTTCAACTTATTTCTTGAAGAGAGTCCTCCCGTGAAATGCGTTTCATCCATCCAAGGGCTGACCCTTTGGATCCATCGACGGCAAAGCCTCTAAGCTCGGGGGCCCCCACAGTTCGGGAGTGGGTTTGAGGGGATGAAACTTCCAAACCAAAAAAGGAACCAGGTGAAAATGGTGAAGGGTTTCAAATTTTGATCGCAACATAGACTTCAAACCCAAAAAAGGAGAAAGACGGTGTTGGACCCTTTAAATACAGTATACATCCCTCCCGTATGATTCCAGTTCTGAATCACCGCTGATCGTGAACCATTGCGAGATCATCCAAATAGATTGAGCCCAACGAACAAAACACGAATTTTTGGTTTCTTTTGGTGGGTCCCGGGGGCTTTTACAATACTACAGTAGGAAATATTTGTGGAAACCGGGATGGTTATTTACCCTTCAGTGTTCAAACAGTTCGCGCTCAAGTCATTGGGAGTGAAGAGTAACGGACATATCCCGCTACGTTGTCCAGATGTATTTACGACTTGAAACCCCCTTGTACTACTGTTGATGGAAGAAATTCTGCACCATCTGTAAAAAACCCTGTAAATAACGGGATAAATTACCTATCAATTGGTGCAGGACGTAATTTTAGCTACCCCTTGATGAATGTCATTGGGAATGGACAATCATACGTTGCGGCATATACACTGCCTGAAACTAAAATAGCCCCTTAAGATAGGCAATCCCAAAAAGGAACTAGCATTCCAACTTCCAACCATTTATTTTTAGGTGCTATGTTAGTTTCAGGGAGGGTGCACATAGTTACTAAAAATATATGTATATTTAAATATCAATATATTAAACAAATACATCTGGGTAAAGGATTTCATGACAAAAAACCCAAGGTCTGGAAAAACTACAAAATCGTTTGATGATTTTAGGAAATCATGAAAATTACCCAATTCCTGAAAAATTTAGGGTGGTCAAAAAAATATCCATGTAGCGACTGTGACGTGGTCAAAGTTGTTTTTTCAACATTATGCAACTGACTTGTAAGTTGTAATCTTATATACAACTGACTCGTAACTTGTAACATCTTGTTGCCCGGCTTAGATTAGTTGTTGGTGGGGAATTTTTTAGATATATCATAGTCGCTATGAAAAACAACCAGTACTTCAATGGAAAGTAAGGCTGTTTTTTTTTGCCGCCTTTTGGTCCGTTTTAGTCCAGTTTTGAAACAAGAGGTAACGACTGTAGGTTAGGTGGGTTCTAGGTGAGGTACTGTTGATGGAAGAAATCCGGCTAACCAGTTGAGGTTGGTAGTTTATCCTACTATTTACAAGGTTTTATACATCCCAGGTGGTTGTTTGGGATTTCTGAACCATCAACAGAAGTTTTTTTAAATATGTCATCATTTTCACCTGGGGAAAAATGCTGGGTATTCTCGTAAAAGCAACGAAATTTTCAAATTGTTTGTCAGCTTGGTGAATAGTGAAATGAACTACCCCTTTACCAGTATAATCTGCGCTTTCCCAAGGCCCCCGATTTGTTACATCCCAACTTGCAAACTGAAATTGACATCAACAGCTTCGCAAGTCACGTGTTTTTTGTCACTTGAAATTTCAGATGCTGAGAGCAATGATACTGTTGACGGAAGAAATCCGGCTAACCAACTGGGATTTATACAACCCGTCGTAAATAATGGGATAAACTGCCAACCTCACCTGGTTAGCCGGATTTCTTCCACCAAAAGTAATCAACACAAAGCGATCAACAACATCAACATCCAGTTTTTTTGACCTGTCCCCCACCGGGGCATCCAGATTGACCATCGATGAGGTGAGATTGCACATTTGACCATCACGAAACTCACAGTCGGAGGCCACAAAGGCGAAATTGGATTTTTCTGAAGGTAGGTAAACATTTCACAAAAAGACTACGGATGCGATCTTCATGAAAGTGTATTTTTGAAGGATATATGATTTATAATATATGTAATATATAATATATGTAATTACTATTTATATATATGTATGACGATCAGATATATAGATATATAGATATATAGATATATAGATATATAGATAAATAAATGAATGTGTAAATAGATAACAAACATTGAATATATCAGATATGTACATACGTGTTACTGTATATTTTGAGATTATTATACACGGAGAAAACTAACATTATTGTTGGTATGTGGCATGAAGCATAGCAATATAGATTTTGGACGTAGTGGACATCAATTTAGTAAGATTAACTTTGGAACCCAAAACTTAATCTTTGTTCATTTAAGAAACTGGTGACTAGGAGATGCGTACTTCGTATGGTATGTATGGCATGAAATTTTGCTTTCATAAACTTACGAATTCATTGCATAGGTCCTGCAGTGGAGGTTGATTATGTTTTAAGTTTTCCCACCAAAACCCAGTGTAAACTGCAAATTCGCGGAACATCATTTTCCAAACATCCATTTCAGGTTTTCATGATAGTTTTCAGGGATGTACTGCCAGGTGTTTGCCAAATTTATAATCGTCCGTTGGCGTCATTGCCGGGTCGCCTCAACACATAGGATTGGGGAATGCTATTCCAAGTGACCGGCGATTGGGCCGGAAATTGGAGGTTGGCAAACTATGAATCCTTGTTGAATTATACACGTTTGTAGTATAGTTAATATTCCTTCACTTGTTAGATTTAAATAAAAGGATATTATTCTACAATATATCATCCTGGGAACTAACAAACCTCCCCTACCAGTCGCCACCTTTTGCAGATGGATTTTTCCGTTTCCCCAAGGTGAGACATGTTTTTCTTGGAGGGTTACGTATGATGGAAAAACCTCGAAATTGTTCTCCCCAGGTTTTTCCAACCCTTCATGTCTTCCGGAACACCACTTTCCCGAGGCCAAAAACTGTCAAGCCAAGTTAACTGATGGCATTGCAGAATTGGTGAAGGGCCCAGTTGGGACTGTTGGACGGTTGGATTACACCCCCGAAAACCAACATAGATGACCGATTTTGGGGCCCTCCAGCCGTTAGTTTTTCGGGATGGATTCATGCTTTAGGATTTGGGAACCAAAAATTGGGGGACCAAAAATGCATGGTTGAAATTTTAGTTGGCTGTTGGGGCCTCCATCTCAAAATAGGATAAAATCCAGAAACCAACAGGGCTTTTAGTATAAAGATTTACCTAATTTTACCTACCTTTTGCTTCAACTCAGTGGACGTTGTGCCATCTACTTTTGCTTGATTTCATTTTATTTTTTCTAAACTAAACACATCTCTGTCCCGCCTTTCCTATTTTTGTTGAATGTTCATATGGGCATTGAACTATGTCCTACAGATCTTCCAATTAAACTGTCCCTCACTTGGCCTCTGCGGAGTCCTTTGTAAAAATGATGGCATTTTTTGGTTCCAAAAAACCGAAAAAACCCTACAAAAACGGAGGGACGTGTTCCCAAGATGTGCAATTCTTGGGTTGAAAAATATCCCAGGAAACAAAAAAAACATAGGTTTCCTGTAGAGAATTTCCACTTTCGGAGTTGAAATGGCGTTTTTTTGTTGAAAGTGGTGTTTTTTTGGCCTCGGATTTTTTCTGCAGAGGCTGCCAGGAAAAGGAACATTTCAGAAATTGCCAAACCTCGGATTTGTGACTTCCAGGTTTTGTTTCTGGCTTGGCGGTTTGAAGTTGAAAGAACAAAATCTAAGCAATAGACTCTTCATGAAAAAACCCAAGACGATTCCAGACCTGGTTGGTGGTTTCAAACATTTTTTATTTCACCCCTACCTGGGGAGATCATCCAATTTGACTATATAATATTTTTCAGATGGGTTGAAACCACCAACTAGACAACCTTTGGCTGGTTTTTCACGTCCACTCACCCGTGAGTCACGGAGGTCAAGACGTTGACGCCTCAGGTGGTGGAAGGATTGAGGTTTTTTTTTTCAAGATGAGTTTGTTGGCGATTGGGTGAACCAATGTGTTCATTGCTAAACTAGATGGTGGTTTTGGATATTTTTTATTTTCATCACTATTTGGGGAAGATTCCCATTTTGACTAATATTTTTCAAATGGGTTGAAACCACCAACTAGTAAATGATGTTAATTGCACTATCTTATATGGGTCAAACAAACAAACTATCAATCGATCAGTCAATGAACCAATGAACCGATCGATCAATCAATGAATCAATGAATCAATGAATCAATCCATCAATCAATCAATCAATCAATCAATCAATCAATCAATCAATCAATCAATCAATCAATCAATCAACCAACCAATCAATCAATCGATGGAACGATCGATCAATCAGTCAATGAATCAATGGATCAGTGAATGAATCAATGAATAAATGAATGAATCTATCCATCCATCAGTCAATCAATCAATCAAGCAAACAAACAAACAAACTAACAAACTAACAAACAAACTAACTAACTAACAAACAAACTAACTAACTAACTAACTAACTAACTAACAATCAAACACATACATCATTCCAATGCAGTATACAATCAGAGTCGATGTCCATATAAAGTTCCCACAGTATATCCAGGGTTCGTCTAATAATGTAGCTTGCTGAATCCGTTTTTACGAAGTAGAAAGGTGTATTCCGAATTCCCAAAGGACATGATTTAAGTCAAAGCCAAATCCAAGGGTAAGTAGAATTGGGAAAAAAGCTAAGAGGCACAGATTTTTGGATATTCCTGTCATCCTTTCATCCGTGGATGTGTGCATTTTTTTTGACGGACAGCACTGGGTCATCAGTTCGATCAGTCAAAGTCGTGGATGAGTTCGTTCAAGTTCGTTCAGTCAGGTGGTGAACAATCTATGCGCAGTACTTTTTAGGTACCCATCCCAAGTAGAATAAAATCAGAATCCGAAGTCTCTGACTTTTGGTCACCATGCCTTGCAAATATCTCAAGATTGATCTATTTTTTTTCTGGTCATGTAATTAACTTAACAAAACTCTCCCTGAGTTTTCACCGCAAAAAATCGGCCACTAAAACCTGACACCTCGTTGTCACGTTGTCACGTTGTCCCTTCAACCGAAACCCCCAATCCGTTTGGTTAGGCCAGACTCGCCGGGTGGTCGCTTCAATGAGAATCGCTTGCGACAACTCTTCAAGGCTTGGGTTTTTTGGGGTCATGAATCACGGGATTTGTCCTCTCCTTATCATGGAATCGGGAGAATCATTTTGGCAGATTTTGGCACCCAGTGTGCCCAGATGACATTCTTCATGGCCAGAGTGCCCGAAATTCATCGAAATTCACCGCTTCGCCTAAGAATACGTGGAATCCGTGGAATGGACCGAGGGTTACGAGAGTGATCACCTATATATAATCCTTGAATAAGGACGGCGAAACATCTAGATTCTAGACAGTGCATTTTGTTTCATGACTTCTGCACGATATCTGTGGGTGTGTCTGAAATATGTCAACGCCCAAGGCTGTGGAACTTGGTTCGTTTTTTTGGTGGGGAACCTATGACGCATTTACCTTTGGAATCCTATATCATATCATACGTATACCAATGCCATGCACATCCGCTTCTACACGCATACACACACACTTGTAATATACATGAATGTGTATATATATTATATATATATATGTACATACATACACACGTGTACGTATATACATGCATTTCACAATTACATCCACATTTTTGTACTTATATATCTTAGTTTTTATATACCTGGAAAACCAGATGCTGTTAATTTCCATCAACTTTACCCCTAAAACCAGCCACAGTTGCCGAAAAAAATGGTACTTTCCTAGGCTTTCCAGGTATATGCATATTATATATATATATATATCTATCCCCATGACTTTGGAAGCCTCCTCTTCAATGCTCTTCCCCATGTCCAGGAGACGGCGGTGGCAAACTTGACCACTGAGGTACCCACCGGGTCCGACCGACAATCCGAACCGATCTCACCCTACCAACTCCGATCATAGGCAATTCCCATTTGGGTGTTTCCAAAAATAGAGGCACCTCAAAATGGATGGCTTATAATGGAAAACACTATTAAAATGGATGATTTGGGGGTACCACTATTTTCGGAAACATCCATTTGGATCCCACGGGACTGATTTACCTGGGTGGTGGCGTTTCTCAAATATATTTTTTGGAATTTTCACCCCCGAACTTTTGGGGAAATGTATCCAATTTGACGTTCATATTTTTCAAATGGGTTGGTTCAACCACCAACTAGTTTACTGTATCTACATTTACCATAACAGCCGCCAAATGTGGGTAGGTACCGTAAATATATCATACAATGGGATTCTCTTTGGGATTTGGGATAAATTACACTTCCAAAACACGCCCAAGATTTCGTTGGCTGGCGAATTATATTGGGTTGGAACCTTCAGCAATCCCAATTTATGCAAAGGGTTGAGCTGATGAACGATTCGGATTCCAAATTTTCAACTTTTGGAAACAAAATCCATCTACCTGGTCAAATTAGCTCGCGACCGAAAGCGCGGCTTCCGATTTACCCCCAAGTAGTGGTTTAGTAGGGGAAATGGCACCCCTTATTTCAAAAAAATCTAGCTTGGTGCAATATTATAATTTGGCCAGATCTACAATAAACCAGCTTTGGTGAGTCTTGACGCATCAGAATTGAATGGAGTTCCTGATATTATGTATATAGCGGATAGTATACATTTATACACACGCGATCAATTTTGATGCCTGAAACTAAGGCATTGTTTTTCACGTGTGTCTCACTATGTTTTTCATTCCGCTTGGATTGCTTGTGTTCTTTTTCGGGTTGCCCCGGCCCCGCCCAAAAATCTTTTCCCCGATTGGGACCCGTGGGACTCGGAGCAGTTTTTCGGGAGATGTTTGAGATTTTCTCTCCCCAAGTATGTTTTTTTTTTGGTGAATCGGCTAATGGTTAAATTGGTGGTTTGGGTCCCGGGTGGTTTGGATTCCGATTGAATTCCCCGATTTCGGGATTTGGGTGTTTTTCCTAGCATCCCCAAAGCACCAGGCCCGCCCCAAAGCAACAAGAAAAAGCCATTAGCTGAGTGAACCCTTCGTTTCAGATAGATCTTCAGGGAAGTATATAACATATGGGGGTTTCCTAAAATGGTGGGACCCAGCAACCACGGGTTTTCCTATTAAAAATGGTCATTTTGGGGTGTTTTGGGGGTACCACCATTTAAGGAAACATCCATATATATAACACATCCCACCGGAGAAAACCACGGTTTTTTGGTGAGGTTGGAAACTCGACTCAAACGTGCTGCACTGGGAGGGGATATTTTTGTTCGTTTCCAGAGGGGTATATGNGGGTTTCATATTTCATGCTGATTCCCAACATTGACAAGCATAGCGCATATATATATATACTGTATCTTTATTTGTGGGTGGCAAGTAGTTTTGCATGGCTTTGCTAATAAACCTTCCACCTGGAAAACCAGTTGCTGTTGATTTCCATCAACTTTACCCCTAAAACCAGCCACAGTTGCCTAAAACAATGGTATACTAGGCTTTCCAGGCAGTTCCCAGAGATTTTTTGCCCCTAAAAAACCGGTTAGACCAAACCGTGAAAAATTGCCCAGGCCTTTGGCCGCTGAACCACCCAGTCGCAGTGGCTCCCGACGACCCAGCAAGTGCCGTGGCGAGGGATTTATGATCAAAATTCGGAGGCTGAAATTCTCAATCTTTTCATCAAGTCCACCATGTGCTTGGAGGGTCATCCCAGGACTTGTAAGTGGTTCATAAGCATGGTGATCGTAAGTCCCCTAACTGGGGTTGTGGGACCCCTTCCAAATGGCCTAAATGGCTTATAAATAGGGGTTACTAACAACTTACTAGCTGGGATGATCCTCCAAGTGGGGGCAATACACCATTATATAGCACATTCGGATCATTCGCTAATCACAAGACGCTAGACATTATACTCGTGTCCATGGAAATTTTGACTCAAGAGATGCCTTGAGTCGCAAATGGATTCAATCTCACTGGATACAATTGATCCATATCGAGTGGTGGGTTTCAAACATTTTTAAATTTCACCCCTATTTGGGGAACCCAATTTGACGAGCATATTTTTCAGATAGGTTGAACCCACCAACCAGAATAAGATCAACCCCTAAAACCCTCAATTCGCTCTTGTTTACTAACACAGACTCTCCGTTGGTTTCTTGGTTGAAGAGGAGTGATTTCCGTTTGGTGTGTTCTCGAAGAGTTTTTTGTGGTCGATTGTTGAGCGATAAGTTTGGGACACGTTTGGAAACCCATGATTTTATATGTTGATTTCCAATCTAATTTTGACAAAATGTTGAAGAATATCTTAGCTTAAATGGAATAGAATGTAACTATCATTTTGTTGAACTTATGAATCCTTGCCAATTTCCTTGTCAGAAATTTCTAGCAGTTTTTTGAGAATTGGACCTGGAAGATGCGCAACTGCATTTTTCAGAGCGAAACATGTGAAACGATGTGCTATAAAAAATGGCACCTCTTATTCTCTAGGAGATGGTAATCAACCCTATAGTAGGGGTTAATGTACCCATCAAAGGTGGGATTCCCCTATTTTCAAGGTTGGATGAGTTCATCACCAATATATTAGGAGCCTAGACCTCACAGCTGGTGGTTTCAACATATTTTTTCATGTTCACCCCGGAACTTTGGGTGAAATTATCCAATTTTGACCATGCTTTTTTGCTCAACTGGGTTGAAACCACCAACTACTTCATGGTCACAGTACAAGTGTGGAAGGAGTATTGCAGGTCTTACATAAAATACATTTTCTAACTGTCACCATCTACTTTGACCCTGGTGTTTTTTTGGTCCTCTTCATATATGGGTGTTTTTCTTAAATGGTGGTACCCCCAGTTCACACACCCCCAAGTTTTGATCATTCTTTAGTAGGAAAAAAACCATGGGCTAGTCCCAGTTCACACACCCCCAAGTTTTGATCATTCTTTAGTAGGAAAAAAACCATGGGCTAGTTACGGCTAGTTGGGGGAAACCCACCAAAATAGGACCCCCCACATATCATATATATACATATATCATTATATCATATCATATATATCTTATGACATTCCATTGGTAGGAATCCCCAACCTCTCATTTCACAACTCCACATATAGAGAACAGGGAGTTTTAGGATTAATTCGCTGGTATAATTCGCTTTGTTCACCAGGTCCTCCAGGAAGGCGAGCAAGGACCGGGGAAGAAGAAGTTCGAACCACCATTTTTTGAAGCCATCCATCCGGCCGGTTTTTGTGGCATAACTCCCTTGGTTTTTTTGAAAGATACCTTCCAGGGAACAAACATATTCCACCAAACGGGAAAAGGAAAATCATCTTCAAAATGCCATTTTTGGGGGATATGTTAGTTCCCTGGAGGGTAATCAAAGATGGAGAGTAGGAAAAATACCAAAATGGACCAAACCAAAACGGTTATGACATCTTAGTTGGGCAGGTCATGTTTTTCATTCGCCTAAATGATTGAACTATGAGTAGAATTGGAATGGTTCGATGTCTTGAAGATGTCTTGTTTGATTGGGCGTCAGGTTGCAACCAACCTCGAGCTTTTTTGAATTAGAGGATGGGTAGGTATCCTTTCTCAGCCTTTCACAGACTTTATCTGTCCGGATCTTCGTGGACTACCACCCGGTAGTTTTTTTCCCCACGATATGTCCCGATATAGATGAAATAACCAGAATGATGATCACCAAAAAACCCACGAGGCAAGCCACCCAGCCACCCCACGAGTTTTTTTGAAATCGCATGTTTCGCCTACCAAAAACCTGACAACTCCCACGCCTTCGACCGTCGACTCCGGGAAGGACAAGATAGTTCCTCCGGAAACCTGAGTCTCGGCGAAGCTATACGAGACTCCAGGAGGGTTTTGTGAATGCCGGGGGTTACAGTACATACTCCAAGGTGGTTACATCCATTGATCTATGAACATTGCAAGGATTGGTCTTTTTCCATGCCTTTTTGGTTAACATGGGAAATTTCCCGGGTGTTAAAAAAGGAACAACAACAACAACGACAACAACAACAACAACAACAACAACAACAACAACAACAACAACAACAACAACAACAACAACATGTTGGACTGAAACTGATGACAAAATAGTGATGATTCATCTCAAAAAGAAGTATCTATGTAGTGACCTTTATTGCAAACCAATTTTTCTAAGTGTTTTTTGCAATTGAATCACTGATCTTGCTATCCTTTCATCACTGGCGGCACTGGCGTTGTTGAGGAGTTCAGAAGCTGTGGTTAAGGATCCGGGTGAGCTGCAGAAGGTAATTTGGTAATTTCTGAATTGCATGTCGTGTAGATAGTTTCACCCTGCCGTGGACCTGAATCTTCTGGTTGCAACTTTTAGGGTTCATCAACTAAGATGACTTTACAGTTTTAGGGGATCCTACAGCTTAACTTTCACTTGACACTTCATGGCATTGTGGGAAGGAAACATCAACCAAATGTAAGATGAAATCCTTGCTGTTCTGGTTGTGCCGGCAGAATGGTCAGATACAAAGGCTCGAGTACTGATAAGTTGAGATGGAAAAAAAACAGGCACATCGAAAGTCGTTGTTGTTTTGTGTCTGCTCAACATTTGGAAAGACACCAATTTGTCGGGACTTTGGTTTTGCAAACTGAACTGGGTGGTGGTTTCAAATATTTTTTATGTTCACCCCGAAAATTGGGGAAGATTCCCATTTTGACTACGTAACATTTTTCAACTGGGTTGAAACCACCAACTAATGAAGAAACGGCTGCACAACGGCTGTTTTGTGCCAAAATCTTCCACATGACGACCTCCTTGCAGGTGCCACCTCCTGTTGGAGAGGAGTCAGAGGTCGAGTCTGACGGATTTTGGGGGGGGCCAAAAAAAGTCGTGGAGCAATTTGGAATCCTTCCCAAAAATCTACCTTATTGGATTCACCAATTCACCAATGCACTGGAAAACTCTCTTGGAAATACTTACTGTAATTTCCAATGAAGAACGGGGGGGTGTTTTCTAGGATGAAGTACTGTAATTGGACTTATTGTGACAGGGCAAGGGCAATTGAAGAAAGATTTGATATGTACCTGGTACCCTAAACTGCCATTTTTTAATGGTTGTTTCAGTTGGATGATTCCAAATCTTTACATAAAAAACGGTTGTTTCACCCAACATCCATTGTAAACTGGTTGTTTGGGGTACCAGGTAACCATCAATAGAAGGAAAGACATGATCCACCAGGTCCTCGTTTGATGCTCAGTTTTCCAAAATAATGTAATGTCAACCGCAGATTAATGACCCCTCCCTGCATCTGTTCTATTACTTCGGGTGGCATTCCTTGCCATTAATAGGAGCCCATAGCAACAGGATTAGCTTGCAGGGCGAAGAGTGTCATCTCATGCCATCTCAAATTTGTGGATACCCAGACAAGTTTGAAATTGCTACCACATTTCTTTTGTACATGAGACATGTGCGAGAGAGAGAGAGAGAGAGATAGAGAGCATCTTGGAACCAGATGGCATCAGGATGGTGACAATCAGAGCGGCACACTTTCACTGCAAAGCGTGGGGACATCTCAGCGGTGCGAAGCTTTAAACACGGCGACTTTTTTCCTTCTTTCTTTGGCAATTTCAAGTTTAAACCTCCCAAAAAAGGGGGATTTAGAAAAACAAGTCTTCCAAATGATTCCTGAAGCATTCTTTGGATCCTTTGACACAGAAGTTGTTTTTTAATTAATTCTCCAGCTCCTTGTCCGTGGATTGAGACACAACATTTGTTTTCCGTTTTCATTTAACTAATATGCTTGGGGCACTTCTTTACTCAATCACGATCTGTGTGACTTGATTGAAACAAACATCCACTTTGATAAGATGCTGTTTTTGGGGATCCATGAAAAAAAGCTCTCAAACTGACCTGCAACTTCATGAATGCACCCCAAAAAACCGCGCCAACAAACAGGCCTCTTCAACGAGCAAAAAAAAATATGATACCAAGAAACGGTACGAAAAACTCTTCTCGAAAGGCTCGACGTTTCTTGGAGAAGGTGAAAGATGCGTGTTCTCGTCCGGGGACCTTTTCGATCCTTGCAGGTTGGAGATTTTGGCACGAAAAAACTCCCGTTTTGGTTGGGACAAAATATAGATTGAGGGGTTGGTTTAAAAAAACCCGGGGGGAACTAAGTGGTAGTAAGAAATATATTCCATATATTCCGAATATTAACCTTCACGATTTCCCACTTTGAACCGGCAGGAGCCAACTTATAGATTGAAAAAGCATGGGACTTGGAAAAACATCAGTGTTTTCTTTCGAATTCATGGTTGATTTTCTTGGTGTTTTCAATGTCAGAAGCTTGTTGTTGCAGGATATGTGTATACCGAAGAGTCTCAAGACAAATGACTTGGGATTTTCCATAGCTTACCTTATATCACCTAAGGATCACCTGCTTGGAGCATGGGCTCCCAGGATGAACGTAAGTGGTGATCGGATCACCCCCATTTACAAGCCATGAAGTTCGGCCATTTGGAAGGGGTCCCACAACCCCAGGTCTTGGGGACTTACCATGGTTATGATCACCACTTACTTCATCCTGGGATGATCCAACCCAGGTAAGGATGTGTTTTTTTTTTTTTTTTCCGAGAAATTTCCCCCATGAATGCCACCCCTCCCCAGGAAATTAAGGCCTTAGAGGAATTTTTGGTTGATACTGTACAAGATGAGGCCCCAATCCACTACTATAAGTGGATTTGGTCAGTTTCCCAATTAACAACCATGGTATAAATAGGCTTTGCTGAGGTTATAACTATCTCGCAACAAGGGGCAAAGCCCCTTGATACTGTAAACCCAGTTGGTATCGACCTTTGAGGTGATGAGTTTCAACAGCAGCTGTTGGATGCCACTGCAAGACCGGGCAGAAACCGATTTGGAAACGATGAAACGACGGTGGTTAACGACTTGTGGCTGAAGCCAAGGGATGTGGAAGAACTGTTTTTTTTTTGGGGGGGGCATTGTTGTTGTTGTTGTTGTTGTTGTTGTTGTTGTTGTTGTTGTTGTTGTTGTTGTTGTTGTTGTTGTTGTTGTTGTTGTTGTTGTTGTTGTTGTTGTTCTTGTTGTTCTTGTTGTTGTTGTTGTTGTTGTTGTTGTTGTTGGGCGCGGCCTGGCAGAAGTGAAGCAGTGGAAATGTTGAACCACGAACTTCTATTGCATGCCTGGGTTTTTAAACAAGAAACAACTCAAAGGGGATCTGCTAAACTTTCTCTTTTTTAGAAGGTTATCTTTTTAGAGGCGATGATATTGGGCAATTTTCGAGAGGGAAGACTGTTGCTCAGATACCGCCTTGGGTGTACAAAGCCATCTAAACGGTCCCTTAGAGACACCTTTTTATAACTTTCTCTACCGAAAGATGATCCTCCCAAGTGGTGGCCATCGGTTAGTTCCCCAATTCACAAAAGAGCATTCCTGGCTTTTGGATGACTTACGATTTACAACCCTAGTTATGATATGTTTATGATCACTCAGCAACTTGGCTACCCTAAATTGGAAAATTCGCATCTTTATCATTTTGAAACGACTTTTCACCTGCTTCAAACTTGCTATTTTTGAGGTTTTGTATAACTAGACATAACACATGGACTCCAGTTTTGGTTCCTTGTTTCCTTGTTCCACCTTTTCTCGGATCCCCAGGAGCACGTCAAAAATCCGATGCTGCGCTCTTGCGCATGGGCATCGGTGCTTTGTTCATCTCATCCTGTCGTCACCTCCTTAGGACAGCTTTGCAGACGTGGCAGTGATGTTTAGACTACGTTCACCCCTGAAAATAGTTTTTTTTTGTTGTAAAGCTTCACCAAAATTGGAAAGGAAAAAACGGTAAACTATTACGCCCCCGAAAACTAACATGTCCCCTAAAAAGGGATTAATTCCAACCATTGATTTTCAGGGGACATGTTAGTTTTCCGGGGAGTAGTTTCGTCTCCCAAATCTGATGAAAGCTTTCTTGCGCGTTTTAGTTGTTTTTTGGCTTGTGATATGATATGGTGCTTGGTAATATCCATAGGGTTTGATGGTATCCTTAGGACCATCCCATTCCCACCCAACCCAAGCGTTCAACCAATGCACCGTTTGGGGATGGTGCAAGGTGTTAAAGCCTGGTGATTTGATGGGAGATAAAAACTACCAACCTTTTAAACTTGACCCCTTTATCTCACTTTGGCTTTCGCCTCCTTGTCTTCCTTTACTCCACTCGCTTCCTCTTTCTCGTCTTCATCCTTCTTGTACCTCAACTGGTGAGTTTGTTGATTTACCAGATTTGAACTGAAGCACCAAGAGTGTAAAATTGGCTGAACATTTTGAAATACTTAAGAGTATCCAATGCATATATCCATGCAATCTTAATGTAGTACCTCTGTAGCTAGACCACATCACTACAACTCATTGGACGAAGGTGCTGTGTTTAGTGAGATCATGTGACATCAAACCAAAGGTTGTTTAGATTTCAGCCAGGTAACCTACAGATGGATACATTTGGCTAGTAAATGCAGGCTATGGCTACATGTGTTGTCATAGGTGAGGTCTTTTCCTGGGCTAAAGCACAGTGGCTCACAATCACTTCCAATCCCTGAGAGAATCATCAGAGAATCAATGGTCTTCCTAAACGAACATCATTCCTCGGAAAAAGATACATACACCCCTGGAAAACTATCATGTACCCTAAAAAGGGACTATTTCAATAGGAAATACATCTTCCAACCATTGATTTTTAGGGGGTATCTTAGTTTTCCGGGATTATATATTTTCCATCACCTTCCCAAAGCTCCAAAAACCCTCTGAAAAAAACACCACCCCTCACAAGCATTTCACAGCCATACCGAGACCTATAGTACCTTGATCAAGAATCTGCCTTAGAGATTCTTGTTTTCCAAATTTGACAAAGGGTTTACGAGCAATGCTGGAAGATCAACAAATTCAGAGCCTTGGCAACGACAAAATTTGTTCCCTCTTATTTTGAATATATTGAAACTCTAAACAGACAGACCCTCAGATGAAATATAGAGGCACAGAAGTTTTAAAAACTCCACCACTTTGGTCGGTTTCAGGTTAGACCTCCATGAAAGGTCTGAACCCCAAAGGAAGTGACCACTCACTAAGGGATGTTGCAAGTGTACCCAAGAAGACTGGCTGCTAGGTGCTGTTGAACTTTGATTCTATAGAATTGAAACAACTACACTCCGGTAAACTAACATGGCAATGGAAAATCCACCCTTTGAAGATGTATTTCCTTTAAAAAATGGTGATCTTCCATTGCCATGTTAGTTTACCAAAGGGTACCCGAAGTAGGTGGCGGACAGTAAACGGAGAACCAGGTTGGTGAAACAGGATATCTCACCCAAGCCACAAACATGTCCTGCAAGAATCTCACCTTGAACTGCTGCAGGAAGTTTGGCTTTCCAGACACTCGCGCCACTGGCTGGTGAACTTGTTTTGTTCGTTGCACCTGCGATTTTTTTTTGCTGTCATCTTGGTGATAGAGCACGACCATTTCAAAATTCAGGCAATAATCACGATTGGCCCAATTGGGAGACATTTTTCAAAAACAGTGAAGACTTAAAACTTAAAACCATACCTTCAGCAAAATTTTAAACACATTGTATGCTGTCTTACATGCAAAGATCTTGTAAGCCACGTTTCAAACCTACCATGACCCAGCAATCGCCAGGTCAGGGCTATGACCAAATGTTTGGTGCAATCTTCCCCCATGGTCAGGTGGGAATTGCTGCTCAAAAAACCGGGCCTTTGATTGGCTAAACGGATAAACAATTCCCCCATTTTCAGCCGTGGGCATGTCATCTCAATCTTCGGCTGGTGAATAGTTGAACACCCCAAAGGATCGGTAGTGAAAGTGGAGCCCTTTGCCGATCCGAAACCTTGTGAATCTAGGTGGTGGCAACTCAAATATTTTTTATTTTCACCCCGAAAATTGGGGAAGATGAACCCATTTTGACGAGCATATTTTTCAGATGGGTTGGTTCAACCACCAACTAGTAATCTTTGTTGGTCAAATATGATCGATCCAAGTGAGCCGATCCTTTTTTGCCATGACTTCTCCGAGATTCATGGGAATCCCCGGATTTTGGTCCGCATTTGAAAGTAAATACTCAGGATACCCTGAAGCATTAAAATAATTCTGCTCCGGGTCACATATATACATTGACATGTTGGTTCTATTTCTTTATGTTCTTGCACATTTATAATTTATACGACGTATTATATATATATATATATTGCGCATATACCTTAGTGTGAAAGTAGATGGCACTTGCCATTGTCCAACGTATGCATTTTTCGGTTGTGTTCCCACAAAAAGAACCACCAAAACCTTTGGTTTTCGGTAAAGCCATCAGCTTCATCGTTTTGCTCCAGGATCCAGAGGTCTTCAGGCTCACCAGACAGATTGAGGAATTGCTTGGTGCGGGATCCCCGGAAGGTGAAGCGCTTTCGTGGGTGAAAATTGGCGAAGATTTTGAGATTTTTTGTTGGGAGAAAAACTTCGAAAATGCCGGGAGCGTGTGTAGCATACGTATATACGTATGTATATATATATATACGTATGGAGGTAACCGGGTAAACCTTATATATATCTTCATTGAACATGTCTTCAATTTCTAGTAGGTGCTGAAAACACAGCAAATACCGCCCTTTGTGAACATACAAAATTGTTACTGTAATGTGATGGGGCGTTTGAACGTTTGAATCCTGTTTTCACTCAACACAATCGAAAAAAAACATCATAATCCTGGTCAGTTTCACATGTTGCAATCAAATTTCAATTCTGATACATCGGCTACATCGGGTCAAAAAAACACTGAGTGAATGCCAAAAAAGGCCGAGGAAACACATCATTTTACCTAGGGCCTTCACCTTTTCCCCCGTAGGAAACCCAAGATCTCAATCACTTTTCACTCAGGTGTTCCTGCGGGATCTTGGTTTGGCATTGACACAGAGGAAGATGTCTTGCAGGACACTGGAAAAAAAGGCAAGTACCTGAGTACTTGGAGGATCATCCCATTTAAGGTAAGTTGTTAATAACCACGGTTCATTAAGTCCCCGAAAAAAAGCCGGGTTGTGGGACCCCTTTCAACTGGCCGAACTTCATGGTGTTTTTAAATGGGGGGTTTTGAGGCAAACCCCACTGGCATGAAGATCCGTTGGAGGATGTTGGAGGTCACCTTTCCAACCTTTGAAGGGGTCACGTGAACTCACCACCCTGAAAAAGGTCACCAAGTCACAAGAGAATTGCCGCCGGACTTTTTGGGCCCCGAAATTTGCGGACCTCTTTGGAAAGTTGGGAAAAAACATCTTCGACTGGCCTGAAGATGAGAAGATAAGAGACGTTTTTTTTGTGAGGGAAGATGTAGTAACAGGAAGACTCCCCAAAAAGTCATGGATCAGTGCTAATATCAGTACCAAAGCAGTTCAATGGATAGATCTGATAGTTCATTTTTCACGTGGAAACGTTAACAGAAGGTGACAGCAAATCATATTCAAGTCTCATTACTGATATTGAGTGACAACTTAAATGGAATATAGACCATAGACGTTAAGGGTATACTGAGAATTAATGACTATAGACATCAGAAATGACTCATAGACTTAATATTGGAGGTCACCTTCTCATCACTTAGATGGTATATATTTACACAGACATTGCAACATGAATCAAGCGATTTTTTGGAGTGTCTGAGTTTGCTCATGCGAGCTGAGTTATGATATTTCCCCAGATTTTTCAGACTTCAAACCCCTTAACTTCCAAAGCCAAACAGGTCATGGAGGTCATGGGTGGTACGGGTGGAACTTGTTGAACTTGACTCATTTGGACAATTTTTTCCCCAAAAACCAGCGAAAAAAATGTGGAACTTTCAGGAGACACCTGAGCTGAGTCATGAGGAGGTGCACCGTCTTCGGGGGTCCGAAGTTGCAGCGAATGGCGTAGTTGGACTCTGTTGGCATTGTCGTGAAAAAATCCTTCAAAAACAAAAGTAGCTTCCAACAAAAAAGGGAAGAGGTTTTTCAAGATCCCAAAAATTTGGTAAACTGGTAAATCTTCAAACCTTACAGATTTCGGATTGTTTTTTTGATCCGGCCCTGTGTTTTTTGGTGACAAACTGTTTATACTTCAATGCACCCAACCCGTCGCTTCCAAATGTCAAGTTATTGTGCCAACGCAGGGCAAGAGGCTTGTGGCTGAAGTCAGACGATTGTCCAAACCTCAGGGCTGAAGGATGGTGTTTTCAAGGTTTTCTTGGGTGATTTTCTGGTGATCTCCACGAACATTTCAACTTGAAGTTTAGCCACTAAAGGGACTATAGAATATTACAGTATAGGTTTCTAATAGGTATTACCCTGTTGGGTAGCGGTGCCAGCTTCTATTTTATTACTTGAATGATGTAGAAGTTGTTGGTCCAAGTGAAAAGTATCAAGGAAATGACCATTTGGTTTCAAGATTTTTTGCAGGTGGAAGTACCCTCCTGCGAACGATCACATATCCCCTTTTTAAGTCGGCGATTTGGAGTCGATGATTTTCCAAACTTCCCCGTGTGGTGGGATATGTTTCCTCGTTCCCTGGAGGGTAAGTATGTTTTTTTTCCCCTTAGGAGGGACACTTAAACATGTTTCGATCCAACTTGGATGACGATCCAACTTGTTTCTGGGAATGTTGACGACAAGTTCGTGGGGAATTTTTTGGGGTTCTCCAACTTTGAAGCATTCATGAATCGATTCATGATATCCATGTTTTAACGACATTTTCTTGGTGAAAACTTGGCACCACATTTGGCTTTTCCAGCAAAATTGGCAGCTGCCGGAAACGAGATCTTGCTTGAAATCTTTGGTGGAGTTATACAAACAGGTCCAAGAAAACCCTTCATAACTAACTTGTGAAACCTGCAAATGAGGGCCTAACTTAGGAAGAGGAGATTCCAATTAAATGGACGGCATAATTTTTACTAGGTGGTGCTTTCAAATATTTTTTATTTTCACCCCGATCCTTGCGGAAATGATCCCATATTTTCTATGAGCATATTTTTCAGATGGGTGGCAAAACACCAACTACAAGTAGTTCAGATTTTTTCGACGCACCGCCTCGAGAGTCGGAGCATCCGATTATTTTTTATTCTGTGTGAAGTCAACAGTTCGCCCCTGAAAACAGGTCGAAATTGCCGCAACAAAAGACAAACTCACCGAACCAACGCCATCAATACTGGGGACATTTCAGGGCCTCCCCCGAAAACTAACATGTATAGCTTGGAAGACAAATTTTCCGCTTTCCTTTTGAAATGTTGCCTTTTTCTGGGTGGACATTCGTTTTATTTCGGGGGGCCAAGGGTGGCAGCTCCCAACTTCCAGCGCGAGATTTTGATGCCAGGCCTTTTGCACTTGTTGGACACATTTTGTCGAAAAATCTGATGTTGGGTTGAGAAATAATCTCAGCATGTTTTGTTGAAAAAAGGGGGTTTGGTAGAATGCAAATGGTATACTAGGTGGTGGTTTGACATATTTTTCATTTTCACCCCGATCCTTGGGGAAATGATCCAAATTGACGTTCATATTTCAATTGGGTTGGTTCAACCACCAACCAGTTGTTCTTTTGGGAGAGGGGTTTACACCCTGTTAAACATAGCAGGCTGGAAAACGGAGCCGGATTGAAGATGGAGCCCTTCCTATTGAAAATGGGGAGATTCTATTTCTATGTTAGTTTATCAGAGGGTAGATTTATGACTTTGCTTGGTCAACTCACCCTTTTTCTGAAACTAAGAGTGAGTTTATGCCTGAAAAATGGATGGCTGGAAAGTTTTCTTTTTCAGGGGCAAACTGTGCAATTTCTGTGCCATTGAAATTTAGTCTACAAAAAAGAGACGCGACCATTTTTAGGTGGATTTATTTTTTTGAAAATATCTGGAAGTGAAGATCTGGGTATGTTGCTCTTTAGGTATGGGATCTTTTTTCCCATACGAAATGATGAGCAGTTTGTGTCGCAATTGGTTCGGTGTGTAGCATTGGCCAGTGAATGATTGTGCTACCAAGCCCACCTTTGACGTATGCTGCCATAAACAGAAACCTCCATTGACGTATCCTCCAACAAAAGCAGGCTGGAAAATGGATCGTTTGCAAGATTCTTTTCCATTGCTACCTTTGTCAGAGGAAAAAATGTGCAAAAAGGTACTTATAAATGTCCAGGATACATGTAAGGTAGAAATATCAGCATGGGGTTATAAGTTATAACCTACTTCCAAAATCTTCTAAACCATTTTTTGAGAGGCACCACCACCCTGCTCACTATTATCTGCTTCCTAAGTGCCACGGCATCTCCAGGTTTGGATGAAGCTCAAAGGGCACAAAAGGCCACGGAATGATGGGGGACAACAAAAAATGCCCCCAAAAAAATCCGGAAATCTCTAAGGTTTTTTTGTTGGCAATGTTTTTTTTTGTTTGAGGGGGAAGACATATTCTTTTTAAAATGTATTCTGCTGAATCTTTTTGGGGCATGGAGTATGTACAAAGGTATCTACTAATTGATATTTTTTTGGGTGGGTAGTTGAGATTTCTGTTTTATTGATTTTGTGCTTGTTTTGTTGTGTTTTGGTTTGGTTTGTTGGTTTGTTTGTATATGTGTCGGCCTGCCTATGTCTCCACCTGCCAACCAACCTGTTTCTCTCTATTCCCGTCATTTATCTACCTAGATCTATGGGGGGTATCGCGGAAGGGACACTACACAAAAGACGTACAGCTAACCCGCTGGGAAGGGATTCTGAAGGAACTTGATGGCCAAGAGATTGCGTCCACTACTATGAGTTTGTCTAAACAAATTGCAGGACTGGTATATCTACGTACTATAACTTTTCGAGTCAGTCATAAAAAACCCACCCACCCAAAGCCCATAGTCCTGGTAGCAAAAAAACAAGGGCTTATGATAATTTTGTGCCTCAGCACAAAAAATGGCAGGGGAGAATGGTGGGGTGGCCACATTTCCGATTTACTGGCAAAAAACACCCCGCAGTCACACGATTCTAACGGACAGTTCCAAGTATTGTAATAATACCTATATTTTGGGGGTATCCCCCACCCACTAACAGTGAAATAATTATCTGTTCATTTTCATGAAGGGCCCCCTATAAAACTTCACTTTCCACTGTTAGTGTAACCAGCGTGATGGGAAAGAGCATCGATTTTTCCACTGTCCCGAATTGGTTGGAATTAGAGCCGGTAAAGCAAAGATCATCAACTGGGTGCGCAGTAAACCACTTGCACTTTTGCATTTTGGGGTTTTGCCTTTTGATTTTGAATTGCTGCGATGGAAGGTTGCCAACCTCCCCGAATTTGAGCCAAATATCATTCCCCCAGTTAGTGGTCACAAAACCATGTTTTCTGATGGTTCCGCCTTTTTCGTAAAATCTAGAGCTTTGACCATAGCTGGTAGTGCATGTGTACACTGTGAACCGCATACGGTTGCTAAAACTGTGATGGCAAAAATCTTACCGACGCCTGATCATTCTCCCTTCAGAGCGGAGGTGTATGCAATTTTGCTGTGTTTGCAACATGCTTTTAGGTGTACCATTTGTTTGGATTGTGAGGCAGCCAAGCAAACCCTTGACTACCTCCTAGAGATGAGGGCTTTGGGTAGAACTCCAAGGGTTAATGACCATTGGGACATTTGGTTGCTTGTTTGGAATCAAATTTTGGCTAGACCCAAATACTCCATCTTCACTCGTAAAGTTAAAGCACATGTCAATTTTCGCCTGATTGATGATGAAGAGTTGCGTTGGCTTTCAAGGGCTAATGATTGTGCTGATCGTGCTGCAAAAAGAGTTGTGAATTCCTTTCTTGGCAACCGTTTTCGAACATTCGAAAGGAAGTACAATGACTTTAGTGAAAATGTCCAACGTTTGAGTGACTTCTATTCTCTTTGGGCTGAAGTCAATCATAAGTGTTGGGTTAAAGGTAAACAACAAACCTGTGGGAATGAATGCAACCCAGGCCATGAGCTTCTCCATAACCCTACCAGATGTGTCTCCTTAAGTTGTCAAATCTCTGATTCTGATTTGGAGGGGAATCCTTTTGGGGCCATCTTTGTTAGGAGAGTCCTTGACTATTTCCAGGGTTTGCAATGGGATTTCGAAGCTGATAACGTGAGTATCCTTGAACTGTATTTTGATTTTGCAATTTGGACTCAGTCGTATGTACCCATTCTTTTGCATATTGGTGCAAAGGGTCCAAAAGGGCCTGTGAAAACCTTTGTGCTTAAAGATCAAGCGACTANAATACTCCATCTTCACTCGTAAAGTTAAAGCACATGTCAATTTTCGCCTGATTGATGATGAAGAGTTGCGTTGGCTTTCAAGGGCTAATGATTGTGCTGATCGTGCTGCAAAAAGAGTTGTGAGTTCCTTTCTTGGCAACCGTTTTCGAACATTCGAAAGGAAGTACAATGACTTTAATGAAAATGTCCAACGTTTGAGTGATTTCTATTCTCTTTGGGCTGAAGTCAATCATAAGTGTTGGGTTAAAGGTAAACAACAAACCTGTGGGAATGAATGCAACCCAGGCCATGAGCTTCTCCATAACCCTACCAGATGTGTTTCCCTAAGTTGTCAAATCTCTGATTCTGATTTTGAGGGGAATCCTTTTGGGGCCATCTTTGTTAGGAGAGTCCTTGACTATTTCCAGGGTTTGCAATGGGATTTCGAAGCTGATAACGTGAGTATCCTTGAACTGTATTTTGATTTTGCAATTTGGACTCAGTCGTATGTGCCCATTCTTTTGCATATTGGTGCAAAGGGTCCAAAAGGTCCTGTGAAAACCTTTGTGCTTAAAGATCAAGCGACTATTGCAGACATTCAAGATACAAAATTGAGTACTCAATCTGTCACTTGGCATCGAGTCATCAAATGGTTGCTTGGGGTGTGGAATGATTGTCCTTTTGGTGAGGGTGCTTTGTTTGTGCGTTCTTTGCACCGTTATGGATATAGTATTCCACATCTAGGTTTGGTAGGTCGACCTGCATTTCGGGCAGGATCACAAGTTCATCGTGCTGTGTGGGTATTTCCATACTTCTAGTGCTACCCTACGTAGTCTTTCACGTGTTTGGCATGTACCACCGTTAGCTTCGCATGGTGGTGCGTAATTTGATGTCCAGGGAACAATTGCATTTCCAGCTGAAGTCGCTATACCATGCACAGGTCCAAGCGCACAGGTTGAGAGTGCAGAAGAAAGGAAAGTTTGAAACCCTTTTGTTACCCGTTTTGCCTGTTACCAGGTGTGTCCCGGTCTGTTGAGTTGTCCTTTTTTGCTTGCATTGCTTGCTATCATTGTACATTTCATGGTCATCCTACGCTGCTGCTGAGTATGGCCAAAGCAGCCTCTGACTGCACGAATGAGCAAAGTCGCAAAATTCCACTGTTAGTGGGCCGGGGATACCCCCAACGTATATTTGTACAACGTTTTTTTGAACGGATGGAAATGGTGAAGCAGCTGTTTTTGCAAGTAAATTTACTGTATAAATCTGTATAATGAGTTGGAATAATCCAACTGACACAACTATTGACAACTTGATGTTTTGGGTACCAGGTGTGTACAGAAACATTTACATATACACTGGGCAAATTATAGCGACAGCCGATTTGCCAATGTCACTAGTGACGGGACATCCTCCCAGAATTGCCTTACTGAACGAAACCCCGTCTGTTTAGGACCCAGTTGTGTGGATTATTTCATAGACCATAAGGATTCTCTATTAAACAACCAATACAATGGAAAGTATCCTTCAGGTTTTTTCGTTTCTCAATTCAGCTTTACGAATGTACAGTAATTTGCCCAGAAAATCACCGACCTTTTCTTAACCGGCGTAACCGGTGCTATTTTTTTTGACTTTTCGGCTGCAGGTCTACATGCCACTTTATCAGCTTCTGCGACCGACCCTCCTATCCTTTGGATTTCGTTGGGGCGTCTCATATTCTGTCTTGAGGCCATTTATCATTTGTTGGTTAGAAAAAGATGTCTCTTCTTGAATAGTTTTTTTTTTCAGAAAGACCCTGTTGGGCATTTGGTGGATCTAGTTTTTTTTCTCTTTTTTTCGGACATATTATGTTGACTTGTTTTTTTGGAAGCGCCCACCGCAACAGATCGCAAGCTCAAACACCAAAATGTTTTTTTGTTTAGATGATTTTCAGGTTCCAGTCTGAGGGAGAAAGGAGATAACCAGATAAACAGCAGCATTCTTAGGAGCATCTCATAACAGGAGACAATTTCAACATCCATCATCTAACAGACATTTCAGGCTTAGTTTCGCCGAATGTATGGACTGCTTTCTATTTACCAACATTTCACTTGTGTTTATGTGATAAATGTAGGTAACTTATTCCATACATTCAGTCACATATGCTGGGCATGCAGGGATCAAACTCCAAAAATTGCCTGGATGATTTGTCAGACGGGACCCTGGAGAAACTATAGGGAAAACAAGTTGTTATCAACTTTTCATCAATCTGAAAAACACCCAAAACCAGCGGTGCCAGTGCTCAAAAAATCATGGAGTACCATGTATTTTGTTTTGTGAATTACACGCCCATCCTCGGGGTCCACCATAAGAACCTTGTTACATGGGAAAATCAACCCTAAAGATTGACAGGAACTGTTCCTTTTTGATGTAGGGTTTCTCCTATTTTTTAGGGTTGTTTCAGGTGATTATGGCAAACCCTGATCCTCTTTTCCAGATAGGTTCCGGAATGCACACCAACTTGCTGAGAATATGTGGTGACACCAACTTTGCTTACCAAAGTCGAAACTGCTTCTCAAGCCGTCGGCTACGTGCCCGGAGTATCCAACAATTTTGTCTAGCTGGTGGTTTCAAAGATTAGCCACTGGTTCAAGGTACTTCCCAGGAGTGTGGTGGGGCTAGCCGAAACCTTGAAGTGTCATGAAGGGACTTTTCAAGCCATGGTACAATTTTGAAGTGGGCGATAGAATTTCCCTGGTTTGTGAAGCTATCTACATTGATGGTGAAATGGGTCCACATCATTGTGTTGCGTTGGGGTATGGAAAGTTGTTTCAATTGGTTGGTGTCAAGATCGATGATGGTCATTTTTTCACAATTGCTGATGCTAGGGTCTGTGAAATCGGTGAAGTGGCTATCATAGGAGTGGAAGATGATACAAAGGTTTGGCCCCATATCACGGGTGGGTATCAACAGGTTTGCTCGTGCATTGAACTTTGTGCAGGGGCTGGTTTTTCATTGGAAGGAATTTGTGCTGCCGGCTTTCGACCAGTGGCATCATTCGAAAGCAATGAGAAGTTTCGTCATTTGCATTCGGCCATGCATCCGACTCCTTTCATTTGTTGTGACATTGGCAGTACGGCTGCACTCAGTGCAGCATTCGATGTTCATGCGGAAGGGTGTACAGTCATGGCTGGAATCAATTGTCAGCCGTATTCAGTTGCTGGTGATAAGCTTCGTGAGAAGGATGTCAGGGCATCCAGTTTGCCGAAAGCCTTGATGTTTTCTCATTTGATTAGAGCTCAAGTGGTGGTGCTGGAATGTACACCTCTTGCGAAGTCGGATGAATTTGTGCAGCAGATGATTCGTGAGTTTGCCTTCTGTAATGATATGACCATTGAACAGCAGGTTTTGAAGCTAGGCAATTGTTGGGCTTCCCGTAGAGATCGATGGTGGTGTGTTATCTCCAAGAAACACTTTGCAGTGGGGCCCATTCCTGATTTGCCAGTCATGCCAAATTTTCAGAAGGTTTCCAGTATCATGCCTTACATCAAACATTGGCCTGATGATGAAGTATCCCAATTGGTTCTCTC
Source organism: Breviolum minutum Mf 1.05b.01 (assembly GCA_000507305.1). Taxonomy (NCBI): domain Eukaryota; class Dinophyceae; order Suessiales; family Symbiodiniaceae; genus Breviolum; species Breviolum minutum. Next base: position 116,187 of record DF239687.1, on the reverse strand, counting down.
CCTTTATGAACATGGGAAATTCATTGATTATGGGGGTGGTCTTGCCCCGCATTTCCTGGACATGAATTCTCATATGGCAACTGCGCTGCATGCATGGGGCAATCAAATTTATCCATGCAGATGTGGATGTCGTGGAGGCTTTTCAGAGGAGAGAATGAAGATGTTAGGACTTCATGCACAACTGATCCCAAGCCGTGATACGATTGAAAGAATGGGAGTGTCATTCCCGTGTTGTAGGCACATGCATCCGTTGGAAGTAATTCTTTTGTGTGGTGCATATCCAGGTCGCCCCATTCAGGGTGATATGCGGTTAGCACTAGCAGCGGCAGGACAGATGGCATCCCCAATGCAATCGGTGTGGTGTTTTGGACACCTTCGTAGGCATTTGCAGTCCTTTTTTTCTCAGGAGCCAGTTGTCGATGCAGCTGACCTGCTTCATTGTTGGCAAGCTGAAATCCTCCAAGCAAGAGATTTGCTGTGGCAGCAAGTGTTGCCAGAGAAATTGATCCCCACCAGGTCTGTTTCCATGCCAAAGCCCCCTCAGCTTTCGATTTCCATTGGGCATCAACAAGCAATGGGGTTCATCGATGTAACTGCATCACCAGGTGCCACTGTTGGTCAAATCATTTCCGCTGAGTGTTCGTTGAATGCCCTCAAGGATGGCACGGTTTGGGTTACTTCCCTGAGTGACAATGGAACAATGGTGTTGGTTACCAATGATTATGTTATCCAGGCGGGTGATTTCCTGTGTGTTTGCCTGCAACCACCAGCGGAAGTGGTCAGTAACACTGTTCTGAGTGAATCAACCTTTCCCTCCTTGGATGAAGAGTTTGGAGATACTGTGATGTCTGATCCTGATGGTTGTCGGGTCTCTGAGGCTTTGGAATTGCCTATGGACTTAAAGGCGGCCAATGATGAGACAGGTGTTGCATTGCCTGCTCAGGAGAAATGTGTGGTTGCCGAAAAGGCAGAATTTGACTTCACCATGTGGCAGGACCCACTGAGTAAGCTCACTCGTCAGGGATTGCTGCAAGTCATGTGCCCGCAGGTCTTGACAGAAGGGGCTTTTCTCGGCCTAAAAAAGCAGACGGTGTCGGGTGTTCTTCGCAAGTTGGTTCTTAAAAATCAAGATGGGGCATTGGGGGATGATGAAGTTCTGTTTCATCTGAAGGCCTTGTCTCATGACGTTCCGAGTGATCAGAGTGTTGTAGTCTGGGATCCTCTAGTCATGACTGCATTAGTGAAACTTCGTCAGGGACATGTCGTTTTCAAGTGGATTGCTGCCTTGACACCTAGCTGTGTAATCATGTCAGCTGTCGTAGTTGGTTCACATTGGGTCCCTCTGGTTTGGAAAAAAACACCTGAAAGTTTCCAAGGGTTCTCTGACTTTGTTCCTCCTGAGTTTCGAGAGCCACTTCAAGAGTTGCATGCATATCTTTGTAAGATTGGTGACTGGGAGGTTACACAGTTGAGCATTGCCCCTCATGTGCCTCATGCACGGTTCTGTGGAACGGCTGCCATTCGTTTTATCAGTCATTTCCTCACAGGCGTTCCTCTTGCGATGTTGGATGATGAGCTGAGTCAGTGGTATCACAAGGATGCTGAAGCCTTTCGTTTGCAATGTGTTGCCCAAGTACCACGCCCTTGGATTTGGGGTTTGGGAATGGGTGATGGCATGTCACAACTGTCCGCAGTGTTGAGGCAACATGGTGTCGAGGGGTCTGACTTAGGCTCTAGGTGTGACAAGATCGTCTCCAAACTGGGTAAGGATGAGGTTCTTAAAGCATTGAAAAGCCAAAGTCCTTGGCGGAACCTTAAGTGGCTGGCAAACCAATGCGTCCCTCCTTTTCAACTGATTCAACCCTTGGAGTTGCAGAAGGCAGTGGCTGATCGTTCGCAATCTGGACTTCCTGTGGGAAATCGTGCTTTGAAGACAAAGGGAAAGGGTAAGGGAAAGCAAAAGGGACATGTTGACGTGAATCCTGATTCTCTTCGCCTTGAGTCGGGTGTCTTTGTTGGTGATGATCAACCCCTTTCACAGCTTAAAGTTTCTCAGTTGGGGCCAGTGGCGTCGGGGGTAGTGCTTGCCACCCAGGAGCAAGCTATGCCATACCTTTTGTCGGGAAAGCAGGTGTCGATGGGGTCGTTAGGCATTGTTGTCCTTAATCCTTCACCAGCTGTGCCCTCAGTCACGCTCATTGGTGAACGGGTCAAGTTTCCGGTGGTGTGTGTAGCCAATGCTGAACCCCTTATTGTGGAAGGTGATTTGTACCAGTTGGGCAGTAAACCAGTAATCAAGCATTCGGTGTCTGCCATGGTTCATCTCAAGACTGTTGAAACGAGTGTTATCAAGATTGTTGTCTTCAAAGATGGAGTTGAAGCATGGTCGGAAGTTGTCTCCAAGCCCATCGCATTTATTTTGGCCAGAGTAATTTGTCTTAATAGATGTGTGGAAGAGGTTTCCTGTGATTGCCAACGTTGGCATGCCTCGGCAGGTGGTGTCACTGACCCAGTGATGGAGTTGTGGAATCGTCAGTGGTTGTCGTACACTTTTGCTCAAGTGAAGCCCAGTGACGCAGACATGTATTCGATCAATGTCCGTATTCCTAAGTTGCTTGAGAAGAAGTTGCTGAGTGCATCAGGCAGTGATTCCATATGTTTTGAACCTCGGTCTTTGGATGGAAGAAAGCCCTCAGATGAGTATGCTGTAGTCTGGATGCCTAAGATCTCAGCTGCTCAGGCCTTGCTGTTGAAGCAGACGAATGTTTTGGTGATTGGTTTGGCGAGATTGGGGTCCAAATGGGGGTTGAGATGTGTGACGTCAGATGCTAGCAAGTTGCACGAATCGGTGAGGCCTGAATCGGAGTTTTTGCCAGCAGGACAACGTCAGTTATATCTCATCGGGCCGTTGCCATTTGGGATTGTGAGGCAATCTTTGGTTGATGCTCTGAGAGAGCTTGGGTGGTCAGCCAGACCACTTCATGCACTTCCTGCAGCAAGAGATGTCACTGGAGTGATGTGGAAGGTCCAATCAACAAGTCCACCGCCGAAGTCTGTGCTTGTGTTGAAGGATGGTGAGGCAGTCATCACCCGGTATGATCAAGTTCCAGTGGTAGAGACGGTAGTCAGGCCGGTCATTGGGTCCAGTGCAACAGTCAGTATGTGTAAGAACTTTTCTGCCATTGACAAATCGAAGCCTGACCCATTTCAGTTGTCGGATCCGTGGGCCAAAGTCACGGCTGGGGATGCTGCTATGGAACCGGTGGGTGCTGGTGATGTTGTTGCTGCTTTGGAGCAACGTGTTGTCAGCAATGTGATTTCTCAGCTCCCAAAACCTGCACAGGGCGTGAGTGATGAAGTTTCAAGTCGTGTTGAAGCGTTGGAGCAACAGGTTCTTCAGATCACACATCACCAACAGCAGTTGAGCCATTCGTTTCAAGAGCAGAGTGTTGCACAGCAGTCGCAACTTACGGATATGCAGGTTCAGTTTCAAGCCCAACATGGTCAGCTGGAGATGGCAGTTGCGGAGCAGGGTCGTAACATTACTGGATTGGCATCAGGTTTTCAAATCCAATTAGAAAAGCAACAGAGCCAGTTGGATCGTATGTTCTCTCAGCAAATGTCTCGTATTGAAGACTTGTTGGGTGCAAACAAAAAACCAAGAGTTGATTGAAGATGCCTAGTTCTTGGGTGGGGCCTTCCTTTGAATTGGGATGAATGCAAAGGTCTTTTGCAAGGGTGGTCGCAAGTGGCTCTCATCCTTGGTTGGTTATGCCTGTTTGGGGTGTTTTGGTTTGTTGACTGGGTTGTAAATGCCTATTTTCGTCGCAAACTTGTTTTGGTCCTGTCCTCCATTTGTGAGCTTCATGATTGTGCTGGCCGAAGTGTTCGCAGTCGGAAGTTGGTAAGGAGGACATGTTTTGGGGATAGCAGGGGTGACTATAGCTGTCAGCTTGCCAAATGGTTAGTTTTACTTCTCTTTGTGGGAGGAATTCGATGTGGGGAAGCGTTGAATCCTGGGCCTTGTTCATCAGATGAATGGAGTTTAGGAACTTTCAACCCAACTGGGGTAACATCTAAAGCCGAAATCATCTCAAAGCTTCGTGGGGATGTGTGGGGTGTCACAGAAACCCATTTGAGTTATGAAGGATTTCGCAAGTTCCGTCACGGTTTGTCGTGCAATCATGCACCTTTCAAGTATTGTGTCCCGGGAGCTTACTGTCCACTGCGTAAGAGATCACAGTCGGTTGGCTCCTTTTCTGGAGTGATGTGTTTGAGTAAGTGGCCTGCCCGTGCTTTGCCACAGAGTTTTGACAGCTCGTTGTATGATAGTGCTAGGATCCAGATTTATGGGGTGTGCATCCAACAGTTGTGGGTGACCATGGGGCTGGTTTATGGGTATCCTGAATCTACTTTGCATCAATACCCGAAATATAATACGGAGCTTCTCCTGGAGCAGGTCATTGATCGGGTGGCGCTGCAGTGCACGGGACCTCGTGTAATCATGGGAGACTTCAATTGGATTTCTGATGATTTGACTCAGCTTCGTCGCCTAGAATCCCTAGGATTTATAGACTTGCAAACGTTGGCAGCAGAATGGTGGGGTGTCAAAGATCGTCCAACGGGGCGGGGAGACAAAATCATTGATTATGTTTACATCTCTCCCGAACTTTTCCCCTTGCTATCTCGTGTTGATGTGTGTCCAGACTGGCCGGATCACTCCTCAGTTGTTGGTACATTCAAGGGAACTTTTGGGTGCCTTCAGGAGTTGCATTGGAAAATTCCAGGACGTGTTGAATGGCCAAACCATAATTGGGTTCGGGAATTGCCAAGCTTGACTGGTGATGCCTCGGTTGATTTTGCAATTAGCTGGTCCTCCATTGAGTCACAAGCTTCGTCCCACAAAGTCGAGTATGGCCAATCACCGTTGTCATCAGCGCAGTGTGGGAGGGGACAAGTTTTGGATACCACTGTTCGTTCAAGCAATTGTGCACCTCTTAAGAAAGGTAGAGCCGGGGAGCAACAGCCTCAATTTTTCGGACATTCCTGGCGATATGTTCAGAGGTATCGACAGGTGCGGAGGGTGCAGTGTTTGGTAAGATTGCTTCGCAAGTTGAAAGGATCCTTCTCTACCGAGGTGTGGCAGCTTTGGAAAGCTGTTAGGTGGAGTTCTGGTTATCCCCAGGGATTTGGTGCTTGGTGGATGGTTCATGGTACCGCTCTCTTCAGCACTTTGCAGAGTAAATTCTTTGATAAACCCAAGGTTGGATCGTCGAAAAAGGGTAGTGTTGAGGTGGGGCATCAAGCTGAGACGTTTCCAGCCGATGTCGCACTGGGCAACGCGGAGGAGGCGCCCCGGGACGACATCGTGCTGGAACAGTGTCTCATGCATTTACCTTGGGCTCCACCGACTCTTGCTGAAGCTGAGGTGTTGTTTCAGGTTGTCCAATACGATGTGCATCAGCTTGAGAAGTCACTAATCCAAAACAGGTATCGTCAATCCAAGGCAGTTCGGGCTGCTGATCTTCGTTATGTGTTTCGTGACTGTGCCAAAGATGCCCCGGAGCCTGTAGCCTTAATTCACCAGTCGTGTGAGACCGTTGTTGATGCTGTTGATGCAGACTTGGGGCGAATTTATCTTCGTGATTTCGTCCAGTTCAGTCGTTCGTCACCTGTTGTGGTTCAGGGTCAGCCTTTTACCATTAACTCTCAAAAAGGATGTGTGCTGGAGGTCAAGGAGTCAGTGCCTGATAACCTAGAAGGGGCTCTTAGGCAAACGGTGGTTCAGTCGTCTGTTGATGATATCCTTCAAGCTTTTCACAATGAATGGGCTCCACGTTGGCAAAGGGTTCAAAACTTAGAGCAATCTCAGTGGCAGGATGTCTTTGAGTTTGTTAGTGAAAGGATCCCGAGACGTGAATGGGATTTTCCAGCATGGAGTGTTGAAGCATTTCGTTCGGTAGTCAAGCACAAAAAGGCTAAAGCGGCAGTTGGAGCTGATGGTGTAACTCGTGGTGACTTGATTGCTTTGCCAGATCAAGCGGTTGATCGTATGCTTCACTTCTATAAGGTTGCAGAAGAATCAGCTGTTTGGCCTCACCAGTGGTCAGTAGGGATCGTCAATAGCCTTGAGAAGAGCCCTGGGTCGTTGGTCGTATCTGGCTTTAGACCAATAGTCGTATATCCCTTTTTGTATCGGGTGTGGTCTAGCTATAGGTCAAGGCAGTTCTTGAAACAGTTTCTTGCAGTGGCGCCTGCTGGACTGAGAGGTGGACTTCCATGCTGCCAAGCAAAAAGTATATGGTACGAATTAGCCATTAGGCTAGAGGTTGATCATCAGGTTGGGGGCACTACACTTGGTATAGTGGCAGATCTGATAAAGGCATTTAATGCCATACCACGTATTCCTGTGTACACCCTCATGCGATCCTTAGGTGTCCCAGCATGGCTGCTCAGAACATGGGGGTCATTTGTAGCACAGCAGACAAGACGTTTTAAAATCCAAGGCTCGGTCGGAGCGGCAATCCCGAGCTGCTCCGGCTTTCCCGAGGGTTGCGGCTGGTCGGTGTGTGCCATGGCGGTAGTTGATCTTGCCCTAGATGTTTGGTTGCAAGGCTTGGAGGTACGACCTTCGCTTTTCACTTTCGTAGATGATTGGCAGATCTTGCATACCAACCCAGAGCTTCATTCCCAGGTGGTTGATCGTCTTAACACTTTTGTGGATGCTTTGATGATGGACTTGGATAAGAAGAAAACATTCGTCTGGGGGTCTTCTGCTGTTGCCAGGAAATCTCTTCAAGATGGGGCGTTTGATGTCGTTGACTGTTGTAGAAATCTCGGAGCTCAGTCCAATTTTACAAAAAGGTGTGGCAATAAGATTTTGGTGTCAAGGTTGCAAGCTATGCCAAAGACCTGGAAGCTGTTTCGTGCCAGCTTGGCGTCGTATGCTAAGAAGTGCATTGCCCTGCGTATGTTGGCATGGCCTCGTGCGTTGCATGGGGTGTCAGTTGTTCGGTTAGGCAAGGCCCATTTTGAAACGTCCCGAACACAAGCCCTTCGTGGTCTTCGGTGTGATAGAGTTGGGGCCAATCCTGTGCTTCACCTTACATCGTTGGGTTTCACTTTTGATCCTGAAGGTTGGACGGTGTTGCAGACGTTTAAGGATGCACGTGAGTTTGGTGATTCCAATCACTTTCGCCTTTACTTGTTGCAATCGTTTGTTGATCGTCGAGCCATCCCTGCAAATGGCCCAGTTGCTATTTTGAGAGACAGGGCTGAGAGTTTGGGTTGGAGGGTTACTGCAGATGGGCTTCTCAGTGACGAACTTGGCTCGTTTGACTTGTTTGAGTTGTCCCTTCATGATGTGCTGCGGCGTATAGGATGGGCATGGCCATCGGTCCTGGCTAGAGAAGTTTCTCATCGTAGCACTTTTGAGGGCATTCAGTGGGCAGACATTAGTGAGGTCCAAAAAATCGTCCAGCGGTTTAGTGTGGCTGACCAGATTTACTATAGGTGTGCATTGGATGGAACGATGTATACTCAGCAGGGTAAGCAACATTGGCAGCAGGAGGATTCCCACTTGTGTCAGTGGTGCAATGGTCCTGATGGTTTTCAACATCGACTATGGGAGTGTTGCGGGTTTGCTGACTTGAGATCTCAGCTCTCAGATGAAGTTTTGCGACATTTGCAGCAGCTGCCAGCATGTGTGAGAAATCATGGGTGGCCTGTTCGATTAAAACCTCAGGTCCTTTTCCAACGTCTTCTCCTTGATCTCCCTGAAGTAACACCGGATAGCTACCAGCTGCATCAGTGTCAAGCGGAAGTTCATGACCTTTTCATTGATGGAGCGTGCCTGTTGCCAGAGGATGCTGTGAATAGGATTGCTGCCTTTGCTGTCACAGTTGCTCAGCCTTGGATTTCAACTTGGGAACATTCAGTGGTGGTTGCTGGCCATGTTCCGGGGCTATCTCAATCTCTGTTTAGAGCTGAAATATGGGCGATGTATCACGCAGTGCAGATTGCTTCACGCCTGTCAGGTTCTGTTAGAATTTGGACTGATTGTGGGGGGTTGTTGGACAGTGTGAAAGCCTTTCATCAGGGTGGACGAGTGGTTAAGTTGAATCAACATCATTCTGACCTTTGGGGGCGAATTGTCGATTGCTTGCAGACGTTGGGTGACCGGGTTTCTTTTCACAAAGTGGTATCTCATATCTCACCTTCATCAGGTGACACAGCAGTGGAGCAGTGGGTGTTTTGGCACAATGGGTTGGTGGATCAAGCAGCTTCAGCCATGAATCACCGGAGGTCTGAAGTGTTTCTTTCCACTTGGCAGGAGTGTTGTAGGACTGTCGCTGACAATCGCAATGTTTTCTTTGAGGTGGCTCAGCACATTGTTCGAGTTGGAAAGAGGGCGAACGAGTCCCGGCCTCGACAGATCCAAGAACGTGATTTGGCACGTGAAGCGAAGTATGGGTCGAAGATCAATACAATTGAAGTGCCTTCCGTTTTGAATCTTTCGCGAGGTTTTTCACAGAAGTATGGTACAGTTTTTTCACAGACTTTACATCAGTGGTGGTTGCAGACGGGGCATCAGTTTCTCCAAAGAGAAGGTAGCCTCAGATGGATATCCTACACTCAATTGTTTTGTGATTTTTTGCTGGCCACACAGCATCCAGGTGTGTTGTTGGTTGGAGGACGATGGGGGGTGGAGCACGATTCTATCCCTCCGCAGAACTTTCCAAATTTTGCTCAGAGAAGCCGTTGGTTCCAGATGTCACTGAAAGCTTTTTGGAAACAGGGAGAGGTTCGGGTTCTAACGAAACTTCAGCGACCTGCTAGTTCGGCATTGGCCTGCTGGCAGTCTGCAGCCTTGCTTGCCTGGGATGAGTGGCGATTGAACCAGGTCGACGTGGCTATTCATAGTCAACTTGGGTTGGTTTCAAGGAGCATTGCTTTGGAAGGGCTTGGTGTTTTTCCCCTTAATCCGGGGATGATGGTTCACATTGAAGGTGTATAGGCTCTCAGCCTGCGTCAATGCACGTAGCCCGAATACTGGCTATGCGCGCTTGCCAAAGAGTGACAAAGAGTGCTTTCAAATATTTTTCAAATGGGTTGAAACCACCACCTAGAAAATCAACCATCCATGCAGATACACCATCCCCCATTGAGATATTGATTGTTTGGGCATGGAGTCCATGGAGTCCATTTCTCATAGAAATTCGTTGTTGGATTGCTCCTCTTTGTAGGAGTTGGGTTGTAGGGACATGAGCAATGAAGAAAAAGGGGCCCTGGTTGTTTAGGGCAAATAGGGGATTATATTCCCCATGATGTGGGGTTGATGATAAACCAAGGGTCACCATGATTCGATGGAAAGTAAGAGGATTTCTTTCGCTGCTCAAATGAACCTGTTATCATGGAATCTTTGATTGACGTATTTTCCAAGCATCGAGTTCCAAGGACATCAAAGGTGTGTGAGCCAAAATTTACATGAAGGATGATGAAGAGGCATCAAAGAAACAGGTATCCTACCATGTGCTACTAAATGAGGACCCCAGAATCCTCAAAATCAATGGGTAGTATCAATGTATCACATGTTTTTTAGTTCTAGAGTGAACTTGGTTTAGCAATATACCCTTCCTGAAACAAACATAGCCCCTGAAGATAGACCCCTGTCCCCTGGAAGAGGAGATTCCACCATTTTAAGGGGCTATGTTAGTTTTGAGGAGTGTATTTCTTTGGAAAAAAGGCACAACTTTCTACTAATCGCCATCATTTTTTGCATATTTTCGTTGACCTTGCAGGATGTCAATGAAGAAGGAGGAATGGGGATTCACGTCCCTCGAGCTGCAACAGGTTGGTGGGTAGTAGTATGTGAATTCATGATGAACTCATCGGCCCACAAAGGGCAGGAAAAGATATCACTCCGGGATCAACTAACGTAGCAATGGGAAATGAACGCGGAATGAATATCTCCTAATTAAAAATGGTGCTTTACTCCCGATATGTCCATGTGATAGGGGATGGTCATCAACCCAATTCTGTAGGGGTTTGTATGCCCCATTATCAGGATTTCCTATGAAAGGTGGGATGACCATCCCCCACATAGGGAGATATAGGGAGTTTACACCACAGTACAATGATCTGGTATAGTTCGGGTGATGCCCCCTTCCAGTAGCAGTGGCAAATAAAGGTTTAGTTCGGAATCCCCTTCTAAAATACAATAGTTCTAGTGGTTTGACTGGTTTGTGTTCCTGCTAATAGGAAAAGATGGCCTGTTTGGGCCGATCGAAATTGTGGTTTTGCCATCTTGACCTATTCTTTAGGAAGTTAAAAACCAACAGAAATTTGGACAAAGTTGCGGGGCGTTTGTCGTTTGATCTCAACGGTCACATCGTAGAAAAATGGAAGCAGTAGACTTCTACAAAGACGAATTCTTGAAGCAAGCAAAGTGGGCCCCAGATCCCAGTTAATTTCTGGAGTGACATGGGGGTAATTACCTCCGTAAGTAGGGGAATTTTTAAAAGCCTGTTTTACTTTCAGCCATTTATAGGGGCCCCATAACTCTTGATTTATAAGGCTCGGGGCCCACTTTGTGGCAAACCTTCACACCGATTCATGGCATGGCATGGTCTGAAATGGTGAGCCGTGTGTTGGTTTTTGATGAACAAGTTGATATAAGTCTTATAAGTTGATCTAGGTGGTGCTTTCAAACAGTTTTTTTCACCCCTACCTGGGAAGATGATCAATTTGACTAATATTTTTCAAATGGGTTGAAACCACCAACTAGTGATGTTGGTTTCATGTCAAGATCACTGACTTTTGCAAAAAAAATCGAGAGCTGCACGGCTGCACGATTTGCCCCGTGAAAACGCTCGATCTTGGTGTCTAAGAAGTGATCATTAAAAAATGGGGCAACAGCGAGTGCTGCAGCTATTATCTATAGGTGGTGGCAACTCAAATATTTTTTATTTTCAACCCTAATTGGGCAGATGATCCATTTTGACGAGCATATTTTTCAAATGGGTTGAAACCACCAATGGGAAGTGAGAGCGACTTCGATTTTGATCTGAGGTGAGCAGTAAGCAGTTTGACAATCAGCATTCATTTGGACAGATTTGAGAAACAAAGAAGTCATCAAGTAGAAACGCTTGGAAATACTCTCGGGTTGACGTAATGCAGCTGATATCATTTTCGAGGTTTGGGCGTCAGGCAGGTGTTGGTGGAATGTATGGTGTTGCTTCATTGGTGAGATGTCTACCCTCCCTAAAACCAACAGTTCGACCCTGAAAAGTTACCATTTACCAAAAGGAAACCATCGTCTCCCAATCCCCCGTGTTTCATCATTTTTCTAGGGGCGAGCTGTGTATTTTGCGCGGATATATCGCCAAACAAAGTTCACTCTAGAAATTGTCACAACATTCATGACACAGTGATACCTGTCTTTATGATGCCCTTAGCATCATCCTTTCATCATCCTTCCCAGGTGCTTCCCAACGTTCTTTATGGTGGCAATTGGCTACTACAGGCTGGGGTAAGGTGGTGAAACCTTGAACTTGGTAGTTGATGGAAAATTCCCTGAAATTTAAGGGCTAGAGACACCCCTGAAAACTAACGTGACAAGCTGGAAATCACCATTTTCAATAGGAAATACATCTTCAAATGGAGGATTTCCCATTGTCTTTTTTAGTTTTCGGGGGTGTACGCAACATGACGCCATATTTTAGGGATTTTTGAGAGGACCCCCGTTCAACAGTAGGCTTTCCCATACCATTCCCTATGATTTCTTTTGAATATTGGAAAGACGATACATTTTCCAAGGCCCATCATTTTTGCTATCTAGCCGTTGAATTTCGAAGGGGTACCGTTATTTGGTAATCCCACCTACTACAGTGGTGGTCGTAAGTGAGCTTGAGAAGGAATTTATAACTGGAAACGGAATCCGGCCGGCCTTGCCGGCGTGTCTAGTGGAATGNCCCCCACCCACCACCACCACAAGCACAAGCACAAGCACAAGCACCACCACGACCACCCCACATCCAAAAGGTCTCGGGCTCGATTCCCCCTGGGTCCTCTCCGGTGCTGCTGTTCTTGTTGGCTGTTAGCTGTGAGCTGTTGGCTTCCTGCTGTTGCCGCTGCTCTTGTTGCTGTTGCTGTTGCTGTTGCTGTTGTTCTTGTTCTTGTTCTTGTTGTTCTTCTTGTTGTTGTTGTTGTTGTTGCTGGTGTTGTTGTTGTTGTTGTTGTTGTTGTTGTTGTTGTTGCCGTTGTTGTTGTTGTTGCTGTTGTTATTGCTGCTGTTGGTTGTTGCTGCTGTTGCTGTTGCTTTTGGTGGTGCTTCTGGCCATGCTGCTGGCAATGGAGAGAATGGTGCTGTTGTTGCTGCTGCTGCTTTTGGTGGTGCTTCTGGCCATGCTGCTTGCAATCTCAAGCCCAGCAAAGGCCGGCGGCATTAGCCGGAGGCTGATAAATATGTAAGTTACTGACACCCTTGATATTTTTTGGTCTGGATACTTTCCAAAATTGCTCTGGAAAGAAGACCAAACATTCTCGGATGCTGATTGTTGGCATCCACGTGAGTTCATTCAAGGTGTTATCCAAACTTCTGGTATTGTCTGAGAATGATAATGGTTTGGGGTGAACAACACCGGAACGAAACGCATGACCTATTTGTTGCTTCTATTCGAAACTGTTCTCAGCTTTGGTGAGCGATTGGATCCCGAGGAAAACTGGTGAAGAAGATTCGACATACCTGGAACCTTGTTGTCTTGTGTTCTGCTGCCTCACCTTCCGAAAGAAGACCCAGACTTCATTCAAAACAGCCGGGTCATCAAAAGATTCCATTTTTTGTTGAATTACGATCATGCTTTGACTTTCCTGGGATTACATAACCTGGGATTAAAATAAAGCAAGAGGAACATATATAGTACTTGGAACATCCAGCCAACAAAACGCACAACAATAACATCTAAAAACATGTGCTTCTTTTGACGACCCTTTGAATTTAAAGTGCCACCTTCCATGGGCCCGGCCCATACCTCGCGGATCCTTCCCCGAGGAGAAGTTGGATAATCATCCGGACGTTCAGCAGTTGCTTCCGAAGGACCGGCCGTCGATCAAAAACGTTATAATTTGACAATGTGTTGGGGCCTAAAAATCCTATTATTTCCATATAATAGGGTTATAATAGGGGATGGGCATCATCCCAATTCAGATACCCCCCATTTTTTCCGTGGGATTTTTTTCGACGTAACTGGTGAGATGATCGACCCTGGCAGGATAGCCCACTGTCAACCATGCGGGTGGCACGGGTCCCAAAAAAGAGCTATAGTCTGCATGGATGGTTCTGAAGGGATGTCTGCCCACTTGGGATGTAGCACGATGTAGCTATTGTGCTTGAGTAATAGGGAGAAAATAGTATCATGACTTGGTAGAATATTGGATCCTACTTGAGTAAAAACACTAGTAGTGAAGATTATACTCAAAATGCAACTATTGTTCTTACTCAAGTAGGGAACTCGATGGGACCGAATATCATGAGAATTCAAGTAACCCCGCAAGTCCAACACCAAATAAGGAATTGTCTAAAAGGGATGATCCATGTAAAGGGTTCCCGATCCTACCATGGGGCAAAGTTTGGTCGGCTTGGACTTCCTGGGTTTGGCTTGGTGCTCAGAATGGCGCCAATTTTTTGTGGTCACCACATTCGAAAGGGATTTAAGTGGGAGCATTCTAAGATTCTAATCAGTGAATTGAGGACATGATGATGATGATGCATATATGTTTTTTCAATCGGATGGCTTAACCACCAACTCGTAATAGTGCCAAGCTGTATGTTGCCAAGCATTTTGGGACAAATTTGAAAGCTTGAACTTCTATACCACAGCGCGTAAACGGGATAAGTTTCACCCTGATATAACCCTATCCTATATGATCCATGTATGGTATGTTTATAACTACATTTACCATCAAAATAAGCCAAATGTGGGTAAATATTGCCTGAAATGAATGATATGGGCAATGATTACTGTTGATGAAAGAAATCCGGCACGACCTGGGATGTATAAAACACTCCAAATAACGGGATAAACTACCAACCTCAACTGGATAGCCGGATTTCTGAACCATCAACAGTAGTAGATGAAATAACCCATTTACAAACCATTGATCCTGAATTCCTGTGACATCCTAGTGTGGAAAAAAAGGTCCTCAAATCCTTGAACGTTGTTTTGGTTCCAGCCACGCAATAACCTCCTCATTTACCATAGAAATTAGCCAAATGTCGAGTCCCATGGATGATATGGGTCATATTACCCCATAACCAGGTTCTAAGTTTTGTATCTGTCTAGTAGGGATGGGCCTCACCATTTGCAGTTTGGAAAACATAGTGCTGCTTCCTATGAATCGATTGATCGAACATGCCGAGGTCACGGGGTCTTATGGCGCTTTGAAATTGCTAGGTTCAAAGGGAAGGGGAGGAGGATGGTTATTGGAAGATTTGGTGACAGCCTTTGATAGGTAAGGTGGTTTCAAAATGTTTTTGATGGGAATTTGAAGGGTAAACCCCCTCCAAATCCCCCTTGCAAGGAAATTGGGGCCTTATTAAGGCGTATGCACCACCGCTGTCGCTTAAGTAGGCCATATTTGGATCTTATTTCAAGAGGGCCGTGCCGTGGCAAGACATGGTTGAAATGGTTGACAAGCTCAAAGCTTTCAATACTGCTATTCGGCGTACAGCAACCATGCCGGATACGCTTTGACCGCCGAAGACATTGTGTCTCGCGTGAACCTTGAATTGGGCACAGGCCTGTACAACTGGGTTAGCGATTGGCATGAGGAACGTTCCAAGAAGAAGAAACCACCTGAGCTGCTTTACATTTATGATGTACGATGTTAAATCGAGGTCGTTCACAACCGAGCAATTCAATGATGATGCCCAAAGGGTTGTTAGGTATGTCCTTGAGCAAATGATCGATGATGAGCCGATTCAAGAGAAACGTTTTAAGTCAATTTCGTCAAGTTAGGTTTCTCAGCTTTCAGTTTTTGGACGTTGTCATGTGACTGACACTTGTTGCTTTGCGCCAAGAAAACATGTTTCTATGTGGCTGGCACATGTTGCTTCGTGGTATACAATAGAATTTTCAGATGGCACTTCTGAAAGTGACATTGCGACTATCCACCAAAAGGGTACCCAAATTAAATGACCATAGAGGATATCCCCCAAATGCTGGTGTTGCTGTCCATAACTGGGGGTACACCAGTTTTGTCAAAACCCAATATGCCAATAAATTTCTGAAGTTGGGATGCTCTTCCTCAATATGCATTTGTGACTGGCAATATGTCCAAGGAGAGTAGATAAGGTTTCCCTTTTTGTGAAGTGTCGTTTCCTCCTGAAATTCTGGTTGATTTGTTGGGAAGGGATGGCATTCCTCACCCGAAGACTAAAGGCTGGCTCACCTGAAATTCACAAGAAAAAGTCGTTTGAACCGAACTCCATGACTTTGGGGAACCCAGCCGTTGGCGTAATAGTTGGAATTTTAATTCAGGTTGATTCTATAGTGTAGGATATACTGTAGGAAATATTGATGGATATTTCGTTGGTAAATGTGTTGGTTTCGGGATACCTTTTATTGAAGGCAAATGAAATCGGATGCAAGGCCGATTCACTCGAAAAAAATTGTCCCTAATATCGCTAGGTATCCAATCACCTTCTCAGAATAGTAATGGAACCTCAATACTATGCTGAGGATTGGACACCTTAATCATAATTTGAGCATATGACTGGATTCCGTTGGGTATAGAAACAGGACGTAACATCGGGTTCCATGATGGACTTGATCAGGATTCGTTGGGTAAAATTGCGGGGAGGTGATGATAGGGATATCGAGAAGAACAACTCAAACTTCAGAACAAAAAGACAACATATCCTATTGTAGGATGTGGTTGAGCAAAAATTGATGGTAGCATCTAAATAGAATGATCTAAAAAAAAACATTGGATTTGCTAGGGTCGTTGCGCTTCCAGCGAATAGATTCCACCAACTTCTTTTTTTTCCCCTGGACAGGAGTCTTCTTAGGTGTGCTACGACCGATCAACCCACATTGAATAGGTAATCTTCACAGGTATATAAACCTCTAGGGTCTATGACCCATAAGATCATTAGGATCCATGTATGGTATATATACCTACATCTACCACAAAAATCAACTGAATGTAGGTAAATACACCTTTCCCATGGGTCCTATGGGTAACCATCCCTTACTTTCGTTCCCTGAGTCTGATCAATTTGACACCAAGAGGTCGCCCAGCAGACAAGAACCAGAAGTTGTGCAATGCGTTGTGTGCAGCCTTCCTGGCGCTGTTTTTGTTGTCAGGTAGTCAGGTGAGCGAAAAAAACCCTGGTTGGTTGGGTTATATAGGTAATATACGACCCCTTTTATATAGGGATTATAAAAGAAATAGTTAAGGATCCCTAATAATAACCATTTTTGTTGCTTAATCTCAGGTAGTCAGGTAGTGTTTAAATGTCCTCGTGCACTACATCTCAGAGATGTGTTTGTTTGTTATATACAAGATTTAGATATAATATGTAGGGGTACCAGTGGTACCATGTGAAATTCCAAGTGGTAAACATCTATACTAAAAAGATAACGGCCACTGTTACAGTGTTTAGGCAGGGCCCAGGGTACAAAGGTAGGTATGTACATATACCTAATACCCAAATGTCCGATATTTGACAGATTTGAACCACAAACTGGAAGGTCAACCCACCAAAACGAGGTGCGTTGTCTAGGTATACCTACAGTTACCATTAAAGCAATGACACAATTGCATCTAGGGAATGTATACCATGCCGGGATTCCATTGATTATAACTAACTAGGGGGTGGTTTTAATGATTTTTTAGTTTTTATCCGGAAAAAAAACATGCAAAATACGGAAACGATATCTAAGTTGACATGTTTTGTAAGAAACCAACTAGAACTCAGAGATGAAATTCAATGGTTCTTGGTGACCTTGGGTGAAGCAAACACCTGGGGGGGCCTGGCTGCCGCCCAAAGACCGTATCAAAATGTTGATTCTGGGGGGAAGACTCTCCTTGGCAGGTAATACAGTGCAATCTGCACTGGGCTGCTTAGAAGTGGAGATCGCGGCTCGAGTGGGCGAGCTTGCTGGTCCGCAAAAGGATACCCTCAACGACTTTTTTCAATTCGAATAAGCAATTGTGACTGCAGCTCTCTTCTCCATTCCGGCTGATTCACAGGGGGGCGCCTGGCCCCTTGGGGTTCAAAGTGCCATGGATTTCTACCAATGGGTAGTCTTCCTTCTCTTTTGGCGGGCGGTGGACTTTGGCGGACGCAAGAAAGGCAACCCGGCCGCTCCAGCGGTGGGCATGCAGGCATGGGCCGGCGCCATGCAGCGACAGGTGGCTTCGCAGTTCCGACGAGATTGGAATTTCAGCCCTACACTTTGGAATTACTTTTTCCGCACGATGGTGAACCTCCAGCCCAACGCCTACACCTTTACCACCAGAGACACCGAAGACGGCTCTGTCCGAATGATGAAAGAAGAGGAGCTCAGAGAGGCCTTCCAGGAGATATATCGCAATCTGGCTGTGATGGGTAATGATCGTAAACGTACATGAAATCACTTTAACTCATTCACAAGCAGGGTAAACCTCTAGAAATTCTACATCGGTCCCAAAAATATCTTATGTTCATGGTTTGATGGATATAGTTTTGTCCAATTTCTATGAGCAAAACACCAAGATAGTGCCCAAGAAGCAGTGTGGTAAAAAAAACTCATTTCATGGAATGCCAATTGTCATTACAACCTCGTGATTTTCACCCCCTTTCAAAATCCTCCAGTCATTCCTTTGGTTTGGAGGTGTGGCCGGAAGCTTTTAAAGGTCGAGCCTCACGGGGTTCATTTGTCCAAACACCGACACTCACAAGGTATGACTGGAAGACTAGGAATATACCCTCCAGGGAACTTACATGTCTCCTACCAGCCGGCACTTCTGAGTTGATGATTGTCCTTTTCCCAAGGTGGGATATGATTGTCCTTTTCCCAAGCTGAGAAGATATTTGGACCCCCAAAAAACACACCGATCAAACACCGTTGCTTCACTCAGGAGGTTTGGGTTCCTGAGATATATTGGGGTTATAAACCACGGATCCTAACCCTGTTGGAAGTGGACATCCAAGTACCTCCCTACTCAGGATGCCAAATGCCAAAAGGTTTCATGAAGTTTTTACTGATTGGTTCATAGGGTTTCTCACAATGGCCTATTACAATCCCTTGTCAACTGGGTAGTAAACATAATCCTGACCCTTACGTGAATCGCCCTATACCCTGACGTTTTCAACTTGGTAACAACCCTAGTGATTTTGACCAACCGCCAGGTCTGGCGTGCTGGACGTGCGGGTGCTTCCACCGATCACAGCTGTGTCATGGTGGTGCCTTTGGTTGAAGGCTTAAGGAATTCATCCCTACTTGGAGGATCATCCGACTTAGTACGTGGATACTAACTATGGTGATCGTAAGTCTTCCAAATGGCCGTTTCATAGCTTATAAATGGGGGTGATCCTAAGTACTTACTAAGTGGCGATGTTCGATGTTAGTTGGTGCTGTTTAACAGTTGGGTTGGAGGCCGAGACTAGGCCCCTAGGCATTTCGTTGTCATATCGTCAGAGAAATGATGATTTGGGGTGAACAATTCTTCTCCTCAGCATAGTGTTTATTGTAGGTTTCATGAAACCATGTTCAGCAAGGTGAACAAGGATCCATGAAACGAACAGAAGAGGCCCTTGAAAACAGGCCCTTTGCCCCAAGAGGAAATTGTATCTTACAACCACTCAATTTCAGGGGCAAGTTGTTGGTTTTAGGGTGGGTAAGTAAAAGATGCCCCATAGCATCCACTTATGTTATATGTACGTGTTTTTAGTATACAAATCGACCGCATGAAGGTGAATCTTTATGCTATGCATGGATGGTATGAGATATGTTTGGAAAAAACACCGCTGGTAAAGAACAGAAAATGCGTTTTGATAAAACATATCATCCCTACAGGCTTAAAACTGGTGATAATGAACCCTTTGTTTGTTGATGTGTCTTTTTTGTTGGGGGAGGGGCACATATGTCTAAAACCCTGAAATAGTTTCAAACATGTAACACTCCCCCTACAATTTTTGTGTTGTGTTGAGGAATTCCATCAAGAGAATTTCGACCAACTATCACCAAACAAATCCAAGTGCATGATGGGTTCCAACCAAACTCCTCCTGCATTGCGGGAGGCAAGATGCTACCCCCGCTGAAAACTAACATGACAGCGGAAAAATCACGATTTTTTAAGAGCAGATACATCTTCAAATGGTTGGCTTTCCATTGAATCCTGCCAGTAAATGACCCAATTGGATGTCACTTACTTAAGCTTTGAGTTTGGGTCACTTAACTCCCAAACCAGTCCAAAGCGGTCACGTTTATCCAAGAATTGGTAGGTCGAAATAAGATAGAACGGTCCATCCCTGAAAACGAACGAATGACAATAGGAAAGCCAACCATTTTGAAGATGTGGGTGTTTCCTTAAATGGTGGGTTTTCCCCCCAAAGTCATCCATTAAAAAATACTGTAGGGTTTTCCCGTTTTTAAACCATCCATTTTGGGGTACCCCTATTTTTGGAAACACCCATGTATCTGCTCTTAAAAGATCGTGATTTGTCATTGCCATATTCGTTTTTTGTTTCTGTAGACTATGAATGAAGATGTATTGCCTATTGGAATTTGGACGCATTTCCGACAAAATTCGCCAATGGTAGACGAGTGCGAATTGGTGACCTTGTGGGTTTTTTATAGTTGGTCTTCGGAGAGATGAAAACTAGCAAGGAGTCAAGGACTATAAGGACTATAAGTGGTATATAAGTGGTATATACTGCCAATTGGGGGATTATATGGTACCTACCAACCCATTAAGGGAACCAGGAAACTCCATGGCTGGTGTTTGTATGTTTGTATATTGACTTTTCAACAGGTTCCCGATGTGAATAAATGAATCCATCGAAAGAACTTGATGTTGTTCCAGGGTTTACACGATTTTTGTACTCAGTAAACAGTTCCCCCCAGTTGCCATTTGTTGCTGCAACAACAACAACAACAGCAACAACAACAACAACAACACCAGCAGCAACAACAACAACAACCACAACAACCACAACAACAACAACAACACCAACAACAACAACAACAACAACAACAACAACAACAACAACAACAACAACAACAACAACACCAACAACAACACCAACAACCACAACCACAACCTAGTCCTAGACCTATAGACCTATAGACCTCTCTAAAGTCAAGGTTTCGCTGTTTCGTCACCAAGGATATCCCGCAGCCTCGTGGAGACCAGGTGCTTGGAACAGGATCAAGCTCTGCCCATTGGTATGCGTCACTTGGTATGTGACCGTTGAGCTGTCCAGGGATTGTTCACCCCAAACGGTAGTTTAGTAAGGGAAATCCCCCGTATTTCAGGGAAATCTAGGTTGCTGTTTGCCACTCGTAGTTGGAGATACTCTGAGGATTTCTATTCTCCCAAATATTGGAGATTTATGATTTAGGACGGTTCAAAATCCAGCAGTACTCATTTTTACTCTTCAAGATTGATTTGGCCGACCGCCTGGGATCAATGGCGAGGATTTGAGGATGATCCCACATAGTTAGCAGGTAGTGATCGGATCACCCCCATGTATAAGCCATGAATGGCCATGTGGAAGGGGTCCCACAACCCTATTTAAAGGACTTACGAGCACCATGGTTATTAACCCCTTACTGACTGGGATGACCCCGCAAGTAGTACCTTACAGACTGGATTTTGTCATCCTGACCCAAGATGCCAGTGAAGAGTGAAGGTTCGCAGGGATTTGCTACTAAACATGTAATCATCATGGTTAATTTGCGGGGGATGAAGCCAACTTACAAGCAATGTTGATGGCTTCCTGTGGGGCATCTGATTTTATGAGAAACCTTATCTAGGTGGTGTATGGTGGTTTCATATTTTTTCTGTGTTTACCCGAAAACTGGTTGGAAATGCTCCCATTTGACTTATTTTGTTGTTCCAATTGCATTGAGACCACCAGCTGTTGATGGCTAGTTTTCTTTGGCTATTCGCACCTGAGATTCATGGAAAAAGCTTATGCAAATGGAATATTCTCTATATCAACTGGTGCTGCACGTATGCATTCCTCCATAGGAATATAAAATGAAACAACTGGACAAGACCAGGACAAGACAATCACTTTCACCCTCTCACCTGCCCCACGAAAAAAAAAAGTTGACAAGACTTTTGGGGATATTTGGTGGCCCATAGGATCCATGTATGGTATGTTTACTTACATTTACCTTAAACTTCAACCATCCATGTACGTGAGTATACCAGTCCCATGGATCCCTTTGGGTAGTGATATTGGTTCTGAAATTTGCTGGTTGATTGTCGGAATCGTGGTTGAAAGGGATCTATACTAAAGATATATGCATTGATATACCTAGATCTTTTTCAAACCACCAATAACCACAAACTTACCAGTGGCTGCAATGAAAATCTTTGACTTTTATCAGAATTATCAAGTGTCTTTGTCAGATGATCTTTTACATATATATATATATATATAATAGGCATGATATATTTCACAAACTGATGTAAACTGCACATTTCACTGAGGGTACTTTTCCCAGGCCTCGTTTCTCCCACGAATGGGTGGATTTTGAGGTTATGATTTTTTCTCAACCAAGGGTGGTGCAAGCAACCACGGACTTGGGTTTGTTTATTCGATGACCTGTAAAACGGATTCAACCATAGTCACCACCATTTGGGATAAAATTTTTGAAACTTTTTCCAACCAAAAACCAAATCTAAGTACCTTAAGGTCAAAATAGATGGCACAGATACCAAAAGGTAGGTGATGGCAAAGGGTCCGAAAATCAACCAATATGTATAGGGACGGTTAGCCATCTACTTCTCAACTGACTCAACTACTGTAACCAGAAGGATGGTGTTGGCAACCCATGGAGGTTTGTGAAAGTTTCTTCGATTTATTTTTCCCTCCCTATCTGATAGCTGAATCTCCTTGGCGTTGAGGAGTGGCTTCAAGTCCATGGGAAAACCCTTGAGCACCATGGATGGCAGTATCTTGGATGATTGATGATGATTGATGACACTCGCAGATGCGGAAAATGTATGGTATATTTACCAAACGAATGGTCAATGTTTATGATAAATGTAGGTCAATATGCCATACATTGAGTGTTTTGGGACTGGAATGACTTCTTGCTGGGAGCTAAGATTATAGTTTAAAGCCGTAAAAACTGGTGCTTTAATAAAAGATATTCATGCTGCTGTAGATATATGATATATTTTTTCACTCCCTACAAGTTGGGGAAGACTACGTAGCTGTAGTTGATATGTTTTTCAGATGGGTTGAACATCACATTCCCGTGTGTTTTCGCAAAAAATATGCTTTTTCATAGACATCCTAAGATGTTTAACTGTCCGCCTGTCCGGATCAAAAGCCAGTATTGATTGATGTCTAATCCCCATTTTTTGCCTCAGTTAATGCCTCCTAATCGCCAACCCACCTTGAAACAAACAAGGCGCAACAGATCATCTACCATGGGTATCATCAACCTTTTGGTGTCCCATATCCTGCTGAAACTTTTTTGAATTTTGAATTTTAGGAATAACAGGACATCTAAAAGTCATGAACATCTATCAGTCGAATGAGTCATGAGGCTGGCCTGGAGTGTGCCTTTTGTTTTTTGGAGGGCCTTAATATGTTTGTTGATTTTTTCTTTCCGTGTTTCCGAGGCATCGAGCATCATCCAGATACAGATCTGTGCCTACGTCGGGGGCCGCTGTTCCAGAGTTCCAAAAGGAAAACTCGCAAACCCCTTGGGAAGTGTGAAGAATGATGTTGCTAAGAGAGAAGCCCTTTTTGCTACCTTCATTTTATAGATTCGAGAAATATCTTAGGGGTTTTGAAAATTGCTGATTAGATATAATTACATCCACTGCAAATCTCGGTCCACCCATTCCGCGGGAACGAGGTGGGTGCAAATTGCCACAAGTCAAAGAGGCCTTGGAATTGTGCGAGCGTCTTGGAAGAACGTGCAGGTTCCAAATCGTTGATTTTTGGAGCCGGCAGATATTTTTTTTTTTGAACATATTCTGCAATTCTGTTTTCGTTTTTTTTTGGTTTTGAATTTTACAGCTTCCCCATGGCAAAACGAAGATTTTCAGGGATTTCCCAACCTAGGTGCTTTTGACATATTTTGAAATAATCACTTGCAGTTGGTTGATTTTCATGGCAAATGTAGGGAAATAACGGTAAATATGCCAATCCCATCGATGGTACAAGGTGGGCCAGGGATCCTAGTTATAAATAGATCTTATAACTTAAAACCCTTAGAAGTAGGGTGAAATATCACCCCAGTGAAAGCCATTTAATTATAACGCCATTTATAGTGGCCCCATGTCACTCCATTTACATAACGATCGGCTATGAATGGCCCACCTTGTATTTGTTGATGTTGGTTGTAAAGATTTCTTTCATCATCCAATTGATATCCACCCCATTTATAAATGCAGGATGGGAATGTAGCTTCCCCATAAGTCCCACAGTGAAACCCCATACACCGTAGTGAAAGTAGATGGCTCAACCCCCAAAAGGTGGATTAGTTTTCGGGGCCATGATAAACCAATACATGGGAGTGGCTAGCCATCTATTTTCCAGGTGGTATATATTTTCGGCCATTTTGTAGGGGGTTTTGTCACCTGGATTTCCACGGTTGCAACCAACCGAGGCGTTCCCATGAGATCCTGATTCCTACCGTGCCATTAGCTGGTTGGGATGTGGCTTTCGTGGCACAAGAGGATCCCAAGGCACCCGCCAAGTTGGTGTGGAAACCCGGGGCGGTTAAAAAGAATGAGGACTGAGCAGTCGTTATAACGAAAACTGGGCAGTTGATACATATATTATATATGGATGTTTCCAAAAATAGGGGTACCCCAAAATGGATGGTTTATAATGGAAAACCCTATTGAAATGGATGATTTGGGAAACCACCATTTTCGGAAACATCCATATATGGTATTTACTGGTTGGCGAAAAATACTGTCACATGGGTATTTATAGGGTATATATTGTTATTTTTCCATTCATATGTTTTTTTCTGGTTGGTTCATAATTAGGGATTCTTATGATGGCCCGTATTATAATCCCCATATAGCTGTAGGTAGTATAATTACCTATATACAGCAAATGACGGTGGTCACTGCTCTACAAGGTCTGCATCTTTGATCACTGTTGTGGAGTTTTCCGTGTTCTCTAACAATTGTGGTAGCTGCTTGTCCATTAGTCCCATGTACGCCTGGAACTTGTACTTCCATTCTTCGAAGGTACCATATTCTCCTGTAAATGTTGGTGGTTGCATTTTGTACCTGTGCATGTTGATCAGCCCTTGTGCTGTTGTACCTTCTGCTTGTTGTTCTCCATTTATTGTGCTTGGTGTTGCCATTGTTGTTTCCTACTCTTCTAAAGTAGGTGCGTACTGTTGTACGTGCGTGTGCCCAGTGGTATTGTTTGTAGCTCACCTGGATTGTCGAACCAGGATTGTTTGCTCCGCTACCATGTAAAAATCAACTCAACTTGTACACGATGTATTGTTTGTCACTCAGCGCCTTTTGTACTCTCTGGTCAATTGTCAGTCAGGCTTGACCCAAGGGCCCTGCAGAATGTATTGTGTACATGTGTTGTACACCACTGGTACCATATCACTAGT
Source organism: Breviolum minutum Mf 1.05b.01 (assembly GCA_000507305.1). Taxonomy (NCBI): domain Eukaryota; class Dinophyceae; order Suessiales; family Symbiodiniaceae; genus Breviolum; species Breviolum minutum. The sequence continues at coordinate 91,360 of DF239687.1, read as the reverse complement.
ATTGTATATACACTTGTATCTTAACAGGATGGATGGATGGATGGATGGATGGATGGATTTTTCAAGACTTGTCAGTTTTTTTGGTTTTGCACATGACAGAGGGAGCAAGCAAGCAAGTCATGTAAAGACTGTGGGCTGCAAAAAAACAAGCAAGAGAGAGTCAAAAGCATACGCTTGATTGTTGATCTTCACGAGCCTTGAGTGCTCCTTTCGTCGCAGCCTTGTCCGCCTCAAAGGTCCGCCTTTTCAGCCTCAAAGGTCAACTTGCCAAGATGTTCCCCAGCGTGGCCGCAGTCTGGGTGTTCCACTTTCTGGAGTGGACCGAGAGCCTGTGTGTTGCGCGTCTGAACCTTGAGACTCGTGGCCTTCTGGAACCCATCCTCCTGCAACTCACGGGGATGGCTGTGCGCCGCGCGTCGGCCACCGTGTGGGTTACCTGTCGCATCACTTTCCGGCCTTCAACATCGTCCGTCTCTGGCGGCTGAGCTGCGGGTACTTGAAGGAGATCCTGGAACGCCTGGCACATGAATCGGTGCGCCAACAAGTAGCTTTAAAATGAAATGTTCAACCTGCACAGCCAAAAACAGTTGTGCCCTGGAAAAATACAGTGGTCCACCCTCCCATTTAGAATGGAAAGAGGTAATCTTGCGCCAAAAAATTGGCCACGAACTCACAAGTGTCAAGTTTGAGAAATGCTCAACTGAAACGTTAGCCTCTTGAGCCAGCCAAACAAAATTCAGTTGTTACATCGCACAATGTGCTAACCAATAATCTGTCAATAATCATTTCAAAGCCCACTGGCAAGTTCAACATCGTTGTAGTAGTGGTTGTAGCTTGAGGTGAGTGTCTTTAAACTTTCGCATTGTGTTTGGATGTGTTTGGATTTTCTGAGGGCCGGAGTTTGAACCATTCGAGATCATGCGTTTGAGCTTGGAAGAACGTCTTGCGCGTGGTTTGCCATGGACTGAAACTTGGACTTTTGAATTGGGCTTTCGCGTGTTTTGTTTGAGTTGATCTAAGTCTAGTAGATTTTTTGAATTTGATTTGCTTCCCTACCACAAATAAACTGACATGAACTTCTTTCAATCCAATTTCAAAACCAAAGACAATCCAAGGAAGAAGAGCTCGACCAGGAGATCGCTGCGCGCCGTGTGCATGATTTGTATGTAAGAGTGGAAGCTATGGCAACACGGCGTGCCTCCGCCATTGACAAATCTGATGGGAAGGGAAAAAAGTGAGACCTCTGCTGAGAGGGCCATGCGTTCTGAGATGCAGGTTTGTGATCATTGCCTTGATCAGCCTTCAGTCATTCATCCATCAGTCTGTATCTCCCTGCGCAGGTGCCCTGCTTCCATCCATTCAGCAGCGGTCTCAGTGCCCCAAGCAATGTTCCATTACAATGATGTTCAAGTTTGCATTTGAGAGGTTGATCTTGTTTTGATGCCATGCTTGGATGCATGTTGCATTGTAAATGTATCGTCCACTGGATTTAGCTCCAAGGACTTCAGCATCCTTCAGCTAGCAGCTGGCAACACTTCGCCGCTGCCCAAGGATGTATCTTCCAACATGACCATTCTTGACTGTGAATCTGTGACACTCTTGGATGATCTTTCACGAACTAAAAGGTTTTCGCTTTTGAACTAGTTCCGATTGCTTCCTGATTATAATGCGGGAAAGCAAAACGTAGTAACGCATGTTCACTCAGATATTACGCGCGTAATATGCGTTTGCCGTATGCTGTATGCCGTTTGCCGTATGTGCCGTTTGCATCAAAAAAGTGCTGTGAATACAAACTAGCTAGCCATCATATCTTAGATGGAATGAGCGTGGTTTTGTTTTGGAATGACCTTGAGTCATATTTTGGCGCCGTTCCTTTTGTTTACCTTTAACTTAGGTGTGGAGCAGGGGGCAATGGCTGCTTCCTTACTGGGCCTTGACAAGTGGATCGTTTGAAGTGCTTGACATTCTCATCTCAAGCTTTGGATATTGGCTTGGAAGCGTTTTTTCGAGGAGACATTCCCGCAAGATGCTTTTGCTCTTTAGGGTTTTTAATACATCTTGGGCCAATGGGAGCCAACAACGAAACAAAATAAACAGCGGTTGCAAGTCAGCTTCACTTACTACAAAAAGCTTGCGAGGCAAACTTGCGCCAATCTTATCATCATGATGTCACACCATGATTTATCATCGATCATCATCAAAAAACGGAATGAAAAATGATGATAAAAACGGATCATATCATCGATCAAAGAAGCAGTGAATATCAGCTGCCATGGGCCGACCGCGCAGTGTGTTCCTAAATGTCGAGCTTCCTGCTTACAGAGATGCCCGGCGAAAGGTTTTGTCGAGGCTCTATAACAAAAATCGCAACTAATTATTTCAAGGGTTTTTTTTGGTTTTTTTCTCCACTTACTCCGAGTCTGAGTGGGATTGTTGAATGACAGGCAGTGGGTCTATTTTAAAGGTTCTGGTGACATTCCACCAAGATAAGGCAAGAAAGCCGGTCCGGCAGAAGCACCACTACCATTAGCACCACCGAATGATCGAGATGATCGAGATCGAGATGATCGAGATGACCGAGATCGAGATGATCGAGATGGTGACGGTGGCTTTGATTATAATGGTCATCGAGATCAAGTGCATATGTTGACGAATCAGTTGTACCAATTGAATTTGAAATTTAAAGATGTGTGCAACGAGAACACGGGGCTCAGAAATATGGTTCAATCATTGGAGCGGGAAATCGCGTCTTTGAAGTGCCAGTTAACAACGTGGCAGAGACTACATGAAAGCTAGCGCTCTGAGTGTCAAAGCGATGAAATTCAAACGAGCGCGGGTAAACGGCGGGAGTAGCTATGACTGGCACGGGTTTTGATTTGAGTGGAAGAAGTGAAGGGGGAAAAAGTGCGAAAAAATGCCTGCTTTTTGGTGGTGGTTCTCACTGCTGTCATTACCTCATGATTCAAGCCACGCTTCAGTCAAGCTCCTTAGTGGTTAGCATCATTCAAAGCCACGCTTGCCAGGTGATTGCAGCAAGTGCAGCAGAGCCGTCAGAACAAAGTACCCGTCCGTCAGTGCCACAAAGCCCAACATCCTAACACCCACATGCAATGATATAACACCCATATGTCATGAAATTGACTAAAATACATTTTCAAAGGCTTGTTTTACCATTGACCATGTTGTTCTGTTAGTTTTCGGGGGTGTATGTTCCCCTGAAATATCGTGAGGGTTCAAGGACCATGGAAAATGAATGGTCTTTTTCATACGATCGTTATCAATGGAGCTATGACCCTTATGCGTGACCTCATAATTGGGTAACTGGGGTTATCACCCTACTTATTTATAACTATAGTGAGGTTTTATCTCGTAGGGTTAGTATACCTATCAAGGTGCTGTTACTGGGAGGGGGCCACACCCCAAAGTATACCTATAAAACTGTCCACCCCTGAGCCTAGGTCCTATTGGAAGCCAACTTGTCATGCAATTTCTTCCGTGGCACCGTGAACTGGGAGGTGTTCAGGGTTGGTGCCCCCAAAAAAGAATGGCTGGAGGCTGAAAAATAACCCCGAAGTATGAAAAGGATACATTTTTTGCAAAGCTTTGATTTTCCATGTGAATTTTTCGGGGGTTGTACTAGGTGGTGGTTTCCAACATATGTTTTGATGTTCATTCCTATTTTGGGAAGCTGAACCCATGTTGACTTGCGCATATTTTCCAGATGGGTAGCTCCAACCAATGTAGCTTTGCAACAAAACGCAGATTGGGGAGGGTGGGCAACAGCTCCCAAAATTTGGACTTGGATAAATGAGTTAAAGTTCAAACACACCTAGGTGGTGGTTTCAAATATTTCTTATTTTCAACCCGGATCCCTGGGGAAATGATCCAAGACGAGCATATGTTTTCAAACGGGTTTGAAACCACCAACTAGATGAGTTAAAATTCAAACACACCTTTCATGGTCCAAATAGAGTTTCAGTCAGAAAAAAAGGGTTTTAAAATAATGGAATCTTTGCATGATTTCACTCATTCACTACACCCGCCGAAGTTTAACGGCTCGCCCCTGAAAAAAAGGTGGCAAAGGAACACAGTTTTGCCTTTCTTTTTGGGTTAGAAAGTAACTTTTCAGGGAAAAAAATCTTGTTAAATTTCAGGGGCGTAATTAAACAAATATGGTTGTCTAGGGTATATAGGGGATTAAATTACCCAGTTATATAGGGATTATTTCAAAAAAAAAACATGAAATGCGGATCCCGCCATTAAACCAACCAGGATTCAATGGAAAGTAGAAGGGTTTGGTCGGGTTTTTATCCCATAGTCATCCTTGTCGAGCTCCAGGAATATGGAAAGATCTTAGACTTGCACTTTGATGCTTTGGACCAACACTTCTTTGGCTGAAAAGGCGAAAAGTAGCGTCACAACTGTTCCCGTTTGACAGATCCATGGGACTTGTGACTGGTATATTTACCGTATACATACATTCACCATATTTTATTATCAAAAGCAACCAAATATAGTAGTCAGATAAATATACCAGTCCGATGGATGGTGTGGGGTTGGTGTTTGAGGAAAGACATCCCGAAACCGAAAAAAAAAACGGGTAAACACATGAAATTCACTAAATGGTGGCATATGTTTCAATTGGATTGCGAAAACTGCTTGACTACCTCCTACAAATGTCCAAATTTGGATGTTCCGGCAGCTGCAATGTGAAATTATTCAATCCAGATATATGTATCATAGCACCTGGAATAGAGTGTTTTGAATAAACCATCACCAGGGTCCTTCTCAACCCATTTGGAAAAAATTGAATCAATGTCAGGTGTACATCACAAACATTAAAACCGGGTGGGTTTTAGGACCGTTTTGCTATTTAGAATGTCACAATGTATTGAAGACCCTGTCGTACACATGATCATCATGATGTTTAGTGTCCCCTAGACATCCGAACACCTGAGAAGGTATTACCGATCAAACACTGAACCCCAGGAGGTATGACTGGATGTAATAGGGGTCATGCTACCAGCCTCCATTTGCTGTTGTAAGTTTCAACGGTTCTGAGCCAAAAAGGTCGACATATGACCTTAAAACTGATGTGATTGTATACTGGTTTTGTACTTATCCCAGTGATCCATGGGATTGTTATATTTGCCATGGATGGTTGACTTGTATTGTAAATTAGTAGGTAAATGTATACATGGATCGTATGGGTTATGTGTATTGGCTCATTTTGGTCCTATTTTTTAGTTTCTTGATTTGTTTGTTTTCGCATTATATAAGTGCAGGGTACTTGTTAGAGGGATCTCTTGACGTAAGCTACGGGGCTGAGTATCACCATATCCATACCATCCATAGGACTCACGTGATTTTTACTTCAATTTACTTGATTTAAATGACAAACATGGGAAAGATTGGGAATGAAAGCATACAGGGTGATTAAACAAAAACAACGCATTTACTACAGTACTGGCCACCTAAAACCTTTCGGATACATCGATTTGTTCCTTAGACCCATGGGGACAAGGGTTTACTGTGATTACATAGCGCATCAACAACTATATATAGGGAAACCGCTTTTCAAGGTGGGGTCACTACGATCGTTATAAACGGACTTATGGTGGCAAACCCTTATTTTTTATGGCTGAAAATTTTCATGGATTTCACTGGGGTGAAAATTTTAGAGCTACTAATAGGGGCGGTCAGAAACTCCACACATAACTGGGATCCGGGGCCCACCTCGTTACGTCGGATCTGGGATGATGAAGGCGCTTGCCTTCCACCGACGAATCCAGGCCCGCTTGGGGCAGCCTGCTATGCTGCCCAAGCGACCCGTGGACCAGGAAAAAAGATGCGGTCGGCAGCAATTGAGCTGGTTGATGAGATGGGTTTATATCGGTCTGTACAACAACAATCCGAAAGAAAGATCTATGTGGTACAGTATGTTTTTTTCCCATCAAAGACTGTTCACAGGGTAAATGTTGTGTTTTTCATTCAGTAGGTCAAACCTATCAATCAAAGCGACGCCATTTTTTCAACTAAATCTCACCTCTCCAAAAGGGATCCGACAAACCCAATTTCTTGGTTACGTTGACCTGGTTTTTCAAGGCCATCATCAAAACACATCATACAAAGATGGTGTGTGATGCTGAGATACATAAAGACATATAATCCATATGGTTATATACTATATATAGACTGTATATAGACTGTGAACCTCGCCTAACCTATCTAAAAACACGTATAGCTGGCGACCAAAAACCGCTTGTTCTTTTTGGAAGATGCTTTACCCTCCCTGAAACTAGCCAAAACGCCGTGAAACTTGATGGTTGGAAGATGAACCTTTTGGGAAACCCTGCTTTCAGGTGCGAACTGTTAGTTTCAGGGATGGTTTTTTTGTGTTGAAGACCCCCGCAATTGAAGATTTTGAAGCCCAAAATCAAGGTTTGGCTTCAAAGATGATTTTCCTTTTCTCATTTTGGGGTGATGTTTCAGGCCCACCAGCCGTCAATTTTTGGTAGGGTTTTTCCATCCCTGGGCCCATGTTTTCATGGATAACTTGAGAAATCTTCATATACCATTTTTAGAATATGTCGCGATTTAGAAAAGAGAGTCTTGAGCTCAAGTTGGCCACAAAAGAATGATACACGCCTGAAAATTAACATGGGACGCACAAATCACCATCAAATCACCTACTTGAAAAGGAAGGTCATTTTCCATCCACCTCCATTCTTGGGTTCAACATGTTAATCGTCCGGGGTGTAGTGATGCTCAATAGTGATGTGACATCCTACGGCTCAAACTTGTGATGATTCTGATCCTCTCTATGGCTTCATCCCAGGACTTGGTTCAGTGGTTAATAACCATGGTTTGCAAGTCCCCAAACTGGCTTTATTCCCTTTCCAAATGGCCATGAACATGGCTTATAGCCATGGGGGGTGACCCTAACTACTTAAAAGTCATGGGATGATCCTCCAAGTATCATGGTGATGCTTTTTCGAAAATGAGTTTTTTTCGTTGAACCATGTCTTTTAGATTTTAAAGTATGGTTAGATTCTTTTACTCTCTATCACGGCAAGATTGTTTCAGGAAAATGTTATCATTTGGATTCATTTGGCGAGAATCTGCTCTACCCATGATAGTGAGTAAAGATTTACCTGATATCATGGGAACCTAAGGGGTCTCCCCCAATGCCACCCCCCCCCCCAAGAAAATAAGCCCCTAATTAGGCCTTACTAAGGGAAACCAATGGTTAATAGTCCCTCAAAAAGGCCGGCTATTTCTTGGGGGGCTTTTCTAAGGGAGTCCCCTTAGATTCCCATGATGATATCCTTATGCAAATCATCTATCCACCGTCTCTATCATCTTCGTTAGCCATCCTGGATCGAGGTGCTTGAGAAGACTTCCCAAATTGCTCGAATTGTGGACCTTCAAATTGCCACGGTGTAGACAGATATTGCACCCCTGGAAAATGAACAGCTGCAACCCAAAATCGTGAAGGTGGATGGAACATGATTTGCCAAACTTTCCCCAAGTTTGGTGAATTTTTAGGTTCCTTTCGCCGTTCGTTTTTCCAGGTTGTTGACATGTTGACATGTCGACTTGTCATCCATAGAATGCACCCACATAAGCACGTTTTGGAAGGTACCTTTTGTTTTCATGAAACGGTGAATTGTGAAGGAAGGATTGGAAAGTATCACAAGATAGAATACTTTCATATGATACTGCTAGGTTACGTTGAAATGTCAACTATGAGAAGACCTACCGAAATTGAAGTCAAGTAACATGTCATTACATGAAACCATGATGCAATATTATATCACCAACTCACACCTTAAAACTGAATCTCATGTCCCGCGGCCGCGGCCGTGGACGTGGCCGCGGAGCAGCTGGTTTAGATGCCGCGTTGCCTGAGGATGTCAAAGCTTCTTGGCGTGGAAGTTGGACGATTTGGAAGATGGCACCACGAGCCAACAGGTCTAAACTCCCATTCTTTTCCTATGGTAGGGATGGTCATCAAGCTTATAGTAGGGTCTTATGTACCCATTATAAGGATTCCCTATGAAAGGATTACCCATTGCTTGCCATTTGAATGAATAGAAGTTCCAACATAATTTAATTTTGTGGGATAAATTTTGCTGTCAGAACAGACCTTCATGAAGCTAGATGCCGTACTCCTTGATCAAAAGTCAATGTTTAGTATTTTTTTTGGTTGATTATGGTCCCCTTGCTAAACCTATACATTTTATGCTCCCCCCACCCTTTACCAAGCTCAGATTCTCAATGTATTATGGTATATTTAGACCTACACAATTTGGGCAAGTTTAGGGGGTAAATATAGGGAAATGAAATACACCATACATTGAGTCTTTGGGAAGGGAAGTAGCTATACCCTTACGTAATATAAAACCTATGGGAAAATGGCCGTATCTACGTGGGACCGCCGGATTCTGATTCCCCTGATTTCAGGACACCCTCAGTCCTTTGGGCGAAGCAGCCTGGAAAGGAGCGAAACTGACGTTGACCGATGGATGGTGGAAGGTGATGGGCGGTGGTGGTTTCACTCGAAACCGAAGGACTTATACCGGCAGTTGAAATATCGACCCCTGGGAGTCCAACACCAAACAAAGAATGGCTGGTCTTTTAAAGGGATGATCCATGGATTCAGTAAAGGATTCCCGATCCTATCATGGGGGCAAAGTTTGGTGAAACTGGACTTCTTGGGGATCTATGTTTTGAAAGGAGATACATTCTAAGACTAAAACCCATCATTTTGGGTACCTATGTTAAAAAAAATTTGGGGGGGTACACAATCAATCTGATCTCTGACCTGTTCGGTGTGTAAGAATGACTAGTGTGGTTGGTCCGTATTCTGGTGCTGACAGGTCAGTTCGTGTGGATTGGCCATTTCAAAGGCCTGATGACACAATGGAGATTGAGTGAAGCAAGAATAGGAGAACACTTATCGCTTTCAACGCCAGTACAATATTGCTGGTTTTTCACATGGGAAGTGTTATGACCTTTGCTACGAATCCTGGAAAACCTACAAGAGACGAACTAAACCAAGAGTGTCTTCTAGTTGACCTTGAATGGTGGGCCCCAAAAACCACAAAAAATAATTGGAGTGAAGGCCCGGGTCCCCCATAAGTAGGGTGAAATAACTACCGTTCCTCATTTAGTTTTGGCCATTTATAGGGATTTTCGAATGGTTATGACCTCAGTTTGGTAGGACCACCTTGGAGACCAGTTTGCTTGAATAGTTCCTGCATGTCATCATGGCAATCTTAGCTGAAAATTACCAAAGCTACACCACTCAAGGCGACCCCGGTTCCCCCGAAACTAGGGATACTAGGGTCAATAATAAGACCATGTTCAGGCGAAAGAATGGTTGTTTTTCATCAATAACTCCTGAAGTTTCGAAAAGGTGGTTCCTCCTTAAACAATGACAAGACATTTCCCCCCATTGAATCCAGGAATATTCTAAGGAGATGGATTACGTCAATCAAACTCCTATCTTGAGGATGAGATTGGAACCTCAAAAAACGGATTTATGATCAGGAGGGGTTTCATGAAAATACAAACCGTTTTGGGTCCTCATAGGGTCCATGCATGGTTTTAATCTATGGCAAAACATGTAGGTAAATAAACCATACCCCATATACTCATGGTATTTTACCTATCATTTTTACATTTGATGTCTGAGAACTTGCTGTGCTGGCACTTGCAAGGATTATGTGTGCAGACATTCACAGCGCTCGCTTGCTTGACAGAATAAAATAGTCTGAAAACCCACCCACCCTAACCTGAGGATGGCGGCTGATCTCACAGCATCACCTCCGGCTGATGTGCCAGATGCTTTGCGTGACGGCATTGAGAAGTTGGGTGGTCCTCTTCGGAACCATTTGATGGCCAAGGCGGTTCCTTACTTGATCCAACATCGCCTTGGAATGGACAAATATACTACCATTGAAGATGTGGCAGACTGTTGGGATGCTGCACAAGCGGCAAGACAACATGGCCCGGCGACCATGCAATTCCGAGATGGAGATCATGGGTTCACCGCTGAGTCATCTGCGTATGCAGCTATGAAGCTCTTTCAAGCAGTCCGTGCAGCGAAGGACCTGCTCCAAAGTCAACCTTCGGTGGTAGCCAGATCGGCATTGAGCCCAATGAGAAGTGCCCCACTCAGCGAGGTGCTTTGTGAGAGACCTCAGTTGGAAAAGGGCTTCATGGCTAAGTGGGGGGTGCCCAAACCTCAGTATCGTGATCAGGGTAGTGACGCATTAATTCCAAGTACATCATCAGTGCCCTTCCGGAAGAAGGGGAACGCCCAGCCAAAACAAGGCGTAAGATCTTAGTGGAGTTTGCACCCTTACACGAGTGTTCTGGAACCAAAACTTTGGCACGCTGCTGCACACAGATTCCAACACAGAAAAAGGCTGGCTTTTTCTTTGGTGTAGGTATATTTTATGGTAGGATCCCATGAATATACTCTATCTACAGCTGATCCATGAACCCATCCCTTGATTGATCAATTAGCCATGGAAGGCTTTTACGTAAATCTTTATATATATATATACCATGGGCCCCAAAACCTACATGTTTAGAAGTTTTTATGGTAAATATCTTTTTGGGGTGGCCAGAACCTCTTATTTTTCATGGTTTGGGGGGCTCATGGTATATATATATATATAATATATATACTTGATTAGTAAGTCACCCAAGACCTAGGGTTATTCTCCTTCTAACATGGCTTACAAATGAAGTTTACTCACCACTTACATACTGGGGTGATCACTGTAAGGAATGGTGATCCTCTGGGAAATTTGCCCCCAAAAATTTACCATTCGTGTAAGTAAATAATATTCCGTAATATTCCATTCACGTGAAACCTCTGGATAATTACATGGTACACCTACGAAACGTAACATGACAATGGAAAAATCACCTGTTTGAAGGCGTATCTCCTATTAAAACATGGTTTTTTCCAGCTATAGTCATGTTTGTCCCATGCTTCCGGAGGCATGGGCTTTCCATATACATCCGATCCTCAGATCCGCTTTGAGGAGAGTTTCAAGAGTTTGCGGCTCTCCTGGAAGCGTCGCCCAATCCCGCAAAGGCGGCGGCTTTAAAGAAACGACCGGAAAGAAAACAAAACTAGGTGGTGAAACTTCCAACATATTTTTTTTTCACCCCTACTTGGGGAAATGATCCAATTTGACTAATATTTTTCAAATGGGTTTAAACCACCAACTAGGAAACGGTGGATAGTTTTTTTGGGAGGCGAATGTTTGGGGGAGTCAAAAAAACATATAATCCACTGAAGAACCCCATACCATCATTGGGAATGGTTGGTTGATTGTTATGGTAATTGTCAGTAAATTATACCATCCATGGATGATATTTTATGATCGATGTGTGGGCATGTATAGGCTGCGTTAAAATATTATTACATAGTCCATTCATGGCATGCATGGGGCATGTGGATATAGTTGAGGTGTCAAGAAACGATATGTTTTTGATTTTTTTTCAATCCTAAGAATCCCGAACCCCTTCCCGATCGAATAGGACTGGATTCTTAAGGTAAGAAAACACATGTAAGAAAAGCGCACATCTCAATATACTGACAGTGCATTTATCGGAAGTGATTCGCTTGCCTGGGAGCTTGCTTGGTTCTAAATCTATCTAAATCTTTGTTTTGGCGATTGGATGATTTTTGGGTAGAGCTACTTGGATGTCCCGTTGGAAGTTTGTAAAAGATTACTAAGTGGGTTATACCCCCAATATACCCCATTTGTAAGTAGGTTACAGTGCAGGGTGCCATTGTAGCGTGCTATGGTGGAACTTTGCGGGAGTGGACGTGCTGCCATTGCAGGGTGCCACCGTAGTGCGCTATCGTTGCAACCAACTTTTGGGGGGTGGACGTGGTGCCAGGGTGCCATTGTAGTGTGCTATGGTTGCGGGGCAGGGAGTGGACGTGGTGCCATTGCAGGGTGCCAGATGTAGTGATTGTTTTTCGGTAGCTGAAGAAGCAACCTCGGAAGCAAGCGCATGCCTAGTCAGTATTAGGTTTCGCTCTTCCAGATATTGTTTTTTCATCAATCCACAGGTATGACGCTTCTCTCATGGAAAAGCCATGCTTATGCGCGTACCCAGCGTCTGATTTGTGGCCCAATATAGTGCAGCGAGCGCGATATATTTGTAGCTTTGGTTGAATAGGCTTTTGTTTGTCATGTCCGGACCAACCTTTGCAAGCGACCCGCAGCAGCAGGATACCTACTATAAGTACTTTAAGGATTGGTCCACCAACGGCCAGTTCCTCCTGATTTGGAGGAAGATTGGCAATGATTTGTCAGAAGCCCCGCCCCTATTGTCGGAGACTGATTTGGGCAACAAGTCGCTATACCAGAAACTGGCATTGCCAACCCTGAAGCAGCAGATGGTTGCTTGGCCGGTGTGATGCAGAACACATGTTGGCGGCAAAATTGTGGTTTGTATTTTTTCAAGATACTGTGAAAAATGAGTTTGTGAAATCAGGTTCTGCAAACAACCACAGCTCTTCAGCACCGTCAACGCCGTCGTCAGTTCACCGGATGGTTGAAGAGATGATGGGTGTAAGTCCTGGTGCAGGTGGGATACAGATAACTAGATCCACCAACGATTCACATTGACAAGCCTTTTGGATGCTATTGCAGGAGGAGCCCTATGAGAGACGACGATCATACGTCCAATCTGGTAGAAGGCCAGTTTTGGTCGCTCCGAATCTGATATGCTGTAGATGCTGTAGATTTCAAATCGCATGTGAGAGATCAGGAGATCGAGCTATCTTCCGTTCGCAATTGCTACCGTGTACTTTTTCCGGTCTCCTGGTGCTAGTATACATCTTTTCGCATCTTCCGCCGAGCGGCTTTGTCCTGGTCCAGGAGCCAGTCACGGGGACCAGGAACGGACCTGCAAAGGATGTTTAGCTTATAATATGCCTACCCAACCATTTTCCTTATTGCCCTGCCTATGTGCAGCTAAGAAGAGAAGGGTAACTTTGTGAGTATTTGGTGGGTTGATAAAATGGCAATACAATGCTAACTGGATTACGATTTCCATTTCGATGTTTTGTGAAACACCCAAAGGACTGGTTGTAGAAAACCGGTATTCCTCCTAGAAGTTCCATACCTAACTTCGCCAAGCATCAACGACACGTGATGCATTGCTTCATCCAACAGTGAACGATGTGATTTGATGGCTTAGGTTGCCATGTTTGGTTCAACTTGGAAGGGTTTCTCAACACTTGCCTATGTGGCCAGTTTTAGGTTCGAATCTGATCCGATCGTTTTTGTCATCATGAGGGAAATCTAGGTTGGTGAATTATGTCATTTGGCCAGATGATAGTGGTTTCATGCCTTACATTGAACAAGGATCAAAAAGTCCACGGAGCGTGCGAGCGCAGCGCGAAGAATGGCGATGACTTGACGATTTCAAAACCAGGGAAGGTCAACATCAATGGCTTACAGCCCCCACCAGGAGAGCTTCTTGATTTCAAGTCGTGCGAGAGTTCACGAGAGCTATCTTCCTTTACACAGATTTCTCACCGTCAGCTGTGGCTGTAGGTTTGTGAAAGTTTTGTAATGTGAGAGTTGTGAGAGATTAGGAGGTGTTTTGCAACTGTCCATGTCTATGGAAGCTTGGCACTTGCGAATTGTGGATGAACATTTATGACGTCAGGTCATGCCTTTCAAAACCCAGAAATCATGAAAAACATGTTCTTTATTTCCTTTTCTTTGAATTTTGACAAAACAATTTGCTATCCTTTTCCAATTCTATCAGATAGAGTTGGCTTGGATTTGGAATTTGGATAGTTATGTTGCAACAATAACCTAAACATGCATGTAAACACCTAGAAATCATGTAAAATATAGTCTTTACTTCCTGCGCGGCTGGTTTCTGAAGCTCAATTTGCTTTCTTGCTCCAACTCTATCAGATAGAGTTGGCTGGGCCTCCTCAAAATCCAGGACCGAGTCCAAAGTCAGAAACTGCCCCAATCCAAAATCCAAACTTTTTCGGTCGGATTTGGATTTTGGATTTTGGATCGTTATGTAGCAATTCCATTTATGTGAAGCCCCCAAAGCCCCGAATTTTGGACTTTGGCGGGGGATTTTGGATTTCGGATTTGGATTTTGGTGCGTTATGTAGCAGATCTTTATGTGCAAATTTTGTCTTTTGGATTTTGGTTTTTTAGCCAAATTTTGGATTCTACATAAGATAAGAAGACTGTGCACGCCGACCCGGGTCGGCGGATAACCAATTTACCAACCAATTACTCAATTCCTGAGACATCCAAGTATGCGACCTCTTGTGCAAGGATCTCAGTGAATCCAAGAAGGATGTGGCTGGCTTTTGTTTCGCGGCTGCAAACGACATGTTCGACGAAAATCGAAATTTGGGCCCGGTGTTTGACATTTGTTGTTCGAGCGGTTTGAGGGGAAGGAGAGATTTTCATTGTTGAATGTGTTGATTTTGAACATGTATGGTGGATTTACTACCCTTTGGGTAGCCTAGGTGGTAAATCTAGGCGGCTATACCAATTTACCCGGAATTTCCCGACTGGAAAATTTGTACCTCAGGCACCTCGACCTTTAACAGGTTCAACAATTTGAACATCAACAAAACAAAATTGTTTCATGGCACCCTGGAACCAAAAATAACTAATCTACATGGGAACCCACAAGTATATCCCTCATGTTTAGAGGTTATAATTTACCATAATTTTATGGCTCAAGACCTTCATTTTTCCATGGGTTGTTGGGATCCAAGGGTATGTATGAAAGGTTTGTTTCCAATTGGATTGATGGACCGACTCTTGGACAAAAACGCTTGGACATCACCCGGTCACCATCCATGTAAAACTGCTTGGAAATCGGGGAAGGGTTGCAAGGAAATTTATGCGAAATCGTGACCTTGTTTGGGGATGGTGAAAATGTAAAACCTTGCGTTAAGTGACCTCCAACGTTTGGGAATAACAAGGTCCCTACCAGTTTTAAGTCGGGTTACAACTCCGGTGAAAAAGGGCTTGTAAAAAACCCTAGTTACCCAAGGTTATACGGCCATTTATAGGGTTTATAACTAGTGGGGTGCCCACCTTTTAGGTATGCTGCCAAAAAAGTTTGCATGGAAAAAACAAATTCCGAATCACGACACTTTACGAGCGACATTTGGGCTCACAAATTGAATTTTGCACGACGTCAGAAAGAGCAAGTTGTAGCAAGTGTAGCCCAAACAACAAATTTTGGAATTCAACGGGTGTTTGGTGAAACGCCCATTTTTATTTGATGTTTGGTTTATCATCCAACTACTGCAACAACTGTTTGAACAATTCGTGGCTGTTTGGGGTACCAGGTAGTTTTGCAGTTTGTAATAAAACTTGCGGATTCAAGCAAACACATCCAAAAATTATGTTTCCATGTCCTTCTTCATCCATCTAATGGTTAATTGTTGGTTTGGTTTCCTAGGATCCCATTATGAAAGTCATTGTTACTTGGGGGTTGCCCTTAGAATCCCAAACCACCAACCCAAACCAGCAATTAACATCACTTAACCATTAGCTCTCATTCATTTGGTCATCGCAATTGTTTACCCTCATTGTTGAACTTGGGTTGGTAATTTGGACGTTGGAGATGTTGATATATTCTGTGTCATTGACCGAGAAGAATTCATAGAGCTTGAGGTTTTTAAGGTTTTCAAGTAGTCCAATGTACTTGGAACATGTTTGGGACACTTTATTGATAGCAGTGTGTTTGGTGAAAGGTATCTAACATAGCCAGCAATGCAAATTCCATGGACATGTTCCTTTTTCCAATATGCAACATGCATGTAAGTAGGATGAAATACGTTTGCCACCGGTTGATCTCAATCTCTCACTGTTGACTGAAACATATTGAAACCTTGCTCCAACTTTGGATGTATGAATTCCTGCAAAGCTGGAAGTTAACTTGCAGAATACCACTCAACTTGTGTTTTTGTTGAGTTTTTGTCATCAACAAACCCTACTTGTACCTTTCTATGCTAATCTGAGATGTTTTTACGCATTACACTGGTAAATACCTATAGGAACCCCCCAAAAAGGTTTTGTGGTACTACCTTACAGACATGAACTAGGTGGTGGCAACTCAAAGATTTGTTCAAAATGTTTACCCCGATCCTTGCAAAAGATGATCCAACTTTGACATTGCTCATATGTTCCTACAACTTTTGTAACTGGCCAAAAAAACTCCCAAGCTACTAGCAAAAACAAAAACTCAATCCATCACCCTTACCCATAGCATCCATGTATGATATTAGTTACCTACAGTTACCATACATATCGACCAAATGTAGGTAAATATACCATACATGGATGGTACGGGTCACTATCATCCGTGCCGTTAAAAACGTTGTCTTTGTTCGCTTAGATCGTGTGACGCCCTTCTCCTTGTTGCTGGAACGCATCTACCGTGATGTTGGCACATTTTCTGGTGCTCAAGGTGCCAAAGAGGCCATTCGCAGTGCCGTTCCTCGGTAGATTGTTGGACCCTGGAAGGTTGGAAGAAAGGAGTGGAAGTTTTGCCGCCTAAGAAATTGGTAGGACATTTTAGTAGCTGCAAGAATTTTGGGGTAGGGAATTGTTATTCTTGGTGTTTTTTGTTTGGTGTTTTTTTTCAAAGAGTAGTGAATTTTGAGAGTAGGGTATTGTTATTTGTTATCTCTTTTGTTTTGGCGTAGGGAGTTTTTCCAATCATCCAACATTGGGGACTATGTTTGTGATGGTTAAGTTCCTTGCTGAGCGGACCATAAGTGATTAATTTTTGAAAGAAACAAAACAACACGGATGAGACGTTTGACATGTAAAGATCAGAATATGTTCATTAAAATCAACCATTCATGTAGGTGAATATACCAGGACCATTCCCATGGATGGTATACGGTATAGATGCATTAAAATTCAACCCAAGAAAATCGACAGATGGCCTGGACGGGGCCCAAATGACCCTCGTTTTTGTTGGAGTGGAAGGGCCTTGTTTTGGGGGGGTTGACTAAAACAACCATAGAGGTCATTGTTGTTCCAGGTATAGATAGGAAAGATACTAACCTGAAGATAGAAGGTGTTTTGGTTTGAGGGTGTTGTAAGTTATAATAATAAGAATATATAATAGTTATATAGCCGTAGAAGAGTTGAAGATTATACCAACCAACCAACCATTGATTCCATTGATCCTGGAAATTGGATTACTGCAAACACCTATCCCATAGGATCCATGTATAATGTATTTACCTACTAGTTTACCATAAAAAGTCACCGTCATGTACAAGTAGATATACAATTTCCATAGATGCTATGGGCATGGTGTTTTTTCAAGCTCCCTTTACACACCCCAATTGAATAGGAAAATCATCTGAACCATCCACCTCCATAACTTTGGGTTCAACATATTTCAAAATGTGAATTTTCCAGGGTGTCAGAGTATATAAAGACCAACTCAACCAAACCAACCGTGACTTTGGAGGCCCAAAAAACGGCCTCGGAAAATTCGAGGCTTCTTTCGGTGCAGATTGGATGGATGATTTTGCCCGGTACCGCGGATCCCAAAAGACCCTGGAAGATGAAAATGGAGCCTTCAAAACAGAAGATACTGTTGATGGTTCAGAAATCCCAAGAACAAGCACCTGGGATGTATAAAACCTGAAGAAATTTAAGAATAATACTGGGACATTTACCACATGCTGCAGGATTTCTTCCATCAACAGTACCAGTTGGAAATCATCGTGTTTACACTCCCTGAACTAACAGCAAAAGCACTGAACATGAATGGTTGGAACATGAAGTTTTTCCGTTTTGGGATAGATGGATAGCCCATTTGCAGAACTTTTGCTGTTAGTTTCAGGGAGTGTAATCCCTGTTTCGTTTCTGGTCTGGCATATCCCTACAAGGTGGGCCCAACAGCAAGTTATAAATGGAGTTATGGGACCCCTATAAATGGCCTTAGTAATGGGGTAAATGGAATTATTTCACAACTTGTAGGGATGATTATAACTCCATGAATAACTAGTTTTTGGGCCTTTTTTGTTTGAAAATCATCATGTTCAGCTTCCATGTTAAATCTTGGGGGAATAAATTTGTTTCGATAGTTTTTCGTGAATTTTTAACTTCCATTGAAGGGTTGAGAAAATGAATTTCCTACTCTTGGATTTTGGGGCTAGGTTGCTCAGCTAGTTGGAAAAACACGGTTGTTTTTCCTGGTGGATCATGTTGTTTTTTGTTTGGGGGGTTGAAACCTCAACATCACCTGGTCTAAAAACGGCCGGAAAAAACGACAATGGTTTCATCCAGCTGTTTGTTGTGACGTTTTTTTCCCGAGAAAGTTGACGATGTTTGAAGAATACTGTATGTTGTTTTTCCAGGGCTCCTACCAGTTATAAATGGTGTTATAACCTCGATAAATGGCATTGTAAATGGATAACTGGGGTTATAACCGTTATAACCATTATAACCCCATTTAGGGGCCCACCTTGTAAAAGATGGGTTTGTTTCATTCAAAAAGCAGGGGACTGTTCTTTGATTGGTTGACTTGACTTCCAGAGTTTAAGTCCGAATGATGAAAATGCTTCGCAAATACCCATGACGGATCCATGGGACGATTGCATATTTACCTCAAATTAGCATAACAATCACCTAAATTTGTCTGTAGTTCCGCACAAGGCGGTGGCGGATGTTTCAAGAATAGGAAACCTATAGGAGAGATTTGTTGTTGTGAATCACGGATGACAAGGCAAAAACACTGACTAACTCTCCAACTGAACTGACGAACTGATCACTGACTGACCGACTGACTAACTAGCGACTAGCTAGTTGACTGACTAACTGAAGTTTGACTCGTTTCCTAACTGAATGACTGAGCACCTGACTAACTAGTTACTTTACTGACTAACTAGTAAGTGACTCGCTGACTAACAAACTGACTAACTGACTCTGGCTCAGTAGTTAACTGACTGACTGACTGACTAATTGACTAGCTGACTGACTAGTTGACTTACTGACTGTCTGACTGACCTGCTAATTGATTCACTGACTAACTACTAACCAGTTAATTGACGAACTGACTAACTGACTCAGTAGTTAAGTGACTGAGAGACTACACTGGCTGACTAACTAACTGAATAACTAGGTAATTGACTAATTGAAAACAGCTTGATTGACTAACTGGTTAACTGAGTAATTGACCAACTGACGAACTGATTAGCTGACTACTTGACTAACTGACTATTTGACTAATTGACTGGTTGAGCTTTGGTGAAGAGCTTGGAGTCAGATTTGCATTGTGTTTTCAACTTGTGCAGCATTTGTGACGGGCCTGGTGGACGGCTTGGAGTAAATTTTCCATGGTGTTTCCATGGTTGTGGCATTTGCCGCAGCTTTGGTGAATGAGGCTTACATGGTGTTTCCATGCTTGGTGTATTAGGTGGACAGCTTTGGATCAGAATGCCAATGTTTTCTCCATTTGTCGGATTTCTCTCTTTTTATTTCTCTATCTCTCTCTCTGAGCATTTGCTTGGAGGCGTGTTGTTTTCAGCTTGTGCAACATTTGTGTGACAGCTTTGGTGAAGAGCTTGGAGTCAGATTTCCATTGTTTTCAACTTGTGCAGCATTTGTGACAGGCCTGGTGGACGGCTTGGAGTCAGATTTCCATGGAGTTTCCATGATTGTGGCATTTGCCGCAGCTTTGGTGAATCAGCCTTGCATGGTGTTTCCATGCTTGGTGCATTGGGTGGACAGCTTGGGATCAGAATACCAATGTTTTTCTCCATGTGTGGGATATTTATTTCTCTCTTTTTATCTCTCTCTGAGCATTTGCTTGGAGGCCATGTGGTTTATTTGGAGATGTTTGTCCCTGTGCTTGAATTG
Source organism: Breviolum minutum Mf 1.05b.01 (assembly GCA_000507305.1). Taxonomy (NCBI): domain Eukaryota; class Dinophyceae; order Suessiales; family Symbiodiniaceae; genus Breviolum; species Breviolum minutum. The sequence continues at coordinate 71,432 of DF239687.1, read as the reverse complement.
CATGTTGTTTTCGGCTTGTGCAACATTTGTGACAGCTTTAGTGAAGCGCTTGGAGTCAGATTTCCATTGAGTTTTCAACTTGTGCAGCATTTGTGACAGGCCTGGTAGACGGCTAGGAGTCAGATTTCCATTGTGTTTCCATGGTTGTGGCATTTGTCGCAGCTCTGGTGAATCAGACTTGCATGGTTTTTCCATGCTTGGTGCATTAGGTAGACAGCTTTGAACCAGAATACCAATGTTTTTCTCCATTTCTGGGATATTTCTTTCTTTCTTTTCATCTCTCTATTTCTCTTTCTGAGCATTTGCTTGGTGGCCATGTGGTTTATTTGGAAGACTTGGGATGTTTGTCCCTGTGCTTAAATAGGTGGCAAACCCGCAAGAACTCAGAGTTTTTCAGGCATCACATGTTTAGCGTCACATGAGAAGGGACAGCATTGTGCCAGAATTAGAATGTGATTTGCATTGTTTTGGGCCTTGGTGGTGTCAGAAAACTTCCAAAAACCTGTGTATTAGCCTCATTTTTGGAAACTTTTGGTTCTGGTGGGTTCTGGCCAGGTTCTGGAAGAGGATTCCACTGGGCTTTGCATGTTTGGTGCAGTTGTGACAACTTTAGTGGACAGCCTGGAGTCAGACTTGCGTGTTGTTTTCAGCTTGCGCAAGATTTGTGACAGCTTTGGTGAACAGCTTGGGGTCAGATTTCCGGGAGGCTTTGTATCTGGTAGAAGCATTTGGTGGCAAGCAAAGTAATAGATTGTTGTGTTGATATGTTTAAGGTTTGGATACCAAGAATCAGTAAGGTTTCCTGGTTAGGTTCCCTGGCAGGAAACCACCAGCTCAGAGTTTCAAATCTCAACCCTTTTTGTTCCAGCTGTTATGTGTGGCCCAAGAACCAAGGCATCATGGGAGGTGTGTTTACCAAAAAACCACCCAGTACCTATTTCTTTTGCCTGTCAGATGGCAATTAGTGGTGAGGTGACTGTGAGTGGTGGTACTTCGACCAGGCAGGGGAATGGGCCTGCACAATGAGCACATGGTGTGCTCTGAGGGATGGAGCCCACCTGAAGGCTGGGAAGAATATGAGACAAGTATATATAGTGAAGCATTGCCTGCACTGTGAGCTTGACTGGGAAACCCAGGCAGTTAGAGTTGCCCTTCACCACAAGGCAAGAAAAGGAGAAGTAATTTCGCATACACCAGCGCACAATCACAACCAACAGATTGGATTGCATTTGTTGGACTGGAAGGTGCCTGAAGAGGTGGTTTCCAAAGTGGAGCATTTCATGTGAGTGGGGTCTCACCAAAATATTGGCCAACTGGCCAACAGTGGAGTTCAAAAAAGCAGAGAGCATCACAATAAAAGACTTGAACTTAAGTGGAAAGCCTGGAATCAGAATGGCATGGCAAACTGACTAACTGAGTAATTGACTACCTAACGAACGGACGAACAGCTGCCTGACCAGCTGAATAGTTGCCTAACTGACTAACTGTGTAACTGGTTTATTGATTAGCTAACTGACTACTTCACTTACTGACTGACAAACTATCAAATCGACGAACTGACTAAATGACTCATTGACTACTTGACTAACTGACTCAGTAACTGACTAGCTGATTAACTCGTTAACTGACTAACTGACTAGCTGAGTAATTGATTAACTGACGAACTGACTAACTGATTGATTGACTAACTGATTGCTTCACGTACTGGGGGTTTTTCGCCCCTATTTTAGTGGAGTTAAGAGGAGTTATGGTTTCCTACTTATTAATTGGTTTTCGGGTCCATCCTGTTTCCCTGAAAGCTATTGAGTTGTGGTGGGTTTTCTCCAAGGTCTACAGCATGGTCCAAAAGCATTTATCCCATCGCATCCTGGTAGCCTAGGGAGGATACTTGGAGGATGGGGCCCCAGCTGAGCAATGACAAAAAAACCGCTTAACACTACCCAGTTTTGTAGGGATTATGATAGGCCAGTGTAAGGATCCCCATCGGAACTGCCCAGTTAGTTAGTGGCTAGGATCACCTAGTTATAAGTCATGTTCAGTTAGGGGGCTTCCTAACCACTCACTAACTGGGATGATCCTCCAAATAGGGACGTTAGGGGGCGGGTATGTGACCCAATTTTTTTTCGCAGCATGAGGCAGTGATCAGCATGTAAGGTATGAACTTGTACCCAGTTTTCTCAGAGGACTAAAATTATAAGGACCCCGAAACATTTACGGATTTTCTGGTTCATGTCATATCGTCAGGGTTTTGAACACTCGCATGAAATTACCCACAACTAGATACGTTCAATCTCTTATCAGGTACAGAATTTATGGCTAATCAAACATCCCCCCCATTACGCATCCATCGGACTGTAATATACACCTACATGAAAATTTTAACTTAAAAATCAACCAAATGTAGATGGGTAAATTTTCCGTACATGGATGGTATGGAAATGGAACGTCGACCGTTTGAAGATGATTTTAGTATTGAAAATAAAGATATTAAACATTGCTATTAGTTAGTTCACCAGAGGGTATACTTTGGAACTGATTTGAATGTGGTAATCCATTGTGTTCTGTTGACAGGAAATGTTGTTTGTCACATGGATTTGTTTTGATTTTCTGCCGTGGGATTGAGAAACACCGAGTAACAGTCACCACCAGGATTATTATATTTGAGTCTGGAATCCGGATAAACCTTCATGTGCCATTGTCACTAGGCGTAGATCTGAGAAATTAATATGGAGTTGTTTCCTAGCATCAAAGAAACACATCTAAGATTGGCAATGGTCAGTTGGTATCAAATGTTATCAATCTGGTGGTCGTAAGGAGTTGTAGAATGATGCCCTACCCCACATACTCCATGATACTGCATGTATGGATTGAAAACATTTGTGAACTACATTGATCATTGACCACAAATGTAAGCCAAATGTAGATATATATTCATTCCTGTTGTAGGCATGTATTTCCATACACGGATCATTTGGGTACTGATCATCATCATATGTCATGCCCCACATAACCGACTGAGCCTTCACATCTTCATTTGAACTCTTCAGATCGAAAATGCCAACAAAGGCAATCTTACTGCGGATCTTGATCAATGAGACACCCGGCTCATACAGGGGTCATTTAATGGGACCTGTTTGGGGGGGTTCAAACAATGCAAACGTATGGTGATTTTGAAGGGATTTCCCTTATGATAGTGTATTGTTTGGGGTGGTCATATAATGACCCCTGGTTACCCTCCCTGAAACCAACATAGCCACTGGGGGTTTGGGGGGCCTCCTGGAAAAGGTGAGATTCTTAGTGGAAATCGCCATGTGTAGGGGCGTTTTACAATCCCAATCATTTCTGCGGGGCAGATGTGGGTGGGTCAAGGAGGCTGGGTGGCAAATCTATGCTGCACGCATCACATCGTTTCAAAAAAAGAGATGGGCCCATACTACTGGGTAGGTATACATGGAATTCCAACCCTCATAAATGGCCTTTCAAATGGAGAACTGGGGATATAGCTCTATTTATAACTTGTTTTTGGGCCCATCTTGTAAACGCTCACGTGTTTTTTTAAAGAACCCCTACAAGTGGAGCTATGGCCCCCTGATGAAATACTTGGTTTTTGGGGCGGATCGGGCGTATCTTCCCTTCAGATTAAGGGGGCCACTGGCCTGGAGATTTCTGATTGATGCAGCCTTTTTGTTTGTTGTACTTGGATGTCCCGTTGGAAGTTAGGATCAAAGGTTATGTTACTAAGTGGGTTCTAACCCAATATACCCCATCTATAAGTACTATAGTAGGTGAAAGAACCGATTGATCCTAACCATTTACTACCACCTTAACTGGGACATCCAAGTAAAGGAAATAAATCAGGGAGATCAGGGAGCGATCATTGTCGAGACATCACTAACTGTAAGAATTCTATGTTTTGACTTGTTCCACCCATTTTTCCAGGTTAAGATGCTTGGGCCTCCCTTTTTATTCCGATTCACCGGGGGTTTCTAAGGGTGGGGGTTGGGGGTTGGTCTCCTTAGCTGCATGTATTGAAATGGATGGTTTTTCTGAAGACTTTGCGAAGTAATTTGCCGTAAAATGTTTTGTTGAAGGCGGCCCTGGGAAACCCCAGGTATACATGCGGTCATGGGGTTATTCAGGGTATAATAAGTGGGGTGAAATATGACCCCCAATTACCCCAACTAAATCCTGGCACTGCAACCCGGGATGAAAACGGCATGCCGTATCGCCCTTGGCCTTGGGTGAAGAGACGTTGCAGGAAAGTCATGGGTACAGCAGAGGCTGATGACTTCATTTCATTAGCCTTCTCCACTGGAGCGAGGCTGGGGGGGATTGTGGCATGGTAGTAATTTTACATAGGGTGAACATGTTCCACCCGCAAATTATACTCCCTGCTTAGTTGTGGTTTGTCTGTTTTGGGGGGTTTCCATAAATCCTACCTTGACCCTGGAAGTCAACCATCAAATGAAATAAACCCACTTTTACAAAAAAAAATGTGTAAGAATATATTTTTGTTTTTTTTGTGATATAACCCTTTGACTCGCAAAAAAAAAAGACACAATTCCGCGCAAAAAAACAGAAAAAACACCAAAAAAGCATTCCAAGATCAAAGAACATCCTCAATTTCATTTGGACACTTCCAGGGTTTGACTTGACATCACTGGGTGGGGTTTCTCGCACACAGGTGGGTTACGAAGGATTTTACGGACTACGGCCCCAACTTCCAGGGCACGTTTCTGTTTCCTGGGTGAAAAACCGGTTGGAGGTGTTGGGGGGATACACCCCGAAAATTGAACAGTTCGGCCCTAAAAAATAGGCTTGCTCCCAAAAGGAAACTCATCTTCCAACCTTTATTTTATTCAGGGTTTATGTTCAATTTCGGGGTTGGGACATCCTTCTGGGATGTGTCCTGGGTAAACACGAGCTCCAAGCTTCTGCCCAGTTGGCAGGTCTGAAAAATAGGCCTGCCCGGATTCCCACATCTTCCTTTGCCATCCAGGCTTTCAGGTGAGCAATGAAAAAAGGGCCCCTGGTTGTTTAGGTCGTATAGGGGATGAAATCCTACGCAAATATGGGGATTTTAGTTGTAGCCAATATAAGGATCCCTATAAACCAACCAGGATTCAATGGGAAAGTAGGAGGTTTTTTTTTCGGAGCTCAGGTGCGAACCGAACTGTTAGTTTCAGAGAGGGGATACGTGGTTTATGTTGAAAGAATAACCGGACTATTTTTTGGGGGGAACAAAACATATTTACACATAGAACAAGAAAAACATGAAACGATATGAAACGTTTCATTTCAATATGTTGGTGGTGTGATATAATCATTGCTAGCCCAGCAAATAGTCAAATTTCAGGATCAATGCTGTCATATGACGTATACATTTGGAATCATTTGGGTATACTGTCAAGCCAGGTAACGGGTCGGTATGTATTTATATATATATATATGTAATCACCAAACAAAAAGTGTATATTTGGGTATTATGCTCAAGATGGCTTAAATAAAATGGATTTCAATGTTAATTGAATCGATGGCGACCCAACTGCTGGTTTGTCACCGCAATGGGTGGTTTAGTAAGGGAATCTCTCCCACAATAAAATGCACAAAAAATCAATTTTGCCCTTACACTCCGGCAATCTAACGTAGCAATGGAAAATGGACCCTGTGAAGATGTATTTCCTATTAGAAATGGGGATATTCCATTGCTATGTTAGTTTACCAGAGGGTATATAATTCAAGTTTACAATATAGATGAAGTTATGTGGCCCCTATAATCGGCTCCAGATAATCGGGTAACTGCACGGGGGTATAACTTACCCTTATAAGTGGAGTTAGGGTCCCTACTTATAAGTAGATTTTGTTTTTGGGCACATCTTGTAGGAAATTATAGTGCTTCGCGCAGACTGAAACCCATAGAATCCACGCGACATACGGTATATTTACCTACATTTGCAATACAAATCAACCAAGCGTCGGTAAATATACCTATGAGGGTTTCCTAAGATAGGGGTACCCCAAAAATGGATGGTTTATAATGGAAATCCCGATTTTTTAATGGATGATTTAGGGGGGAAAACCCCACTATTTTCGGAAACGTCCATGTACCGTTCGTTCCATGAGTTCCATGGATCAAACGCATCCTTTGGACCGAGGTTTCATGATTTGCTGGCAGCGTTGTGTGAGTCAACTTGGCGTCGATTTCGACGGGGTTGAAAACTGGAGTGCTCCAAGGACTCGACCATTTGAAAAAATATAGGTTTTCACCTTATAAATGGGTAAATGGGGTTTGCCCATCCCATAACTTGTAGGGGCTCGTCTTGCAGGTGTTTTTTTGTTTGCCTGTTATTTTTTCAAGAGATTCACTAGGTGGTGGTTTCAAATATTTTTTAATTTTCATCCCGAACCTTGGGGAAATGATCCAATTTGACGCATATTTTTCAAATGGGTTGAAACCACCAACTAGCATAGATTTTCACAGAGACTAGTTGTTTCAGGTAGGAATTTTCAATCACCCAAAATTGGGGACTATTACCCGCCAGAAAAAATGGGAATGTTTCATATTTACCTATTCAACAAAAAAAACACACCAAAATATAGGTAAATATACCAGTACCATTGCCATGGGTTCTATGGGCTAACAGTCGACTTGACCTCCAGGGTTTGATTTTCACTGGAGTTTCCTGGTTCCCTTAATAGGTGGGATTGGTAGCATACCCCCCAGAAGACAATATGTAAGTGGTATATAAGTGATATATACGTATTATATATTGCCAAATGGGTGATTATATGCTACCTACTACCTTTTATGGGAACCAGGAAACTCCATTGATTCCTGGTTACTAGTACAAGATGGGCCGCTACGATCATTATAATTGAAATTATGGGGCCCCTATAAATTGCCGAAAGTCACTGGGGTTATTTCACCCCTACAAGTGGAGTTATGGGCCCCTACTGAAATATCTGGTTTTGGGGGGCCTATCTTGTACCGGACTAAATCAGCACTACATCACCATTTTGGGATTTTTTAAAATGCATGCATGTTGATTCCCAGGGTTGCATTTTTGCTGTAAAACTCAACGGTTTCTCCCACGACAAGGGAAATTAAAGTGCAAGGGGATCGCCCTCACAAAACACCCCTCACAATTCAAGAGTCAGGTTAGACGTGCTATTCACATATAAATATACCTCGAACCTAAATGACACTTGTTTTGGGGGGGTTGACCTTCAAAAATAGTGGTCATTTGGGTTCTAATCGGGCCGATCAACTCCCATAATTTCCATGTAACAGGGGATAAACTCATCAACCCAATCGTAGAGGTTTACATACAGATTACAAGGAATTTCCCATTAAAAACAAGTTATACCCTGAGACTCCAGGCCCCTCGCGAGAATATAGGATTGAGGGTTCCAATCCCATCCTTAGAATAGGATTAAGGGGAAGTCCCAGACTCTTGGGACATGGATGCTTAGGGATATATGGAGGGACATGGGGTTGTTTGTTCGTAGGGTGAGATTTTCATAGGCCGTAAAATAGGGGCCAAAAATGTCCCTCCATTTATCACGATTGTAGGCGGTGGGGCCCACTTTGGAGGTACCCTCTGGTAAACTAAGATAGCTGGCTGGAAAATAAACCCGGAATGAAGATGTATTTCCTATTAAAATTGGTGGTTTTCCATTGTTATTTTAGTTTACCAGAGGGTAGTTTTGTTTTGGATCGCGAGAAAGGACGTCACGAATCTGAGCTAGAGAGAAAAATGATTCCTGCAGACAGTTTTAACGTTAGTTTTTCTGACAAAAAACAAAACATTATTTATTCCATATTAAAACAATCTTTTTTTTAAATCCCATGGGATCCATGATATACCTATGAATTTTTAATTTACCATAAAAGATTCAACTTACTGTGGGTAAACATACGTCCTATGGGTAATGTTAGCCATGTGAAGCATTAGCTTTTCAATTGGGGAGACATTTTTCAATGCACGAAACAAAAAAACAAAGAGTTAGGTATAAACCTTGTAGTTTCGGGATGGGTCATCCCAACTTCAAGAAAAAAATCCTTAGAGTAGGTGTATAAAGCACAACTATTGGGTTGATGATCATCCCCTAAAACAAGCTCCTACTTCGATCTTTGAAGAATATTAATCCAATTGCGTCATTTCCCCAAGTAGGGCTGAAAATACACCACGTAGAGTTGAATGGTTCTTGGATGTCTTGTTGGAAGTTAGGATCGATGGTTAGGATCAATGGGTTATGTCGTACTTATAGTACATGGTGTATATTGGGGGTATAACCCACTGATCCTAACCTTTGATCCTAACTTCCTGGGACATCCAAGTATAACTCAGCTGCACATTGTTATCGGGTTAGGGGCCCACGCTCAGCATTGATTTTATGATAAATGTGGATGAAATATACCACTCCCATGCATCCTATCCGCAAGAGATGCCTGCAAAGGGGTCAGACAAAAATCTGGATGGGGATGAACGTCTGCTCTCCGGACAGCAAGTCGCATATTCAAGCCCATAGCATCCATGTATGGTATATTTACTTACATTTACCATATTTTAATTATATTTTACCATTAAAAGCCAACCAATGTGTAATACAGTAGTTGAAAAGTAGATGGCTAACCGTCCCTACATATTGGTTTATTTTCGGACCCTTTACAATCACCTACCTTAAAAGGTATCGGCTATCGCCATCTATTTTGACCGTAAGGTAATATCACACCATAAAAGTGATGTTTTGTTTGGAAGGTCAAAGACTCTGTCAGCATCTTCGTCGTTGAAACTCTTGGAAGAGTCCCTTCATGGTATCACGTGGACGACGGATGATGGAAACGAAGCCGTGACTCGACATGTTCTCCTGGGAAGTTGGGGGGTGCCATGAATAGCCATGCAGCAAGCATGACTTAAGCAATTCCTTAGGGTTCAAACACACCACCCCTTTAAAGGAGGGTATTGGGGGTAGATAAGTATATGAAATATGCACCAAGTGCATGGATGGTATATGGGATTGAGATCCTTAGTATGTTTCTAATTTTGTTTCTCTTTGTTTGGTTTGAATGATTTGAATGCCTTGCCGATGTCACTTCGGTCAGTTGATGACCATAGCATCGATCAAGTTCTATGAACTGGCACAGCATCTTCAGAAAATGAAAGGTAGGATAGTCTACCGTGGTGACTGTGCGAAGGATGAGAACGGAGCAGCCGCTGTCTACCAAGAACTAGGTGCTAACCCCACCTCTGTTCAAGGACTTAACGCATGCTTAGCATACGGGCCACTGCCAGGAAATAAAACAACTGCCGCAGATGCCATCAAAGCTTACATGCAGGCGCTCCTTAAGTCGAAGCGCAAAACGTGGATTGAGCTCCCACCTGAACTTCGTCCTAAATGGTGGCAACAAAAGAACAAGTGGATGCAGTGATTATTTGTGAAGTCGAAGTCTACCCGTTTCATAATGAAGTTGGCGCAACCAGATCCTCCGAAATTTCCGTATGTTTGTCTTTCCGAAAATAGTGGTACCCCCAAATCATCCATTTTAATAGGGTTTTCCATTATAAACCATCCATTTTGGGGTACCTTTACTGTATTTTTTGGAGGCCGACCCATATGTTTGTCGGCTTCCTAGGCTTGGATTATTTTAAAGAAATTGTGTTACCTTTTTATCATGAGATTCATCACGATTGTTCACCACCATTTGGTAGAATATCTAGATGGTGGTTTCAAAATTTTTCTATGTTCACCCCAAAAATTGGAGAAGATGAAACCATTTTTGACGTATATGTCTTTTTTCAGATGGGTTGGTTCAACGACCAACCAGAATATGTTGTTTCTTTATTCAATCATTTTAAGCAAATCCAATTGGTGGCGTTACGCGCGAACAGCCGCAACTTTCTTTTAAAACATGTGCCGATCTGGAGTGATGATTGGCTGGTGATGTCTCCAATGATGATTTATATACTACGTAACCCCTGAAAAAAAAATAAATGCCTAGCTGGAATATCCACCGTTTGAGTCGATGTATTTCCTATTGAACATGGGAATTTTCCAATGTCATGTAAGGTTTCAGGGAAGTACCCTCCCTCAAACTAACAGCAAAAAGGTCTTGAGAACAGGCTCCAAACTCCTACACTAAGATTTTTTGGGTTCCACTCCCTTCGAATAGGATTCGATGGGTGTAATTCCTTTCCTTTCTACACACCTGGAGTCTTAGGGTCTTCCTGGAATCTATACGCTGTGCTTGGAAGGCAGCGACTTGTATCCTTTTTTGACAGGTTTCGATCCTCGCATCCTAGTAAATAGGAAACACACAAGATGGGCACTAGGATATATATGGAATTGTGAGGCTCCTGCAAATGACTATGTACTAGGTAACTGAGGTTATTTCACCCCTATACCGATACCTTTTCTCCGTGGAGTTATGGACCCCCTACTTACAACTGCTACAGGGTATAGGCCCCTACCACTTACAAATGGAGTTAGTTATAACCTCTATTAAAATAATCGCCTTGTAATGATAGATGGGTGTTTGTGGGTGATTACAGTAAATCCCCATGAGCCCCCAAAACCCATGGAAAAATACAGGTTTTGGTTTGGAAGGCCACCTTTAAAAACGCAGTTGATTTACCATAAAACTCCTCTAAAAATGTAGGAACTTAGAGGACCAACCAGGCCTATACTTCTAGGGGCCCAAGGGGTCGTTTCTCCACTGAGAAACGATCAGCTCCCGGAACTCCACCTTGCAACGGGATGACAGGCGATGCGCATCTTGTACGAAGGTGGTGGCACCATGTTCTCCAACGTCGTAGATCTGGCCATGCGAACCGAAGCTTGGTCATTGAGTTGGGGTGTTCCCATTTCCTGTGAGCCGGAGATCAGTGAAGTTTGTTTTTTTTGTACAAAGGCGCTTGCTGTATTATAGGGCATGCCTTCTGCCAGCAATGTTCTGTATGCTGTTCTGTTGTTAAAAAAAAAAACGAACGAATCTAAGACTACACACTCGCAGGACAGTGTCTGCTGGAGCATTGCCATGTTGCAATATCCATTGTTGTGATTGTTGTGCTTCTAGAATATCCATCAAGCTACTCTTTCACACTTCTCTACACGGTATTGTTGTAAAATCCCTTTTTCCTTTGTCCTTTTTGACCAGGAAGCAGACCAGCGAACATTCTCCATGCACTCACGGTACATGTTTTTCTTCATAGTTTTAGCTGTTCATACCTGAAACGGGGGAGCCGCTCATTTTTTTCTGGTTGGTCAATTTCCGATTTTTGGGATTTGTCGTATTTTCTACCCGAAGCCGGAAATCTAGCACCCCAGAAATGAGGCTTCAAGAAGGCCTGTATTAAAAGCCAATCACCGCTAGGGCCGCAACCAATTTGCAGGGTTTGCAAACAACCTCACCTGTACTTAAGGGGCTGGAAATGATGGTTTCATCCACCGTTTGTTTTCCCCCGTTGAAACGGGGGAAAGATGAACTTCGCAAACCCTGCTTTCATTTTCTTTTGTTTTTTTGTGGTGTATACATTTTGACCAAACATTTTGGAAAGATGATCCCATTTGATTCAATATGTTTAGAATAATTAGGTGGGGAGAAACCACCAGCTAGGAATGGTGCTTAAGATGACCAAAGATATCGAACCCTCATCTTCCACTTCAGCATGTATATATTTGGAACCAGGGGTTGATCGCTACCTGATATATATGCTTGCCTGGGAGCTTGGTTCCAAATATTTTTAGGGAACTGGAAGATGAGGGTCTAATGTTGTCGCCCTCTTTACACCGTATCAACGTATATATCAAATCCCTTCCAACTGGTGCCAATGAAACTGCAAGGGGGGTGGTGAATTCACAAGTCTTCAAAAAAAACATTTGAGGCACCCAAACTGGAAGGTCAAGTAGTATCGCTAGAATTATATCATAGATACGGCAAGGGAACTTGTAATATAACAACCAACCTTCCTTGAAGCGAAATGGTAACTAAACCTCATATTTTGTTGTTACAACTTCAATATCATATTACAACCCTTGGGAAGGTGGTAGCAACTAGTACTAGTTGGTGGTTTCAAATATTCTATATGTTCACCCCTATTTAGGGAAGATTCCCATTTTGACTAATATGTTTCAAAGGGGTTGAAACCACCAACTAGGTCATGTTTCCAAAAAAAGAACCCTAAAATATGGCGCGGCTGAACGTCTTGTTGTTGGTTGCAACTTGCCTTCAGGATTTGCTTGGCACACCTGATGGCGACGCGCCTCGGTTTGCACGGTTCGTGTTGATCCTCCGGAGTTGACTCTGCAAAGGTGAGGCCGAAATGGGATCCAGTTATACAAGTGGAGTGACATGGGGCCTATAGGCTACCAGTTTTAGATGGAGTGATAAAAGTTATATAACTAAGCCCTATAAGTCGCATCATTAATGGGTATCTGGGGTGAAATCACCTGACCTATAAGGGTTATTTCACTCCATTTACAACGATTAAGGGGCCCACCTTGTCGGGTTATGGTGGGACACTAGGGAAAATGTGATGCGTGGGTACGTTGCAACGCCGCCAAAGGTGTATATTTATCGGTTGACACGAACAAATTGTTCGTAATTTCACAAGAATGCTTTAATGTTTTGATTACCATAAGATCATCATCATCAGCAGCAGCATCATCATTTTCATCATCATCATCATCATCATCATCAGCAGCAGCAGCAGCAGCATCATCATCATCATCATCATCATCATCATCATCATCATCATCATCATAATTTTCATCATCTTCATCATTTTCATCATCATCATCACCATCAGCAGCAGCAGCATCATCATCATCATCATCCTCCTGCTGGCAGAGTCCACTCTCGGTTTCTATTTTTCGCGGAGGAACCCAAAGTTGGGAAGACTAGCGTAGTTTTATGAATAATGATGTCTACAATCAACAATAAACAGTTGGTTGGTGATTAGTGTTCGTGGTTGAGCCTGTTTTAAGCGTATCTCCAAGTAATCCTTTCGTTATGTCAGGGATTCCTTGGGTGTTGGGCCAGAAAACAAGTGGCAAACAAAACCTCACGGTCAAAACTAATGGTAGCAAATTCGCATACCATTCATGTATGGGTAAACTTCCATCTTACTACATGTTTTCATACATCAACCAAATGTAGGTAAATATGCCAAATTCCTCATTTCAGGTATATACTTGGATCAGAGGTTGGTGAAGTATTTGCAAAAACGCACAGAACTAGGGTCATGAAAGCTACTTTGAATCACATCACGGCATTCTTCAAGTGAGGTTCTGCTCAATTTCTGCTACAAGCACGGTGCTACATGGGATCTTCTTGATGGATGGATTTTTGGATGGCAACGATCCGATGGCAAAAATGGAACCCGGGCGGCCGGTTGATTTCATAAGCCATAAAACCAACTAAATGCAGGTAAATATTCCATACATTGATCCTATAGGTGTAGGATTATTTCCTATACAAGGTGGGCCTCTAATAGCTATAAATGGGAGTTATAACCCCTACCAAGGAGGGTTATAACCCCAGTTACCCATTTAGAAGGCCATTAGTAGGTGCCCCCATAACCCCATTTACAACTGGACCCGGGGCCCACCTTGTACGATTATTAAAATAAGTAGTTCCTCATCAGCTCATCCAGGCATTCCTGTTTTTTTCTAGCCCATGGGATATGATTTTGCGTTTTTTTTTCGTGGATGGATTTCAGCAAGGAAGTAGTGGTAGGAAGTTGGAAACTATCTTTTAGCATGTTTCGCATATGGATTTTATACCTGGGCCAGCCTGGGCCAATTATAAGGACCAAACCGCCAAGGTCACCGTAAATGGTGATTGAGTAAGGGAATCCCACCAAAATCTATTTAATTCAGGTTTAGGAAGTGTACCAATTTGCCCAGACATCCTTGGAAGTGCAAGGAATGACTAGTTTCATTGATCTAGTAGGGGGCTCAAGTTCATCCACGAATTCCGATGGAAACTCGTTTTGAGGGGCGGAAGTGCTTGTTGACCTCATCAATTTGGATTTGCCTTTTGTTGCAAGTTGGCGCCATGACTATCCCTTACCTCGTTCCCTATGCAGAATCATCCCAGTTCTTAAGTAGTTAAGATCACCCTACATGGCTTGAAGCCATGAAAAATTCAATGAATGGCCATGGAAGTGGTCCCACCACCTGAAGTCTTGGGGACTGACACCCGGCAACCTGAAAAGTTACCTTCCCAAATGGAAAAGGATCGTCTTCCAACCATCCAGTTTCAACGGCGCTGTTAAACGTTGGGGATGTACCATCCATGGTTGCCAACTACTTACTAGCTGGGAGCACATCCTCCAAAAATCATCACTACCGATCGGTTTTTTTTTAGAGATATTTGGTAAAGGCTGAAACCTAGGCAGGTGGTCTAAAAAGACCTCAATAGGAACTCACAAGGTATTTGAGCAATGAAAAAAAGGGCCCTGGTTGTGCGTGGTTTATAGGGCCGGGATTATACTACGGAGTTATGTGGGGGATATTGGGATTATGTTTCATAAACCTTTAAATAAGAATCCTGATTAAACAACCAGGATTCAATGGAAAGTGAGTTCTTTTTTTGTTTGTTTGTGGCTCATTTGGAGGGGTTTATTGCAACTTGGATTTTTAAACCCATAGGGATCCATGGGACTGATGTTCTTTGCCTACTACATGAAAACCATAAAAATCAGCCATCCATTATCGATGTAGGAAAATATACCCATCTCATACCGTGAGGGAAACAGACAGCGTATTTGATAAGTACAGAAAGAGAAAAACAGTGATTGTTGAGGAATTTACTAGCTAGTGCGGAGAGACAGGAGCAAAACTAGTTTAAAGCAATCAGAGCTATTGCCCAAAGAAAAAATGTTCAGCATATATTGTAGCTTTGGTAATTTTGTTTTTTTTACATTTGCCATAAAATGGCGAAAATCTCTATCAACCAGAACCGTTCGCTGTTTTTTCATGGGTTTGGTCGATTTTTGTCACTAAAAAATTGGTGAGGAATCAATCCGCCTTTCTGGAACTGCTAGAGTGTGCTATGGGAGGCAGACGGTGCCTTGACGGTGTTTTAAGGTTTACGTGTGGATGTCCCGGGACGGAAGTGGATGGATCAAAGGTGATCGGATCAGTGGGTTATACCGTTATACCCCTAAAAATACCCCATGTATAAGTAGGTTGTAACCCATGTACTAGACATTGACTAAATTCCCGGGACTTCCGAGTAGTGGTAGGACAAACCGAAAACAACTTGGAGGATGATGGATCATCCCATGACTTGTAAGTAGTTAGGATCACCCCCCATGGCTATAAGCCATGTTCATGGCCGCTCGGAAAGGAAATAACCCCAGGTTTTGGGGACTTATTCATCATGGTTATTAACCACATACTAAGTGGGATGATCCTCCAAGAAGGGCCACTTACGATTTTGTTGGGTACATCATTATAAGACTGCCTTGCTTAAAGTGAGTGTTGGCAAAAAAAACGGATGATCTTGGCGGTGACTTTTTTGACATCCATGAAAGATATCCATAGCATCCATGCATGGTATATTTACCTACATGTACCCCCCAAACTACCCAAATCTAGGTAAACTCTCCAGTCCCATGGATGGTATGGGATAGATTCGAATGAAAATTGCAATTGCTACTTACTGACTGGGATGATCCTACAAGTAGTGAGGATCGAAAATGTAGTTGTCAAATATTTCAATCACTGGTACTTGCACCATTTATGTATAGGGGCCGATAGATAAATGTATTGTAAAAGATGGAAAAGGTCAATGTCCTGTCTTATATAGATACATTTGGTTGTTTCTGTATGGTAAATCTAGGTGAATACAGTATACCATACATGGATGGTATGGATTAGATGTTCAGGGAATCTGTTTTGACATGAATACATTCGATTTTCAAGGTCTTTTTTCAACAGCTTACTTTCCAAGATGTCGGTACTCGCTTTGCCAGTCGCCAGATCCACCAGATCGGATAGTCGGGCTCAACCATTGTAGCTGCATGTGCTGTTCACGCAGAGTTTGAAGTTCTGGCACGCTTTTGGGAGATCCTGACCGAAGCCATTGATGCTTCATGAACAGTTGATGCTGATGGCGTGCTGAATGTGATAGCGATCGTGGCTATGGGCAACAGAAGATTCTTCTGTTTCCCATGATCACGTAGAGCACACCGTGATGATCAAGCACACCGTTGATGTTGATGGTGAGCTCATGGAGATTATGGAGGAGCTCTTCGCCCCAGCTACTCACTATGGGGAACATATCGTTGTAGGATAGCAAACATGTCGTTGTCTCCGTGGGCGCGCCGTGGTGATCAACCTGACAATGGCGCTTTAGACGGTTCATGCTGATGGTCCCAGGAATTTAGTAAATGGTATTAAATGTATTACGGGGTTATAACCTATTTTTAGATGTGAATATATTTAGGGCTATAACCCACTGATACTAACCTTTTACTAGCTTCCTGTTACTACTGACTTCCTGGGACATCCAAGTAACTGACCTCTTCAAACATATCAGGTATTTTTTTTGTTGCCTTGCCAATACCAAACTTACTTGCTGAGGGAATGTGAGTTGTGATGTGGCCTCATGTAACCCAGCTAGTTTATAGGGGTTGCCAACCCAGGGTTGGTGACAGATTTTTTCAAAAGAAGCACCCAGATTATCCCAAGTTGAACAAACAAGTGCAATGTTCAGAGTCCATGACAAAACAACTGAGTTTCCTCAAGCCAGCCCACCTGCCCGCCTTACATTTATGCTGCTGGTGGACCTCCTTTTTTCCGATCTTTTTGAGGTGGTGACATGGGTAGCTGGTAGCCCCCTATAAATGGCCGAAACTAAATAGGTAACTCGGGGTGAAATAACTCCACTTTTAGGGGTCATGACTCCATTTATAACGATCGCAGGGGCCCACCTTGTTGTTGATTATTTTTTTGTTGTTCTTTTGATGTTGATTCTATTATTTACATCAGGTTTATCTTATTTCATTGTATGTGTTCCATGTTTGTTCTGGGAAATTCTAGTTGATGACAAAAAGGGACAAAGTATGGTCAGGAGAAATTTGCTTATGACAAAAAGGAGAAAGAATGGAGACAAATTCCGGATTGCCTGCGTTGAAAAAAACCAGGTCTGTCGGGCAACGTTCAAAGGAGGAAATGTTTCAAGTGGTCAAAGGTGTTGTGGAAAATCACCAGGAGGGGGCCGGGCCTTTTGTGGTGAAGGGGATGGGATTTCAGAGCAAAAAACATGGTGCTACAAGATGGGCCGCTACTACCCTTTGTCAGACGAACAGCAAGTGTACCCCTGAAAGTGCATGGTTGGAATACGATGCGGCTTCCTTTTGGGAATGTAATTATTTTCAGGGGCGAACTGTTAGTTTTAAGGAGGGTCCAGTAGTTATAAATGGAATTATGGGGCCCCTATAAATCGCCATATAAATTGGTAACTGGGGTTACTGCACGCATATTAGTGGATGTTGTAATCCTACGGATAAATACTGATAACTGGAAGGGACCTTTCTTGTAAACCATGCGAAACTGATCTTACAGTGATTTGCTTGAGTGTTGGGTCCCAGTGCCCAAGTCGCAGGGAAGAGAGTTGGATGTTTATTTTATGCACCCCATACCATGCATGGACCATCCATGTATGTTTTTTTTGTACCTAGAGTTGCCCTGGAAGTCAGAGACTATAAAGATAGTAACGTCCCCAATTTTGGATGATTAAACTTCCCTACCTAAAAAAAGTATCTTTGGTAAACATCAATTGTATTTCATGGTCTTTGGACTTCCAATGGTTTGGTTTTTGTTCAATGGTAACTGCAGGTAACTATACAGGGTCTTATTTCTTGGCGGACACGTGGCAATGGTGGGGGTGGGCCCCTTAGATTCTCATGATTCAACTAGGTGGTGGCAACTCAAATATTTCTTATGTTCACCCCGAAAATGGGGGAAGACAGATTCCCATTTTGACGTTCGCATATTTTTTCAAAATGGGGTGTCCTCAACCACCAACTTGAAGAAATGATGGTTGAAAAATCACCTACGGAAAGTCGTAGATGGCTATAGCCACGCCACTCCCAGTAGTCTGCCCCCTTGGTTGATCATAGGCCCTTATTTAAAAAAGGGCCACCTTCTAGGACTGGTAGCCAGGACCAACTTTATAGATATGTTTGGTGCAACAAAATCTTCAAAGATTTTTTGTTTGTTTCAACTTCTTTGGTGATTGTAAACACGATGTTTATGATCCCATGATTCATCATCATTTTTCACCACCATTTGCCATTTCAAGGACCCAACTAGTAGCCAACTAGTTCAAGACTCCCAGTAGTCTTGGTTGATCATAGCCCCTTGTGGGACTGGTAGCCAGGACCCTGGCAACTTGTGGAATAGTAAGCAAGATCGCACCATTGGCGAAGCCTCGGAAGCTTGGTTTTTCGTGGGTTTCTCGGAGAAGGGCGAGGGTCGGATGGACGGGTGAGGTTGTAAGTGGGGTGGCATAGGGGGGTGTTTCCAAGAATAGGGGGAAAACGCCCCAAAATGGATGGTGAACATAATTTAATGGAAATCCCTATTAATCCATGGATGATTTGGGGACAAAACCCCCTATTTTCGGAAACACCCAAATGGCTTGTAAAGGGGGGTGATCCTAACTACTTAGAAGTCCTGGGGGTGATCCTCCAAGTTGAGTTTCAGAGGGTCCGTGCGGCCTACATCTGACGGGAACAAAAAAATGTATGGAATATTTACCTACATTTGGCTTAAACTTATGGTAAATCTCAGTAACTATTCCATACATGGGAGCATTTGGGAAAAAATTATCATCATGAAGATTTGTCACGCTGATTCATGACCTCACCTCACCTCATTGGCATGGTGAGTTTTTGTTTGGATTTTTGGATCCTTGACCTTTGACTAGGGGATCAACAGATCAAAATTGAATCATGTGGTTTCGTAGAGAAATGGTGGTACCCTTGGGATGGTACCCTAGCTGTTTAACTCCCCAAGGATCCCTTTAAAAGGGGATTGCGACCCAATAAATACCCACTATATAAGGTGTATATGAGGTTGATTCTTAAGGGTACCATTGATCATTGCAAGGGTACTACCATTTTCCCTATGATGGTTGCTGTTTGTTTAGTATTTTGGATAGCAATAAGTCGTCTATAACCCGTTCTTTGAAATTGTTAGTTCATAGCAGTCTAACATACTCTGATATACAGATATGAAGCACGGGAGAGACTTGCGCCCAACTTAGAATCTTACATGATTTCAATTGATTAAATCTTCCAGTAGATTGTTATAGCTGGCCGGAAAACCCACAGTCTTTTGTGGCAAGGACTTTTTGAAAAGCAGGGATGCGTTATGCATTGCACGGAGTATTTCGAAATGGATGTAACACCCAGCAGCATCCTATGTATGGTATATATACCTACATTTACCAAACAATTCAACCAAATGTAGGTAAATATACCATACCCTACACATCCTAATACCTTGTGAGTAGGTGCGAAGGAGCCCCTGGCCCTAAACATCTCCTGAGGTAAGGTTTTTTTTCAGTGTTCCAAAAGACCTCCTCACCAGGTATTTGGCAGGATTTTGGATGTTTGGGGATATCATTGGATATTATATGGGAAATGCAGCGACCCCTCAATGGATCGAAAAATCTTGCTTGAATCTATTGAATCGGTGAATCACTGCAAAGCGATTTGGACCCCAGGTTGACGCCCAGAATCCCTCGAAATCCTAGGGGTAGGTTTTTTTTCAGATCTTTTTTAGAGTAGAGGGACCAAAAATTCCGAAAAGAAGATGGGCCCTTCTTATTAAAAAAAATCTGCCAAAACACATCTAAGTGGTGGTTTCAAAGATTTTTTATTTTCATCCTTATGTGGGGAAGATTTCCATTTTGACTAATGTTTTTTCAAAGGGGTTGGAACCACCAACTAGAAATCCATAGGATTGTCATAGCAAAATGCCATGATCTGGAAACTGACTCGAATCTGCCGGCATATACTGCGTGGTGGCCCCGTGCTTTCCCCGAGGAAAGCACCTTTTACGATGCCTGGCGCAAAACTAAACTGTAAGGCGTAAACCTGTCATCTTGAAAGCGACATGAATCAGGAGTGATGTTACTAGAAGAATTCTTTGCCAAAGTCCAATGTGAAACCAAAAAGGAGATTTATAATTATTAATTATATATTATATATATATGCTGCAAGGTGGTGTTTTTTATTTTTCCTTCAACAAAAGTCTTACTTCAAAATTGTTTCCCTACCCATAGGTTCCATGGGACTGGTATATTTACCTACATTTATCATGAATTTATGGGTTTCATGTAGGTAAATATACCAGTCTCATGGATCCGTAATGGGCTCTAATTTACCGCAAGGGTCGAAACTTATTTCCGCATTTGTGGCGCAGTTGGACCCTTCTGTGGGGGAGGTGGATGTTGAGACCGAAACGACAGCTGAATTCTCCACGGAGGGGAACAACTTTTTTGGAACCTGGGGGGGAAGTTCGCAAATTACCAACATGTTCAGGTACCTAAAATTGGACGGTCTTTACCAAACCTTAGCTGGTTGGTGGTTTCAAATATTTTTTTAATGTTCACCTCTACTTGTGGAGATGATCCAAATTGACTAAGCCGTGTCCATACAGCTTGTATAGGTGAGGATTCCTCCATGTTTGGTGATCTAAAGAATCTGGGAAGGGAGCTTAGCCGGCTAAGCCAACGAGCTGTCAACCGCCGGTTTCGGTAGAATTTTACAGTACCATAGGCATCCTAACACCTCAGCCTCCAAATATATTTGAAAGACCGAACCTCAGGAGGTATGAGTGGAACCCCTACAATGTGGGCCCCCTGCGATCGTTATAATTGGAGTTACAGCCCCTATAAGTAGGTGAAATATCACCCCAGGCAAAGCCATATAAAGCCATTGATTTTCGGACATTGAAAAAGGGATGAAATAACTTCACATCATTGGATCCTCCGGGGCCCACCTGGTCAGTAACGTTTGGAGCCAAGTTGCCACGAATTTCCAGGTTTAGGACCTGGGATTCGACCTACATCCGGATGTCCAGTTGGAATTTAGGATCAATGGTTTGTAAATGTGTTATAACTCATAACCTACTTATAAGTGGGATACTTTGGGGTTATAACCCACTGATAACCTTGGATCCTAACTTCCAACGGGACATCCAAGTACGCAAAAGGTAGTGTCATCCTGGTGGTGAGTCCTGCTCTTGGGTGGGGGCGGCCCCAGATCCAAATTTTAATCTAACTTTTGATGTTTGAAACTCCTCCGAGTAAAACACACACACAACAAATAAACATTGTATCGAAATTAAGCTAATACTAATCCCTACGGATCCAATCACCTCCTGAGAATGGTAATGGAACCTAAATACCTTTCTGAGGAGGTGATTATACACCCCAATCATCATTTGACAAGGTGATTGGATCTTTAGGGTATACCATCTAATGCCCCTAAAAATCCTGAAAATTGCATATCCATCGAATATCTATATATGTACATAATACATTAAAAGTTAATCCAAACGTGTGTAAATATTCGTGAGTTGTAGGGCTTTTTAAGTTCTGAGATTTGATGTCAGCAAAAAACTCTTCTTTTCAGGGCGGCTTGTTAAACAGCCCTGGGCCCTGCTGTTGGATATCCCCGCCGCTGCTGTTCCCAGGACATGTTAAGGGGCTTGGGACGGCAAGGACTTGTAGGCGGATGCCGGGATGGATCTCGTTCTGCTTGAGCAGTGATCAACACCCTGGTGATGAATTTTGTATGTATAGGATTTTATATGGGTGTTTCCAAAAATGGTGGTACCCAACAACCATGGGTTTTCCTACTAAAAATGATCATTTTGGGGTGTTTTGGGGGTACCATTATCTAAGGAAACACCCATATATAATGATTACACTACCCAGTTCCAAAACGCGATGATAAGCTAAGCATGATCCATACGGATCCATATCAACTCACCAGTTTCCAAGGAATGTCACAAGGGTTTTGATCACTTCTCGTTTGGAGTTGTTTCACGTTGGAAATGTTCGAAACACACACGTTTTCCCTACTGATTAAAATGTGATTTGATTAATACTATATATAATATACGTATATATATATATATATATTAATATATATATATACATACAGGCGGTGTCCTGAAAACCAACAGCTTGCCCCTGAAGACATGGTAGTTAGAAGACGATCATTTCCTGTTGGGATGGTCTATTTATTCTATGGATGATGTTATGGAGGTTTGTAAACCAACCTAGACAAAATGGTGGTTAGACTTTTTAGGGCAATGTTGGTTGGGTCCGTCCTGAATCTTAAGGTGTGTGTGTGTGTGTATTTGGGTGTTTTTTTCGTTGGCAGATCTGAAAGTGATGATTTTGCTCCGTTTTTTTTCTAAGGATTCCTAAAGGATGCGCGACCCACTTTACCATACATGGATGCTATGGGATAGATATACCAGTCATGGTGTTATATACATATGTATATATGTATATATATATATATATGATAATAAGCCAACATACGGATCCCTATTAACCAAGCAGTATTCAATGGAATGTCACAAGGGCTTGGGTTACGGCTCAATTGGGAAAAACATATGCTTTGGAAATTTTGGAAACTCCTTCGCCACAGACAGGCGTGCCGTTGGGTCGACAGTACATTGCACTGGCAGAGGCGACGGGTGCAAAATGGGAGAATGTTGCTTGGAACTACCATCCACCATGGACTGTGCATCAGTATCTTGGATGAAATGATTCAATGATATGAAATGGATGAAGTGATTGGACAGGCATTCTGAAATCTCATTACCCTCCAGGGAACTAACATATCCCCCAAAAATGGCATTTTGAAGATGATTTTCCTTTTCCCAAGGTGGGATATGTTA
>DF239687.1:0-48341 GCA_000507305.1 Breviolum minutum Mf 1.05b.01 | reverse complement strand
AGGGTAATTCTTTTTCTCAATGTTCACGAATCGTGATTTGTTTCTTTACATCCTGAAAATTTGAGAATACCCAAAAATAGGTTTATTTGAAAGGATATTAATCTTCGGATGTCCGTGTACTGAGAAAACCTCCATTTCAGTCAGATTTTTTGGGTTTCAAAACTTAAAGGATGCCCACATGTTTAAAAGATTGCCATGGAAACGAACGCTAGAGTGAAAGTATCTTTGCAACATACCATTTGTTGATAGTACATTTGTTGACATAGGATGACATCAGTGCTGCAGCAACAACAACAACAACAGCAACAACAACAACAACCACAACAACAACAGGCCTTCACTTAGCACTTCCCCAATTTTTTCCGGACCGTCTTTAAGATATAAAAAGTTTGAAATCCCATATCATCGAGGAAGTGGGTGATTATTTTACGGATTCTACCCTGGGAAATTCATCACCATGAAACTCTATCACTTGGGAATCCATACTTTCGGAACTTTTTCCCAAACATCGAAGTAAGTACATCCAAGTATAGATTGGGTTGTCCATTTTCCCAGTTTTTAGTGGTAGATATATGGGACAAAATTGTTCAACAACAAAAATCCCCACAGTTATCCAACAAAAATCACCTGAGGAAGGGCAGATTGACAAATCTGCATTCTTTGGTGGATGACTTGCGTGATGCCAGTTTCACTCCTGATGGCATCAGCATCTTGCACAACGCCCTGACCGTGGGCGGCGCAGATTTTGCCGTGGACGATCCGAATCCGCCGGGACCGAAGCTTGGGTCCATGCGGTTTATTCTAGGAGTCTTAATAGGATTCTTAAGGGGGGTGTGTTCAAGGGGAGGGGGTACCTGGGGAACCCTAAGGATTCCTGGGGAAGATTGGGGAACCTTAGGGAACATTAGGAATGATTAGGGGAATCACCACCCCCCCTTAAGAATCCTATTAGTTTAAGTTGCTGGAAAAAGGTTTTTTGGTTGTTTTTTTTTTTTGGATCCCAGATGCTCAATCTATGGCATATTTACTTACATTTACCCCTAAAACTACTCAAATGTGGGTAAATAGGCCATAGATTGAGCATTTGGGAATTGGTTTTTATTTTCTGGATGTTTTTTTTGTTTGACTGGTGTTTCATGAGGTCATGGCTAATGGCTAAGTTTGATTTAATTAGAATCCCAAACCTCTAACCCCAACCAACAATCAACCATTAGCTGAGTTTAGTTTATTTTCAGGTTGTTTTATTTTTTTTAACTGGGTAGTGGTTTCAAATAGATTTTATTTTCACACCGAAAATTAGGGAAATGACCCAATTTTGACGAGCATATGGTTCAAATGGGTTGAAACCACCAACTAGTTTTGATGTTCAGCTTGTTATGTTTATTTGTTTGTTTGTTTGTTTGTTTGTTTGTTTGTTATTTTTTTTCCGTGATTTCCAATACTTAGAGAAGTCCGGATCTCATATAAAGTTAGTAAGTTGTGCTTTGGACATATTTCCATGCTGAAGCCATAGAGTCATCTTGCCATTTGTAAGGGGAACTAACTGGGATCAAACCTATCTAGGCCCATCTATAGCGGCCTCTCCCGCCGCTTGGGAAAACCCCAAAAGGTACGCCTTAGACCGTAAGGGAAACTCCTACCCTTAAAGGGGCTGAAACATTCAGGATAAGGATTTATGATACATTGCCCAGACCCTAGGGTTCCAATAAAAATGAATTGATTCTGTACAAGGCTGGCCCTACTACTTATAAATTAGGGTGAATTAACCCCTTTAAGTAGGGTTATTTCACCCCAGTTCCCCAATTATAATTATGTGAGTAGGGCCATTTCACCCCTAATGAGTTGCAAATGGAGTTTTAGGAACAACCCTTATAAATGGCCTTAAATCAATGGAGTTTCACTGGGGTGAAATATACCCCTACTTATAGGGGTTATGACTTAAACTCTCAATTTATAACCAGTTTTTGGCCGGGCCCACCGGGTGTACATATCAACCTGGAAATTTCTGAACAACCAGTGTTTATATGTAATGAATTGGAGTCTTACAACTGAAACAAACAATCAAATAATCAAACAGCATTGCTTAGGTTACCAGGATATACAATCATGACAATTTTATGATAAAATAGCAGTAGTTTCCTTTGAAAGATCAACCTGAAAAAACCCAGTTGAACATCATGTAGTCCATGTAGGGTTTTTTCCGTGAAAATCCCGTGAATCCGGACTGGGATTGGATCACAAATGATCAAATGTTTCCATGAAGTTTGTGTATATACTAACATATACTAGGTGGTGGTTTCAAATATTCTTTATGTTCATCCCTGCTTGGGGAAGATTTCCAATTTGACTACTATTTTTCAGATGGGTTGAAACCACCAACTAGTATAAGTATATACATCTGGTCAAATTTTAGCGACCTCAAACGACCTGGGCCCCCCAAAAGTAGCTGAGGAAGGGAAATGTGACCCCTTATTTGAGGGAAATCTAGGTTGGTGAAATAGTATTATTTGGGCAGATAGTAGTCTTCAGGGTTTGTGATGAGTCTCTCAGGAGATTAGACATGCCAATAATACCAATACTGATGGCGAGTCAACTTAACCGCCAACGTACCCCCCAGAAATAAGGCCTAAGGGCTTATTAACCATTGCTTTCCCAGCAAAAAAAGTCCTGAGAAAACCTGTGTTTCCGAGGGGGGGAGGTACGTTAGGGGGACTAGTATTAGGGTCGACTGGCCATACAGAAAAAGTGTCCAGCATCCCAGAAAACTTCACCAACCAGAATGGCTCAAATTTCATGGAACTGGTGTGTTTTGTTCACTCTGAAAAAGTGGAATGGATGAAAAAAAGCATAACATCCATATATAGTGAAACCTCGAAAGCTTAAGATCTTGTGACACCAAACAAAACGTGACCATGTTTGAAAGGTTTCTTTTTTTGTTTGGAAAAAATATGGTCACATGACATTTTGAAGTTTAATGGCTCCTGGTAAAAAACACACATGCCTTAATTTCATATAGTTCCCAAAAACTCTACTTGCACAAAAGTCCCAGCCCCCCAAAAAAACCTCAAAACATTGCTCAGGCGACGTTTCGTGGTCAACATTCCGAAGCTCCTTTGGGCCGCACGGCGGCAGACGTTGCTCCTCGTTGCCTTGCTGTGCAACGACCGCGCCTCGCTCGACGGTGCGGTTCCCGACGGCGCAGCTCATGCGGTGGTGTGGCTAGCGCAGCTGGCGAAGCGACAGCAGTGCGAGGAGGAACCATTGAAGGTGGGTGTGGTAATGGTGGTTAGATAAGGGAGTCATTTTTGGATCATTTTGGGTGCCATACAGGTGACCATTTAGAAAAAGAAACCATTTGAAATACACACACATCAAAATAAGGATCAGTTGACAATGTTGACAGGTTAGGGTATCTCATCAAAGGGTAATTCATCAAAAGATCTGAGAAATGCCACAACATTCCAAAACATAGGCAAACATTCCACGCCATTCTACATGAGGGTCATATTTTTTGACGAAATTCCTGTGGTGTGATTCGGAGAGGGGCGATGTAGCCATGGGTAGCCTTTCTTGAAACTACAAGGTGGGCCTCTACGAGTTATAATAATGGGGTTCTCACCTGTATAAGCTGTGTGGATATGGCTTATGTGAGGAAGTTTCCCCACCCCCAAAATAGCCTTATACATAAGGTTCAGTAAAAACCCTCCATTTTTTTGGTACCTGAAACTTTTGGTGACACATTTACCGGGCCCCATGGATTCCTATGGATTCCTTATCTTCGAAAACTGCGCCTGCTCGCGTTGACAGGTGGGTCATCCTGTTCTTCGATTGGTCATGAGCTTTCTGCAGAAAGTACCTTTGGATCTTCGGCTGAGAAAAAACATTTATTGCGGAAGTAGGAACTTCTTTCAAAGGCAGCAATGAAACACACCCTGGTTGTTTAGGGTATATGGGAGATTGTATTGACCGGTTATTTGGTTTTTATATTAAACCATTACAAGGATCCCTACTAAACAACCAGTGTAATGGAAAATAAGAGGTTTTTTTCGCGACTCGCCAGATAATTCAGGGTTTGATAAAAATAAAATACATCCCTCACCAGGGAGGCTTGCTACACATGACCCTCAAAAGTGTGTGTTGAATGATGTTTTTTTCTCCAAATTGTCTTAATGATGTAAAGCAAGGGGTTATTAATCCCAGGCAATTGTTTTTTGTTTGCGGCGTATCCTTTCATGATCTTTCATGTCTATTCATAGACTATGTACTTCATGTTTTACGATACTTCAGTAATATAATATAATTCTGTTTATATGATGTTAATATAATATATATAATTCTGTTTATATGATGTTTATATGTATACTGTTATGTATGTTGCATTGACAATTCTGTATGTGATACAGATATATATATATATATATGTATAGGTCGGTGTATTTGTGACAACTGAGTCGGTTGAGTTCCGAATCCCCAAACCTCAGCGGCCGTCATCCGATCCGTGGTGGTTTTTCCTACAAACCGCATCCTGGATTTCAGAGGGGATGACCCAAGTTGTACCCCCAATTTTCTGGTCAGGTGCTTGGCTATGACTCCACCACGCAAGGCTGGCAAGTGGCAATCTTTCGGGGATGAGGGTCGTACATAAATCCCCGAAAGAAGGCACTCTCCCTTGTCCATCCTTATCCTAATGAGGCCCCATATGAAACCATGGCCCCTACTAGTTGTATATGGAGTTATGAGGCCCCCAAAAATGGCCAATAATCAACGGGTGGAGTGAAAAGCTTACTTATGGGGGTCATAACTGGTATAGGGAACCAACTTGTGCCGTCACTTTCATATCCTTCCCTTTGGTGTTAAACGGGCTAAGACAAAAGGTCCGCACCTGAAAAAGGTCGGGAAGTGTTAAATTTCTGCGCTTTTTTTTTTTTTCGGGGTGCAAGATTCTTGTGGAGCAGGTTTTGGGGACACAAGGGTGGTTGAAATTTTGCATGAAAATCTCTAGTTTTTCCCCTCCTGAAAATTAGCATGAAAATCGCTGAAAAATCCACCAGTTGAGTACATTGCATTTCCTATTGAACCATGGGGGATTGGAACCAATGTCATGTTGGTTTTCAGGGGTGTATTTGCAGGTTGATGGAAGTGTGTAAAAACTGGAGAAGCATAATCATGAAATTTGTGACGGGATAGAACTCAGATGTCAAGAGTCAATATAGGTTGTTGCCTCGTCAAACATTCAGGGGGTTCTCGCCATGCCCCAGGAAGTGATTGGATCAAATGGTTAGGATACATGTTCAGCTTACGACCCCTAATTATACTTAAAGAATGGTGTAGAGGTTGGTTGGATCTAACCCCGACCCATGGCGAAGTTTGGGGATTCCGTACATCTAGATGCAAGAATCCTTGGTGGTGACTGGCATCCATGGGTGTCGGGGTAGATCAAATGTATAGACGTTGTATCTTAGTTACGGCCGCTTTTAGCTGACCAGGATACATCCAGATAGTGGACTGACTAGACCCAGCCATTTTGGTGCACCATCTTTGTCAGGTTCATAGATTTCATAGGGGTTTCAATGGGTTATTAGCTGTTAAGAAAGGACGTTACTTCTATATTCCAGTGGCGAACTTCACCGTTTTTCATCGCTAGGTGAGAAATCCGATACATGAAAAGCGGCTAAGCCCCAAAGAGTGCCGAGTGCCAAACTATGGGGAACACTCAATCCTCGTCAGTTCCTGATATTCTGTCAGGACCCCCTGTAAAAGGTAAGTTTCCCCACACTATTTCCCATAAGAAAATCTCTAAAGATATGGGAATGGTATGGGAAGCTTACCATCAGGGGGGTCACATTATTATTGGGGGTCCCTGCAAAGCACCCGGGAGTTTGACTTTCCACCTCGACACGTGTCCTCTATTATTGGGGGCGAACCAACCCTCCAAAAAAAGGCCCAAACACTCCACTCCAATCAAAACAGGGGGCCCCATTTTGGGTTCCAGGTATGTAAAATCTATAATTTGATAAAGACCCCCAGTTCCCCAAATATAAGATCAGGTATAGGGGTCCCATTTCACCCCATTTACACCCTCGTTTTTTTGGGTCCACTTGTTCTAAAATATCATCTATATAATACATAATGACCCACTGCACCTCCATGGCCTTTTGCACTAGGGGCGCCTTTTTGTTCACGCTGTTGGTCGGGTTTTTTGCTCCTGAGAAATCTTCTGGTTGGTGGTTTCAAATATTTTCTATTTTCATCCCTATTTGGGGAAGATTCCCATTTTGACTAATATTTTTCAAAGGGGTTGAAACCACGAACTAGTCTTTGTTTTTTGATTGTAGAAACACTAACACAGCAGTTTTGAATAGTTGGATGCACCCCGATCCCAATGCACCATAAATGGGAAATTCTCCCTAGATAAGCCCTAGATAGTGGATATTTGTGGGTTATAATGCCCAAGAATCCCTTGATTTTTTGGGCTGGATTGCTCAAGGTTTGCCATATTTCACTTTTTGGTGGGTTTTTTAAGATCACTTTTGAGGCCCTGAAGATATGTGGTTGATTGGCCAACCTTCTTGTGATATTGAAGGGAAACACATGTGACAAACCTCGTTGGAGGTTCTCGCCAAGTGATAAAGAGGGAAAAACGCCAACGCACGGAAGAGGAAGGGTTGTTTCTTGACCGCATCGTGTCATGTCGCCATCCAAAAAAAAACATGGCCATAGGGCCATAGTCATCCCTTCGGCCGTTGTAATGTGAAAAGCATGCACAGCTAGTTTTTGTTTAGAGAAGCAACTGCACAAGCTAAAAAGAACGATCCCGGTCCCTAAGGATCCAGTCACCTTGTCAAATGATGATTGGGGTGTATAATCACCTCCGAAACCGGAAGGTATTTAGGTTCCATTACCTTTCTCAGAAGGTGATCCAGGATTTGTAGGGGATGTTATCTAGCTGGTGCATCCCGGGAAGGGTTACTTAAGATCCCTGGATTTCATCATGGAGTGCCCACCTAAATTGCCGATCGAGAACCGGTACCATGGAGTGACCGGGTGGACTGAGTGGTAGTGCCTCTATTGGGTTTGCACAAGGGATGAAAAAAAAAACTACTTTTTTGGGGCTACAACGGTTACAACTCCACATATAACATCTTAAAATTGATAGGGGCCCACCTTGCACGAAAACTGTTGCTTTACATTTTGCAGAGATGTTTTGTTTCACTTTCTAAAAAGGTCATTTAAGCAGGTTCCAGATAATATTCGGGTGTATGAATCATTGAGAAAGTTTCCTCTGAAAGTTTTTTGTTGGTGGCTCCAGTGTTTCCTGTAAATATTACTAAGTCATATAGCATCCGAAGAAGGCTAGCTGGTGAAACAGGTTTTTGTTCGCTGTAAAGGTATATTTGGGAGGATGAGAATCAGTATTGCAAAACATGTTTCTCAGTTGGGGATTGTTTGGGAGGATTCAACTACCCATTGGAAGGATAGAAGACTGCTAATGTTGCTGGTCATGTTGGGTGATTTCCACCCAAAAATACCTCTAGGTATCTAAGACATCCCCCTAAAAGTGGCAGTTTTGAAGATGCTTTTCCCTTTCCGGGTGGGATATTTTAGTTTCCTGGAGGGTAGATATGAGTAGTGCGTGATTTTGACTGTTAATTATCATGACGCCGTGCATTTCCCTGGAAATGCTCTTGTCACTCAACAATAAATAATCAGACGGTTGACACTACAAGGTGGGCCCTGGATCCACTTATCAATGGAGATATAGCTCTAGGACTCTAAGGTTATAACACCTGTTACCCATTGATTTTTGGCCATTTATAGGGGCCCATAACTCCACTAACAATCGGATCCGCGGCCGAAACCTTGTAGTACTAGTAGTTTTATTGTTGTTATAGCCATAGCCATTGTGATCCGTTAAAGAGGCGTCTATACAGAAGATTATGGGATTAGCTGGGAAGGGCTCAAACCGCGATGAATTGGATGTTCCTGATATCAACTGGTGCAGGATATCAACCATCAACAATACACCCTGGAAGATTGACATGGAACTCACAAATCACCCATTTAGAAAGGAACCGGATCTTCCAAACCTCCATGATTATGTTCCATGTTATCTTCAGGCTTGTATTTTAGCCAAGTCAAGTATAAAGAATGTATTTGAGAGTCAATGGTTGGTGGGATTCCTGTATGGATGGTATTTTTAACTAGTGAATATCGCTGAATTGCTAGCCTTACTTGGTTGCTCATAGTGCTCAGTAACTAGTTATAAGGTGGGTTCTAAGTTATAACTATAACTATAATCCTTCATATCCTTCCCTGTAAGTTGACTGATAAGTCCCCTGAATAGGGTTATAAGTTATAACCCAACTTACTATTTAGTTACTAACTATACGAGCCACCAAGCAAACAACAATGAACGGACGAACAGTCCTTGCTTCAGCAGTGCTTACCCAGTGATAAAGCAGGGATATGCCCGGTAACCCTTCTGTACATAGCTGAGGGTTACGCAATGGTCCTCAGGCGTACTGGTACCATGACTTTCATCTATTTTCATGCCCATAGGATCCATGTAATTATGGTATATTTACATATATTTACCTACAGTTGGTTGATTTTTATGGTAAATGTCGGTAAACATATAAATACATGGATGGGATATAAACACCATGTGGCCTGTATAGCACATATATCGCTTTTGTATCGACATGTGTATTCAGTGTTGCATCCAGTGACACCAGACTCCCTTCAAAATGCAAAAATTCTACAGCAATTCACTAGTAAGGCTGGCACAATCCGTGCTGGTTTAATCTGGTTTATTTACGAAGCTACCTTTTGACATGTGTGCCATTGACCCGCCGGATGCGATTGGGAGCCGTCCCTACTGGGATGGCATGGTGCGATATGTAGCGATCCCTAATAAATGGACTTTAATTTGCACCGTGAATTGTGGTGGTTGAGGTGTGTGGCAGATGAGCTTTGCAACGCATTGGTGAGATGTGGGTTTGAAGGTTGGGAATACTTACACCATCAAGGATCAACCAAGTGGAAGGGTGTGGTTGTTGCATGAGATGTCTGAAAGGAAGTGACTTTGGTTCATATTCCCCGTTTGGAGCCAAGCAAAAACCTTACAATGAAGTTCAAAGAAGATGAAGTTGTTGGCACGCTTGGCTTAGATACCGCATGTAAACTGTTGCATGGGAGGACATTATTTGGCGCCAATAATTTTTGAGCCGTTTTGCGAGCTCGCAGCTGCAGACACCAAAGATGCGCTTTGGCGTGGGAGCCGGCGCTATAGCGGTGCCTGCAAAGGCCACAACCGCTGCCCCCAGCTGCCTTTGCAGGAGGACCGGCAGTGCCACCTCATCGTCGGCACTGAGCTCTGGCTGGGCCGTTTTGCCGTGTGTGCATCCGTGGGACATCCAGATTTGGGAAGCGGTGCCCCTTCCAGCGAACGCGCGCCATGTGCCCATGAATGCTCTTGTGGCTTCGCGGGTTCGAAATCTTTTATCAAGGAAGTTGCAATAAAACGATATTGGCCGTGAAGTTGGTTTTCTAGATCTGAGATGAGTAGGGCGACGTTAACCGCACTGATTGAACTTGTCGGGGTGGCTCCGGCTGGCTCAGTACGCGCCCCAACACCTTCAAAACATAGTGGACAAACAGAGTTTGAAACCGTATCGAATTTTGTTGGTTCAGCATTGGAACATACATGGCTTCCTCCTGACCCAACATGCTTATCAAAGCAAAGCTTCCATCATTACTTGACCACAAATTTTTGGATGCTTTGATTCCGAGCAACAATGAGGTTTGTATCTTAGAGCATCAGAAGGCTGAGGTGTTCTTGGCTTTGGTAAATGCTTACAATCAGTGGGACCTTGATGCCTCAGATATGTTTTTGCAGGATACACCCCACTATGCACTCTATGCAAGATGGAGTTATGAAGAAGTGGAATCAAATTCAGGAGATTCTGTTGGGAGCCAAGCTTGCCTACCAGCAAGTCTTTCCACCACGTCTCTTCATGGTTCATCCACTTAGTCATCCACCTAATCGTGGTGGAACAGGTGTCAATCCATACTCATGTCACAGAAAGGGTGGGGCCATTGTGGCATCTCGTGCAGACCTGCAGCAGTTGGGTGGGGCAGTAGCTTTTGAACTTTCAATGCTGTGGAAACACAAATGCAACAACCTTAGTTCTCCATACATTTGCACAAATTTGCCAACTGCAGTGGCATAGCTTTGTAAAGGGCCACCCAAACAATGAGCTTCAGCCAACTTTGGCCAGTCTGTTTTGCCACCATGCTGCTGGTATGCCAAGGAGATGGCAGCCATGAGTTGCACCTCATTTTGCATTTCATTCACTGAGTTGGAAGAGTTCCCTGCACTCTCTACCAATGTTGGCATCCCTGGCCACCTCTCAGCAACTTTGGCTTAGACTGTGGTCCATGTCCAGCCCACCTCAAATCATATGCTTCAAATTTTTGTCCTGGTTCATTAAGTGTGAACCTATACTTCTGTGCAGAACTGTTTGGCTCAACCAGGTTGAAGGTCGTGCTGATTGTGTTGAGAGATAGAAACCAACATGGAGTTTTCTGTCCAGGCGGATTGGACACTTAGCCAAAGCTTTGTTGATGCGCCTCCCGATCAATGGAACAAATAAGAATAAATAAGATCCAGAAACTGTACGGGGTGTCCTTGATGCAACTACTGTTGCGTGGGATATAGCGGAGAGAAGCCTTGGTGTGAATTTCGTAAACTGTGAACTTTTGTTGTTGGCTTGCGGAAAGCAGTAAAAGTTGAAGGTTTGCGTGTACACGATGGGAGGGAACACGGTAGCGTCTTTTGTAAAAACTGGCAGTGAACCAGAGGTTGGGTGCTTGCAAGCTTGTCGGAAAAGGGCAGATGTTGTGGAGCCCAAAAGCTGCAGCAAAGGCATCCAAGTTTCGGTGTCGGAAGAAGACCGATGTGGGAACGCTTCGCTTTTGCAATGAATGATGACCAGCCAGGGAGTCCGGAATATGTTGAAGTATAAAAGCAGAATGAAACCTTCGCTGAGCATGCATCTGTGCCTGACCCGAGACTGTAGGATTTCAAGAAGGACCAAAATCCAGATATTGGTAATTAAATGATTTTATTTGATGATGATTCTATTCCGAGGAGTACAATTTCAGAAATCCCTTTTTTTTACGTCAGTGCGAATGCAAAAGAACTCATGCTGGTTGGCAGTGGGTGGATGTGATTAGAGACGTTCGGCGTGCCAAAAAGTAAATGGGTTTTGAAAAGGCTCCGGACACTCAGCACCAACACGCTTGCTTTGTGATGAAAGGTTTGCTTGGTAGTACTTTGTTGGCTTGCTGCGTCGACTGCTTGGTGGGTTGACACTTTGCAATAATTTTGGAAAGCAGAACAGGGATTAGTTGTGCCAGCTGGAAGGAATGACATCAGCGCTACAACGTTACAGACAACCCCATTAAACACTGAGATCATCTTTAAACACAGGAAGGAATGATGCAGTCTTTGTTTCATATCTTGCATTGATGTGCTTACATTGATTCATCGTGTCAGTGATGTTTGAGCAGATGTCCAATTGACAGTGTAAGGTTTTTGTTCAGCAGTGCGGTCTATGTAGCCTTTTGAATACATGTTCAGAAAATTTGCTTTAAATCGTCAACCAACTTGCATAAATATATTCCTGGATCTTGTACATGTAAAATTTCGATTATTTGTCAGTTTTTTTGTGAAAAGGCACAGATTCAATGCATTCGAAGCATGGGGGATCCTGAGATCACATTCTACAGACAAAAGGAAGATTCAGGTATATATATATATATATATATGGTTACCAGCTTCCAATTCTCACATCTCTGAACCTTAAGGTCAAAATAGATGGCACAGATACCAAAAAGTAGGTTAGTAAAGAGTCCTTATAAACGAATATGTAGGGACTGTACCATCCATCCCAGGTTGTGCTGACGCCCCTTCAAGACGCCGTTCATGGTACAAAGAAATCCAACCCGAAGGGCGGTGAAATCTGAAAAAAATTCGGAGCAAAAATGGCGTGGATTTTTTTCGGAAAAAAAAGGGAACCATGGGACCCGTACCATGCATGGGATTGGAATATTTTCACCTACCGGTGCATGAGCGGCCAATTTGTATGATAAATGTTTGTAAATATACCATGCATGGATGCCATGAGGATTCGTTTGGATCAATTTTTGTTTGTTGTTTTTCTGGTTGTTGTCGTTGTCGTCACATTTCCATACATTTTCCATTTTGCGGCTATGTCTTTCACAGACGAAGCATGTTGTTTGGAAGAAGATGTCTTGTCCGTTTGGAACTGCTCAGAGTTTCAACATGTTTTTTTTCATCCAGTGTAATTTGGTTGGGATGGTTGAATTTAGTTTAAACTTTCAACTAATGGTAAACTGGTGGTTTTGATTCCTGGGATCTCCTGATGAAAGGCATGGATACTTAGGGATAATCCTGGAATCCCAAACCACCTGGCCCCAACCCACCAATTTACCTAAACCCTGTAAGAGTGGGGACCTTTGTTGACCTTCCTAAACACTACTGTTGCAGTGTTTAGGGAGGACCCAACTTATAAGTTCAACAATGAGTTTCAAATGCATAACTTTATGTATATAAGTAGTACTCACAAGGTAATATCCGTGATTGGGAATATGATTTTGGTAAATTCCAGGTAAGAGGAATGAATTGTAACTCCAATTGATCATCCGACCCCAGTCAGGATGCAATCGATGCAATCGTCACCACCAGGATGCAATCGTCATTCCCCAATGCCACCAAACTTCACCCCCGAGAAGGGACTGAATTTGAAGGGCGCAATACGCCATACTTGAAGCTGAAGATACATTTGTCTAACCATTTTTTTTGGGTATCTATGTCAACTTGTTGGGTGTGTCATAATTTTGATTGTATATTAAAAAAATGTTTGACAATGGTTTGTGACCTTTTTGGGATATTTGAGTGACCCTTTCAATGATTAAGCGACCTCCAACTAAGGGATACAAAGGTCACTTTGAATCGTAATACATTGTCCACCTGACCAAACAAAGAATAGTCTTGAGAGGAGCTATGTAAAGGAATCCCAACTGCCAATNCCAAACAAAGAATAGTCTTGAGAGGAGCTATGTAAAGGAATCCCAACTGCCAATGGGCAAAGTTTGTTTTTTGGACTTTTTTGGAAATATATCTATATATATATAATATCATTTCACATGTATATATATATATATATTTAATATATAGTCCAAAATATATGACTTATATTATAGCCACTGATAAAGCCTTAAAGGCTTATTTTCTGGCCAAATAATGTCAACAATTCTAGATTCCCTCATGCCTCGACCTGGCAAATCCTGGTACGTGCCGTATCGCCATGTCCAAGCACGCGTGTGTCCTTAGGCAAAGAAGAGTCGTTCAATGGACAACTGCTTTGGGGGGTCACGAGAAAACATTACCCAGCTTACCGTCTTAACTTTGACATAGATAAAGTATCCATGTAAAGAAAAGTATGGTCTTAGGGTGTAGTAGCTACCCTTTCTTGCCACCAATGCAGCTGTTTGACATCCATTGGTAAAGAACTCCGCAAACATTACTCAGATACCCTCCAGTGTTGTTTTTTTCCTGGCAACTTGACCCTCCCAAAATCCAACAAAAAAGGCGACATGTTGTTATTTACTCCTTCCAAAAATGGACTAAGGTATATAATTTGTCGTTTTTTCCGGGATTTACATTTGGTTGTCTAAATACAACATTTCTTTCCAATGACTGGATCCACCCCAAACCATGACATGAAGATGAAAGTGCGCTATCAAAAAAACATGTGTTTTCAACCAAGGGTTGTGGTAGGCAGGCCATTTTTGTTGAACCGCTGTCCTCAAAAAAAAGTAACGAACAATTTGTCGCAAAAAACATGTCGTTGCAATGGCGGATGCCCTCGGAACATTTGGTGTCTGGTAGCGTTGGTGGTATGGCTGCGGCTGCCCAGGGATTGGTTGATTCAAGGGACAGTTGGCGTAGCCCTACCAGTGTACGCATGGTATTGTGTCCTCTATAGGGATTATTGGCAAAAGGAGTCTTCAACTTCCGTGAATTACGTGTCACAAAGAAAAAATTGCTCAAAGGGTAGAACAAAATTACAGGGGTATTGAGTTAGTGACCACAGATTTGCTACTAGGTCTCGTATTTCCATCCATTTGGAGGCTACTATCTCAATAGTGATTTTGCCCCTCAAAACAAGTTGAGCATAGGATTTGTTTTTCCCTTGAAAGATTGTTGGATTGTTGAAGGCTATGATTGGATACCTGTATGACACAGGTTACGACAGAAGTGGTTTTCAGATGAAAGGGGTGAACATTTTGGTCCGGGATGTTGGTCTTTTGGTCCGATGATCATGGCTGGTCAAGCGTTTGGATAGATAAGATGAAATAAGATAAGATAGGACAAGACAAGGTCACGCTGCGCTGTTGGTGCCAAAATATATTGTATCAACATGCCACTATTTCCTGGCTACTGAGACTGCGCAAATGGGCAGAAAAGATGCTGGGACAAACCAGTGGACAAACCCATACCAGCATATTCACGAAGCTGCAA
Organism: Breviolum minutum Mf 1.05b.01; assembly: GCA_000507305.1. NCBI lineage: Eukaryota > Dinophyceae > Suessiales > Symbiodiniaceae > Breviolum > Breviolum minutum. The sequence goes on along the minus strand of DF239687.1, from coordinate 33,730 downwards.
GAAGCCTCGCGCATGTGAAACATGCGTTCCAAGACTTCCCCCTGGCACAAGCTCGGCAGCCACTCAATGAAGAAAACTGCGGTCACTTTGATGGCAGAAGCAGCTGTGCCATGGAGCATCATCAGCGGAGTGACAGGAACTTCAGTGAGAATGTTGCAGAACACCTGTAAGACATCTCGACACCGAGCCGTCAACCAGTGTCCCCAACATGCCAGAAACATTCAGGTTTAGGAAATTTTAGAATTATAGCAATTTGCCCAGAATGATGGGTTGGATCCTGTTTCTTAGTTATGTTGAAGGGAAAGGGAAACAGTCAAAACAGTGAAAACTGGCATGCGCAAAGCCTGATGGTTAAAGCCGGCAATATTAAGTGGTATAGATAGGGTTTGCTGTTTGTTTTTTCTGGGGACTGTTAACTTGCCATAGAAGTCAGCTATCCATATTTATGTAGATAGATATACCATTCACATGACTCCTTTGCAATTATGATATAATATTGATTGTTCAGCATTTTGCCCAGAATGATGGGTTGGATCTTGTTTCTTAGTTATGTTGAAGGAAGTTGTCAAAACAGTGAAAACTGTCATGCCCAACGCCTGATGGTTAAAGCCGGCAATATTAAGTGGTATAGACAGGGTTTGTTGTTTGTTTCTTTTCTGGGGACTGTTAGTTTGCCATTAGAATCAACTATCCATATTCATGTAGATTAATATTCAATTCACATGAATCCTTGGCAAGTATGATTTAATATTGATTATGGTGCAATCTTCAGAATCAAGTCTCAAATGGTGAGCTCATAAGCATGCAGAATTTAGAAGTTTTTTTAGCCACTGAATGAACCAATGGGGTAACAACTGTTTTTTTAAGTATTCTGGACAATTTCAAGCGACCATTCACCCCTGGTTGGTCACTCCAAACGTGTTCCCCAGAATGGAAAAATATTCAGGTGAAGGCAAGTATTGGTAATTTACAGTGGTCTCAAAGCCCCAGGGCAATTATTAGTAATTTACAGTGGTCCCATATCCCCAGTTGCCCAATTACAAGGCCATTTATAGGGGTTACTGTTCAAACACCATTCGATAGGATAGATAGGATAGAAGAGGATAGAACAGGATAGAACAGGATAGAACAGGATAGAACAGGATAGAACAGGATAGAACAGGATAGGATAGATTGGAAAGATAGGATAGATAGAACAGATAGGATAGATAGGATAGATAGATAATATAGCTAGATAGTATAGATAGATATAGATGATATAGATAGATGATATAGTTAGATTATAGAGATAGATGATACAGATAGATAGATACATAGACAATAGATAGATAGTAGATATGCAATGTCAGTAATCTGTCGGAATGAAACTCATTTATACCAGGTGTGATTCTGTGGTTCTTCGGATCCCTGAGGGTACAGTAAGAGCACGTCTATGCAGAGTTCTGTTAGATGGATATCTTTCAGAATCCTTGATACTACGTTTTTATGTGTTTTGCGATTCGATCCAAGTGTCAAAGGGTGTAAAACTATTTACCGGATTTGGGGCTCACCTTGTCGTAACCTGAAGGGAATTATGGCACTTTCACAGAAAGCGTCCACATTTTCCCAGGTGGCCCGTAGTGTGATTGCACCTGTAGAGAGAGTCGCTTTGCCTCATCGAATGTGGAGATGGATGGGACGGGCGGAGGGTGCTAGCATGAGTATATTGAGTACAAGGTGGGCCCCTACGAGCGCTACTAATGATATATTGCATAACTGGGGTTAAAACCCTACTTGCAGTGGTTGTAACTCCATTTGCACCTGGTAGAGGCCTACCTTGTAGGAAACATTGAAGTTTAAAACATGTATACATTTGGGATGGGGTACTTGGATGTCCCGTTGCAGGTTAGGATCAAAGATTAGATCAGTGGGCTATGTCACCCTAATATATTTTGATATACCAATTGTAAGCAGGATAGATAACCCACGTATCCTCACCATTGATTCTAACTTAGGACGGGACATCCAAGTAGGTCGATATATGTATGCCAGTCGTGACATCGGGGGTGGATAAGGTCCACCCTAATCAGATGATTACATATGATATGATCAGTTCATCATCCCTAGGTAAAAAAGGGATGTAGGTGTTTTTTTTAAAACTGTTCACAGGAAATCAGTGGAAGTTGCTCCAATTCTTAGACCGTTTCTGAGTTTATATAGTGGACATTTACAATCGTTTGTCCACTCAAAAAGTGCTCAATGTCTTGTTTGGCCTCAAGGTTTACCAAATTCTTTCCGTAAATAGTCGAAGCATTTTTGGAGGAATGTCCCTGTCCCAACGCAAAAGGAAGGTGTCTCTTCTATAGGGCTTTGCTGTAGCTGTAGACTCTAGGCGTCCGTTGTCCAAAAGGATTGAACAATTGGTGGCATATCAGTGTTTGGCATCATTGATAGTTTTGTCTTCCAGTTCCATATGGGGGTTTCCTAAAATAGGGGTACCCCCCAAATCATCAATTTTAATAGGGTCTTCCATTATAAACCATCCATTTTGGGGTACCCCTAGTTTTGGAAACATCCGTATAGAATCTAGGTGGTGGCGACTTAAATATGTTTTATTTTCAGCCCGAAATTTGGGGAAGATTTTCACCCAATTTGGTCCGAGCATATTTGGAACCAGGGGTTTTTTCGTCTCGTGACTCGTTACTACTGATATATATTGGCAACCATTTGGCAGCTGCCTGGGAGGACTCCCAGGTTCCAAACAAACAGGGAACTGAAAGATCAGGGTATAGTAAAAAGAGTCTTTTTGTCTTTCCTTGGTATTTTGGGGGATTATACTACACAGTTAGATGGGAATTAAAATAAACCCTTACAAATTATAAGGATCCCTATTAAACAACCACCAAAAATCTCTGCCAAACCCTCTCAACCCTAAACGGCCCAAAAACGGCTCAAGCTGCTTTGCCGGATTGTTTTGCTTCTTTCCGGCAGTTTTCCATGGGCCAAAAACGGCATCCTCACAAAACGCCCAAGAAATTTAAACGGATTTGAGGCAGCAGATCATCCGGATGATCCTGCGAAGTTAACACGAAGTTCCTATATGGGAAGTTTATACGTCAGTTTTTTTATCTGGGAAGTTTCCGAAAAAAACAATGGACCAACAAGGATATGATAACTTCCACCAACAACCCACTTCAAGTTCTTGGGTTTACGTATTCCGTAACTCCATGGTAACTCGTCATGATTCATGATCCATAGGACGGACCTCACTAGACTCGCCGACGGATTAAACGCCCCCCCAAGAGTGGGGGTGAAAAATTTGAGGAGCCCGAAAAGATTGAAAAGGAAATCCAAGTTGGTGAAATATGGGAAATCTTTTGGCCAGAATCCATGTATGGTATATTATTTACCTACTAGGTGGTGGTTTCAAACATTTTTCATTTCACCCCTATTTGGGGAAGATTCCCATTTTGACTAATATTTTTCAAAGGGGTTGAAACCACCAACTAGTTATTTACCTACATTTACCCTACAAATTCAGCCGTTCATGATAGGTAGATGCACCGTTGTTGCCATGGATGCTTTGAGTAGCCGTGAGTTATCATTGGCAGTGACCTTGTTTTGCTTAAACGGGACAATGTGATTCCTGCCCAACCAAAATTTGTTCAGCAAAACACCTTTGCCTCGTTGATTCGATCGAGCAATGAAAACAAGGGATCTTGGTTGTTTAGGGGATATGTAGGGAATGAAGTTCACTATACCCAGTTATATTGAGACTTGCAATAAGCCATTTTTCAGGATCCAGGATCCATATTAACCAACCATGATTCAATGGAAAATATGAGTTGTTTTTTTTTTTTTCGCGGCTCAAATGGAGTTAGAACCCTTATGTAAATGGACTTATCATTTGGTAACTGGGGTGAAATAACCCTATCTTATAATGATCCTAGGGTCCCACCGTCTTCACTGGCGCAACTCTTTGTGGCCTTTTTGCCATGTCCTCCGAATGGAGAAGGGCCTCTGAACATTTCGTGTGTGGTGGCGTTGCTGGCATGGCTAGGAGCACCCAGAAAACGTGTGGTGTTGTTTTTTTTCAAGGGTCATTTCAAGTATAGTGGTTAAGGCCAGGTGGTTTGGACTTGATGTAAAGACTTTTTGATACTTTTTGTCTGTGGTCACATTTGGGTGATGTAAGTTCCTAAGTCTATGTTTGGGTTGGTAGTATAACCCATTACGGATCCATGTATGGTATATTTTACCGACAATTTGTTGATTTCTATGGTAAATTTAGGTAACTATATACCATTCATGGATCCTATAGGGTAATAATTAACCCCCAGTTTTTTTTGGGGGGTGGGGATTTGTTGATGACAGGTTGCTGTGGAGACCTGCCCAAAAACAGCATTATAAGAGGTTTTTGAAGCTTCACTGGTTGGGTGTGGGGTGGATGTTACCTCGATGCTATTCCGTTCAATTGCCTCATATGGGGGTTTCCTAAAATGGTGGGTTTTCCCCCCAAATCATCCATTTAATAAGGATTTTCCATTCTCAACCATCCATTTTGGGGTACCCCTATTTTTTGTATATATAGTCGGTTTTACTACATGGTGCCGGTCCAGCACGTCGAAACATCCGAAGTTGACGGTCACGGTCCAGCTTTTCTGCCAAGCATCGTCTGTCTAGACAAAGCTAGGGGACATTGAACACAAATGGTGTTTTAACTTTTACATATGAAGAGTTGTCAACTATTTTCGTCTCAAAAATCCCAAGTTTTGCGCATACATAATAATGTACAACTTCCGTTCCTTCAAAAGACGTGTCTGAACTTCTTGGAATTGCCGGGGGGATGGAGATTGGATGGAGTTTTTTTTTGGGGGGGTATCTAGTAACTAGTAGAATCGTAGGGAATACCCGCGAAGGAGGCCTTTAAAAGGGGATATAACCCAATACCCACGTGATATAAGGTGTATTAATGGTGTTAACTATTTCGGGGACCCCGTCCCAAGTGTTTTTCCCACCATAGAAGGAAGGCAATGAGGAGAAGGGAGTTACAAGGGTGTGAAGCCAAAACTTCGGGTTCAGCTCAGTTTAAAGTACCCAAAAATTGGGGTGGTGGTAATGTTCTTAATTTGTTGGAACCATTTGGAACATACGCATGTTCATATAATAACTGGTATGTTTCAACTACATTATTGGTATTTAACTTTAGCAATTTCTGATCCCCAAAAGACTGAACTGACAAAGGTTGGTGGTTTTTCCTACATTTACCGATTTCCCTTAGACCCCAAAACCATGAAAAATGAAGGTTTTACACCCCAAAATATGGATTATAACCCCTAAAAAATGAAGGTTTTGGGTTCCCATGGTTACCTCTCAATGTTCACCATTTTTTCTTAGGAAATACCACCAGCTCCATTGACATCCAAAATTAACCACATCTTAGTGGCCTTAAATCCAGAGGTCGCCCGCACGGTGATTGCACCTGTGGAGAGAGTATCTCAGTCTCATCATCGGTCTGGTGGGTCTGCTTGGAGGAGCATCCCAGTTAGTAAGTGGTTAGGATCACCCCTATTTAGAAGCCATGAATGGCCATTTGGAAGGGGAACATCCCTGGTTAGGGGACGAAAACCAACCATGGTTACTAACCACTTACTAACTGGGGTGATCCTCCAAGTGGTGGGTTCGTGGGAGGCACTGGAAATTTTGCATCAAACAGCTTGAAGAAATGCTTCATTTGAAACTGGCATAGGAAAAACGGGCAAACACCCCAAACCCGAAACTAACAGCAAGTTTGCACCTGAAAATGGATGGCAAAGGAATACGATGAACTTTTCCCTTTTGGGGATTGGACTCATTTTTTAGGGGCGTTCTGGTTAGTTTCAGGGAATGTCATTGCAGATTCTAGACGACAAACGAAGGTTTGAAAAGCCCCTGAAGCTTAGGGATCGCTCAAGCGAGCTGTGAAACACAGCAGTTGGCTGTAATTAATCATAGGATCCAATGGGCCGGACTGGGTATATTTACCCACATGGGGCCATGAAATCCAACCCTGAAAGTAGTGCAAGGTGGGCCCAAAAACGATGTTTATAAATGGAGAAAAGGGGGTCCCTATAAGTAGGGTGAAATGACCCCAGTGAAACCGGATTTCATGAGGCCATTTCTAAGGTTTCTAACTCCATTTATAACTGTTGCGGGCCCACCTTGTAGGATTTGCATCTTTGCTGCATCTGGGTGTTTGTATGGTATATACGGTATATGGTTCGCCGGGAACCGCCGAATTCATTTGTTGAAAAAACGTTTTTTGTAACTTAAAGAGAGAAATTGCATTGAACTTCATAATCCTTCATTAGTCCCGTGCTATTTATAAAGGCTCTAAACTGCCCAAATGTACGTAGGTAAAACTTGGGTCCTTGAGTCTCTGGGTAAGTCATTTTATTGTTATTCAGCCTTCTTGGGAGAAGCATACACCCTTCCTCAAAATAACATGTTCGCTCTGAAAATTGGTGGTTGGAAGACGATCTTTTCCTTTTGGGAGTTTCCCTGTTTTCGGGTGCGAACTGTTAGTTTAAGAAAAACAGGGATTTTCGTGGAGCTGAGATCAAAATCATCTACCAGATCAATTCGAGACATTCCGTCTTCCTGGCAAAATTTCAGATTTTTTTCGTTGGAGGTGACTGTTCGAGGGAAGGCGAAGACACAAAAAGGGCATCCTCAAAACAACAATGGACCCTGATCCTCCGGTTACAAATGCTTGAAAATAAAAAGAACTTGTCTATAGGTGGTGGTTTCATTTTATTTTGAATGTTCACCCGAAAAATTGGAGAAGATGATCCCATTTTGATGAGCATATTTTTCAAATGGGTTGAAACCAGTAACCAGTAACCAGTATGCTTGGATTGCTATCTGTTTTTCCATATGAAAATTCCCACCGAACGCGCCTTGGATTTTTAATCCGAAAACCTGTGCAGATTGTGCATCAATGTTTTGAATGATTTAATATGATGAGTTAGTTGAAATTTCCTACACTTACTATATTGATCTATGATCTATATTATTACTTCATCGTAGATCGTCGAAATTGCCTAAACATACTCTACTATTTATGGCATATGTACTGGGGAATGGTATTACCTGCATTCAGATCATTTTCTTGAAATGTATGGTATATGTTTGTTTCGTGCAACGGTTTAACCGTATCAAACCTCGGGGACATTGTTGTGGACCCCCCCAAAAACCCCCAGCCGAAGCGCGCCAGGGAAGTGATAAAGGTTGGCTTCGCATCATCACCAAAGTCATGGACGAAAGTGGTGGAGGCGTTGGGCGGTTTGTTTCGCGGTGTCGTTTTCGGCATTTTGCTGGGAGGTTTTCAGAATGTGAAGGGGGCCTTGGTTGGTTGGATTATATACGTAGTATAGGGGAGTATGATAAGGGATAATATAGGGGATATAGATGATATAGATGGATATGGATGTTTCCGAAAATAGGGGTACCCCCAAATCATCCATTTTAATAAGGTGTTCCATTATAAACTATCCATTTTGGGGTACCCTTCTTTTTGGAAACACCCATATAGGGATTACAATAGGGGATATAGGTATTATACTGTAATGAATAATGGATTATATATAGAGGATATGAGGGATGCTTTAATGTGGTAAACCAACTCTCAGGGACATACTGGGCCAAAAGGAGGTCACCAGCTTTACTTGGCCCGAGTTACCAGAAAATCCAGGATGGTGAATGCTGGTGTTCCCTTGAAATGTGACTTGAGCAATGAACAAAAACCTGGTTGGTTAGGTTATATAGGGGATTATACTACCCAATTATATAGGCATTATAATGAGCCATTATAAGGATCCCTATAAACCAAACAGTATAATGGAAAGTCATCAGGTTTTTTTTTTCGTGGCTCACTTGTATGGGGATTATGGGGGTGACTTCTGGTGTTTGTAGGGTGCGAAAGGTCCAGAAAGCCACCTGCACAAGGAGATTTGGGCAGAGAGAACGTATCGGATATCGCCATGACAAAGCCCAATTTCTGAAGTATAGCTTTGGGGGTTCATCAGTTTCAAATGGATTGGACATTTCTCAATTACTGTTAAAAAATTGGGTTGCATCACCTAAATGCAACTTCAACAACCAATGAAACAGGTGGTTGGTTTAGTAGAAGGGATGAATCCGGATCTGTGCGGTACATCGCTGGCTGGGAGGCTTTCGCAGAGTAAGTGCCTTTTGGAAAGGCAATTCAATGGCGGTGTTTCGTGCTTGGAACCCTAAATTTCAAAAGGGATGGTGGTGGATTTGAACGGAAAAAACACGCAAACATGTTGTTTCGTTACTAGATGTTCTACATGGCATGGTCTATTTACCTATACATTTCAGGGATTTAAACAAACGGTATATGGTTTTACAATATTCTATCCCTTATTTAATTAATCAGGACCCCAACTGAGTACTCAAATTAATTTCCGCAAATTAATAAACGAATGGAAATTAATTGGGGGTGGGGGGCAGTCTATGAAAAAGCATACCAGAATCCTGCTCTGGCCCGATTCCTGGCTTTGAATCTTCAACCCATGTCGAAGAGTGTGCTCTTGCAAATTCCAGCAGCAGCCAGGTCCGTAGTTGAGAAGTACATTGATGCCATCCTTAACGGCAGGCTTGGGGCAGCAGAAGTGCGAGTTACAGAACTTGCGGCGCAAGGCGCAATGAAGCACGATGCTGTCTGCAGACTTCTTGTACCAGCGCTCCTGCGAAAGGCGGACAAGATCCAGAGAGGCAAGTGCAAGAGAACCAGTTCTTCTGCTGGGTGCGATGCTTCGGGTCTTGCTGAATTAGCTTTCGTACTTGGCCAGTGCTTGAACTTGGGCCCTATTCAAAAGGCCTTTGGCCTCAGCAGAAACTTGGCAATTTTCAGCGCCCTGGGCTTCGGAGCACTGTGCGCTATTTCTTGGGAAAACAAACCTGTCCCTCCTATAACCTTTCCTTCCCAAGTAAAATTTCCTTTAAACAGAACCTGCGTTTCCTTCGATCGCAGGGGCCCATCTTGTGGATAAATTACCATCCTCAACTGATGCCCACGCTGGATGCTTGAACCTTTGACAATGTCATGCCGTCATGCTCTTGGACACCAACAACCCATGGAAAAATGAAGGTTTAAATCCCTAGAAATATGGGTTGTAACCCCTAAAAGTGAGGGTTGTGGGTTCCCACAATAGTTATATCCCAAAGAATCCAGGCCTGTTCCTAGAATAGGATTAAAGGAATCCCATCCTTAGAATTGGAATGTAGGGGTAATCCCTTTCTTAGGACATACCAGTATTTTAGGGTTAACATGTCCCCTAAACCCACTGATTTTCAGGGGACACACACATTAGCTTTCCCAGGAGTAACACATCATACAACATCAAGGTTGCTTCTGGGGTTATTTTTGTTATATTCAATTCGTGTGTGTATGTGATTTCGATCTCCTGTTTGAAGCTCGGCCCGAGCTTTGAGGTCTTCCCATACCTTGGGGTTCAATTAGCCTCCAACGAGTCTTTTGGACAGCACGAGGATGTCGTGGGTTGGGGCGGCCGGTGCTTTGCCGATTCAGGATGTCCTGGGAACGGCATGTAAATGCCTGGTAGAAATGTCAAGGTTTTTTCGTTTGGGATTGCCTACTAACTAGGATGTCCCATGAGTTTAGGATCAATGGTTTGTAAATGTGTTATAACTTATAACCTACTTATGATTGGGATATAATAGGATTACAACAACCCACTGATCCCAACTTCGAACCGGACATCCAAGTGGGGCTTGGTGGTTTGGGTGGCACTAAAGATTACCGAAGGAAGATCGCAGAAGTCAGTGTTTGATACCTTGCTTTGGGGTATTTTCGTTGCATCATTCCAAGAAAATTACAACACACCTGTAGAGCACACCCCAGGCAATGCCCCTAGCCAACTATGAAAGGAATCCCTTTGTAGCCTGTTGGGAAAGGTTTGGGGGTGTGTTCCAAAGGTGTGTTGAAAAAGCCTTAGAATCATTTTTTTTTCAATCAGAAGCACTTTGGGGCATACTTATATAGCAATGATATAAAATTTCGACTTCCCAGGCTCATGCCACCCATGCCAGTACCTCCACCCAAATTGGTCCTTCGTTTTTCTGGTCCGCTTTCTAAGAAACTACATCACGATACATCAGGGACAAAACAACTATAAGATGGCTTTAAGATGAGTGAATCATGGTGAAACAAACGCACTACCACTTGTAGATTCATATTTCTCTTGCAAACTCTCACAGAAAAACAGGAGTGCACTGAGGTATGTTAAAGGTATCAATTTACGCAAAATCAGCCTGGCAAATTCCACCGGTCAATCCCCAACCCGTGGGTAAGTTCGGTTCAACTGCAGGTTTTTCCGACGGCGACTGAAAGGCATGGCTTTTCCGGCGGGGGCGGGTTGGAGAAAACGTGACAAGGCTATGATGTTTGGTGCTTGGAAGGAAAATAAGCCTCTTGAAGATGTATTTCCTACATAAAAGTGGAGGATTTTCCAGCCAGCCATGTTAGTTTATCGGAGGGTAATTTGGTCAAACTTTTTGTTGGAATGCTTTTGTTGTGAGTTGCTTTGACCCGTTTTTTTCGTTCAACTCAATGGGTGGTCCCCGGGGTGGCGCAGGTTCGAACCTCACTTTGACGCCTGAGGCGTCTCGCAGTTGAGCAGCATTTTTTTTTGTTGGACATTTTTTAGCTGTCAAAAAAAAGGGACCCTGGTTTAGAGTTATATATAGCTGGGTATATATAATGTGTATAAGGAAGATATATATAACCACCATTTAGGGGATATAACTGGTCGTTTAAGGGATTTGTTGGGGATGACAAGCTACCCAGTTTTGTAGGGATTAATAACACGCCATTGTAAGGATCCGTATCTATTATAAACCACCACTAAAACAATGGAAAGTTAGAGGGTTTTTTAGCTGCCAATTAAACAAATACAGTCCCTGAAATCTAAGATCCACCACCCCAATTCAAGGTTCCAGAGGATTTTCTGGGTGATTTTTGTTACAATGCAAAGAGGAAATGCATGACTTTAGGCTTCAAAATGTTCATTTTCAAGGCATAACTAGCTACTAGCTAGTGCTTTCAAAATATTTTTGTTTGTAGATTTTCACCCTGAAACCCTGGGGAAATGATAAAATTGGACTATATACTATTTTTCAACTGAAGTTGAAACCACCAGCTATAGACAAAGTTTGCTATAATGAATTCACCAACCAAACCGTCGGGGGGAGCATCTATCAGTAAAGGTCCTTTCGCGGGTGGGAAGCTAGTTGAATAGAATTCAACATTGAATGAGTTGGAGGCTATACTTTCTGGGTGTTTCCTTAAATGGTGGGTTTTCCCCTCAAATCATCCATTTTAAAGGGATTTCCATTATAAATCATCCATTTTTGGGGTACCACCATTTTAGGAAACACCCTTTTGGTCTTTGGCAAGCTACTAAAAGTACAGTTTAAGGTATTGCGTGTGTTTTTTTGTTGGGGGCAAATTTTAAGATGTTTCCCCAACCATTCCCACAAGGTGGGCCCCTAAAAAAGTTACAATTGAAGTTATAACCCCTACAAGCAGGGCCAAAAATATCCCCAGGTACATCCAGTTACCAAGTTTATAAGGCCATGGACATAGGGGTCTATTAATAGTTCCCTTTATAACGATCCTAGGGGGTGCACCTTGCATCCATAGTCACAAACATCGCGGGTGTTTTTCAAGACTTCCAGGTGCAAAAGTTTTTCGCAGGAGGAGTGGGTTGAAGGGAAAGGACATGACTAAATCCAAGGGCCCTTGGGTTGTTTAGGGTATATAAACAAACCAATAACAGGGATTATATATAAGTGGGTTTATAGGGTATATATATAGGGTATATAAGGAAATTCAACTACCATTTACGGTCTACAACTGGATGTTTAGGGGTATATAGGGGATTATACTACCCAGTTAAATGGGGATTATAGTACACCATCCAGGGGATCCCTATTAAACAACCAATAGAATGGAAAGTAAGAGGTTTTTTTTTGTGGTTTACATGATGTTTACATGGATTCTTATAGTATGGGTGGTGGTCCAGAAAGAATCCGTGCAAAGGTTTCAGGTATGTAAATGGATTTTACTTTTCGGTTCTTAACCACCGTCTCTTAGTGACAATGGGGCCTGTTATCTCAGTGAGGTTAATCTTATACCGCTCCTAAGTCAGAAGTTAGTGCCTAAAAAAGAGTCATTGGGGGGGTCAAGAATGGATTTGTGAAGGAACGGGGTCAAGGAAGTAAAAAGTGGAGTATAAGATGCCATTCATGAAGGTCATGCCTACAAGTTGTAGTTGACAATTCCGAGAAGTATCAGGGAACAAGAAATTTATATATGAACAATGCATGAGAACACACAAAAACAGAAGTAGTGTAGCATGGAAACATATAGGAAGTATAATGAAGTGCCTGAATTTATGTTTTATATGGCTTCCAAACATGGTAAAAATATACCGGCAATTGTTGGTATCAAATAGGACCCCAGTGAAAGCCACGGTTTGCCTAAAACTTATGAACCATTTGCCATAGTGCCTTATATTCCGGTGCTGGTTTTTCGGGTATCCCAAGTCGGAGATTCCTCCAATCATGTTGGGTCAAAGTGTCAAGGTCTCTTCGCAACTTGCCGTGGTCCACCGGATCCCACTTACAAGTCATGGGATGATCATCCAATGTTGCCAGGAGGAGCTGGCTTGACTGCTGTCTTGTGTACCTATCCTCTGGATTTGGCACGTGCTCGGATGGTGGGGGGACCTGTGACCGATGACCAGTGGATCATGGGTTTCAGGAGAGGGTTTTCCGTGACGGAATCATACGTGAGAAATGATCCGGAAAAAAGGGGAGTCGTCCGAAAGAGGGCCTAAAGGTTCAAGCAATTGGGAAGTGTTGTTCACCGACATTTTGTTGAAACGCGTGTTCTGGAAATCTTTGAATACATTTATTTTATGTTTCGTAGGATAGTTAGTTTATTGTTTTCGATGATTTATATTGCTACCTGAATATACTTCCATATACCTTTTGTATTGAACTATGGTAGATAATGTTTTTGATCGTAGTCTTATTCGTCTTTGCTTCACTAGTTGATTTCAATGTCTGTGTTGAAGGAAAGATATCGGGGGCACTTCCCTTACTATTGACCAGCATTTGGGGGAATTCCCTCGGGGGGTTGGTGGTTGTGATTTATCCCAATGTATGGTACACGGTATATTTACCTACTACTACCCTCCCTGCAACCAACATTTTCGCACCTGAAAATGGATGGTTGGAAGATGATGAACTTTCCTTTTTGGGGCGTTTAGGCCAATTTTTCAGGTGCAAAAATTAGGTCTAAATTGAATGTATACTGCATCCTGCGCCTGGACATTGAGCGAGACAATGGCTCCGGGCCAAAAGAGACACTCATGTCAATGATGACCCGTCAAATGACCATGCACTGCCCTGTGTGGGGTGAACAGCGATGGCGCAAAGCTTGGAAGAGTGTTCAGTGTCAGAATGAGAACCCAGTTTCGGGCCTCTTGAACTGTTGCACATATTGTGATCATCACAACGTTCATGTGAAAAGAGAAAGGACAGCCAAAAATCAAAAATTTGAGGCTCTATAAAATGGGATGGCAGACCTGGAAACGTTGATCCTAATTTGATGCTGGCCGCGAGACAGCGTTGGAGAGTGGCTGGACTCCTCCCTTCTTGCCCTTCCCCTTCGGGATCTTCCTTTCGATTTCAGGTGGTAAAGGTTTCTCCCTCGCCTTTGAGGAAGTACCGCAGGGCGGTGAAAATTCTTCATTTTACCTGACATATTTTGTGATTTTGGGGCCCTTGTGTGTCAACTCGCTGTTAAAATTTTCCAGGGCGTTATACAGATATGATTTCCCAGCTGCTTCATGCGGCTCGAATATTTACCTGCATTGAGTATACTCAAAAAAATCAACGATTCCAAGACCTTGTCACAATGAGTAAATCATGGATGCATGATGTTTATGAAGGGAACCTTCTCAACTTTCATTATTGTTTAGGCAGGGTCCAATAGGTAACTAGGTGGTGGTTTCAAATATTTTTTAGTTTCACCCCTACTTGGTCAAGATGAACCCATTTTTAATTTTGCCACTGGATTGAAACCACCAACAAGTAAATATGTTCATTCCCGATGCAACATCTGGGTTTCATATTTTTTCTTTCAAAACAACCAAAAGGGTCCTCAAGCAGGGCCTTGGATCCAGTTATAAGCGGAGTGACATGCGGCCACCTTTACATGGCCTTAATTGGATGTCCCCTTGGAAGTTAGGATAAAAGGTTCGTAAGTAGGTTTTAACCTCAATATACCCCATTTTTAGGTAGGTTATAACTATAACCCATTGACCCTAACCATTTAAAAATGTTTTTTTTCTAACCCCAGTGAAACCTATTTACTTTCGGCCATTTCTAGGGGTCTAATGATCAGCTGATGGGGCCCACTTTTGAGCCCAAACTCAGGCGTTACTCATGGAACAAGGGGCCAAAGAGATGCCGTCACTGACCCAGCGGAGCGGAGCAGATTGCATCGGTTCATGCCTTCGACTTCGAAAATTGGTCCATGTTGAAAGAGGGGAGCGTTGATGGTGTGTGCATTTTTGTTGGCATTATCCAGGACCACCGAAATTGAGAAGGTATGACTGGACCCCCAAGACAGAACTAAAACACAGAATATCAGGAGGTATTTGGATGTATAGGGATATATCCAGTAGTTTTACAGTAGATCTATATCAATTCATACTTGATTTGTTCACCTTTAATTTAGGGTGTTTTTGAGGGAATTTCCAAACATGTTTTAACGTCCAATAATTTAAACAACCAGTATATACGATGAAAAGTAACACTTAAAGTAAGAAGTTTTTTTCGTTGACATTTGTCAACGTTTTGATACAGTTCCAAGGTCCATGTTGGGCACAATGCGGGAGGCGTGGCGAGAGGCAGGGCTTCATCGTGGGATTTCGTGGCAAAAAAACACATTGAAGGTTTGATTTTTCCGCAAGAAAAAAACGAAAAGGACCGAAAAGGTTGAGATGCGTACATTTTTTGAAAGGATCTACATAGGATCTACCCTCTCTTGGGAACTAACATATCCCATCCAAGTTTCACGTTGGTAAGATGAGTTTCCTTTTCCATTGGTGGCATATTTTAGTTCCCTGGAGGGCATTTTTTTTTGACTGGTAGATTTACCGACATGCAAAAAGTAAGTTGGATTGATTTTTGATCCTATTTTCCTTTGGGATTCCATACCACTAAATCATCATTTGGAGAAATCTGTTTGGAACAGTTTTATGTCCAATCATGTTAAGTAATTTTCAGACTCAGCATGTTGCGAGCAACAAATCAAACAAGAGTATGGGAGTAATTTGAACAGAATACAACATCCGCAGTTCCTTCCACCAATATTTGCCTGAACCAATGTGTTGGATGGTACATGTTGGTATTCACAGGCCAGTCTCTCGAGGATATATTGAGAAATGTCCCTCTAAAAAGGGGGAGTTCGTGATGAACATAACTCAGAACTCCCTTTTTTATATAGTGGATTTCTTTCGCGTTGTGGTAACAGGTGAGCGGTGACCAGTTCTACTTCCTGCATATACGGATTATATAGGGAATAGAATACTGTCCAATTATGTACAAACAAGGATTGTGAGAAGCCATTACAAGGATAGCGGTTTATAAGGATGCCGTCACGAACCAATTAGTATAATGGAAGGCATAGTGGTTTTTGAACGTTGCTCATGTGCGCTTGGTACCACATTACATCACCCAATTTACAGCATATCATGTAAGATTCCACATGAATATACCCAGTATAGTCTCAGCCTGCATTTGAAGTTTATAGAATCCCCAAGCCGAAGCCCAATATATGCTGCCATTGATCCTAAATTTCCGTCCTAGGGGACATCCAAGACCGCAGGGTGGACTGCGTGCCTTATATTCCGGTGCTGGTGTCAGGGTCTCAACGGGACAAAGGTTTGTTCCGGAGGCTTTCCGGACCCATAGGATCCATGTATGGTATATTTACCTACATGAATGGTTGATTTTTATGGTAAATGTAGCTAAATATACCATACATGGATACTATGGGGGATTTTCTCAAAAAAACTACGCTATAGACACGACCCACACCGAGAAAAAAACATGGGAGATTCACCACTGAAAAACGAACATGACTAACTGGAAAATCCCCCATGGTACAATAGGAAATACATCGACTCAAATGGTGGATGTTCCAGCCAGTCATGTTAGTTTCGGGGGGTAACAGGTTGGTGGTTTCAAATATGTGTCTATTTTCACCGCTACTTGGGGTTTCATGATCCAACTTGAAGAGCATATTTTTCAAATGGGTGGCTCAACCACCCACTAGATACAGTTGATTACCCAATCCAATCCGATATCATATGTTTTTATTTTTATCACATTTGTTTGTATCAAACCCAGGGGATCAATCCAACCAAACACGTTTATGAGTTTAATACCTAGCGCATAAAGTGTTTGTTTGCATTAACAAAAGTAGTGGTGTTAGTTGTTGATTCCAAATCATAAACTCCAAAAATCAGAGCATCCTAGCCGTATGGTGTAGTTACTATAGGTGGCATTGGGGGCGCTTGGATATCCCCCCGGGAAGTTAGTAAAAGGTTAGGATCAGTGTGTTCAATTTTGTAAATGTAGACTGGCGCTAAGAGTTTATGCAATGTTTGGAGATTGAGGATACGTCTTTAGCACCGAGCGCTACGTTTGTCAAAGCGGTCACATGATCACGATTGCAACTATCAGTCATGCAATCATGTCCCAGAAAGTTAGTAAATAGGTTATAACCTACTTATAGATGAGGTATATTGGGGTTATAACCCACTGATCCTAACCTTTTACTAACTTCCTGGGACATCCTACTGTACCCTTAAATCCCCATGTATCTTTGGACTCGGTGGTCATTGTTTGCATGACTTATAGGCTTAGACTTGGCCACCCAAACTATCCACCCTTTCAAAACATGTTGACCCAAACCCGTGTCTTTTGTTGTTTGGGGCCGGTATGTTTCACCCGAAAAAAACACGGAAAAGACTGAGGTGTCCATGACGGGAGCAGCCATCTATTGCGGTCTCAAATTTGCTAGCTACGATGCCTCCAAGGACGGCAACCACCGGAAATCAATGGGATGGGCCGGGATGGGCATATTTATTTGCATCAAAAACCATAAGAGAATTAACCAAATGTAGGTAACATGGATCCTATGGGCATGTAGCCAGTGAAGAAAAAAACCTTGTCTTTGTCTTTGTCATTTATGGTGATCAACATATATGAGCAGCCAAAGGATGACCATTTAATTTTCCCTACTAAATGCCGAGCAGATGAGCAAGAGGCGGAGGGGGTTGAGCAAAAATCAGAGATCTTGGTTGTTTTTTTAGGTAACTGGGGTTACAATCCTACTTATAGAAGTTATAACTCCATCTAGCCCACCTTGTAGGAACTGCTGGATGGATATCTACAGGAAGAATTTGTGAAAAACAACATTTTTTTTGTTTACCCTTAGGAGTTTCACTACCCAGTCATTTTGTTTTCTGGTTGTTCATGCAACCATAATTTTCAGGATCCCAAAATGAACAAACCGGGATTTGTACGGTTCAGGTCACAAGATGTTTGTTTTGTTTGTGACTATATTTACTCTAATTGGAGTGGGTGCAGGTTGTGATTTGTGATAATGTTGTTTTTTTCTGGCTGGCAAAATAGATTACAACTCAAAAGACACTACTTGGATGTCCCATTGGAAGTTAGGATCAAAGATTAGTGAATGGGTTATAACCCCAATAAACCTCATTCATAAGTAGGTCAATCCTCATTTACTAACCATTGATCCTAACTTCTTGGAACATTCAAGTACAAAGTGCGGATTGATATCAAGCCGTTTTGGTTTTTATCCTTGTTCTTGTTTTTCGTGGGGTTGATTGATGTCGGTTGAAGAAAACCTTGACATTTTCCCAACCAAATGGAAGAAACAACGAGCTGCGCATTTGTTTCGTGGGCGAAACAATTGCCTGCCAAACCATGGCCCGTGCTGACGGACATCAGACATCCCTAGTGTTTTTGGTGCCCCAGTTATTAAGCGGATAGTAAACACGAATTTAAAAGCCATGTTCATGGCCATTTGGAAGGGGAATAGCCCCAGGATTTGGGGACTTGCGATCACCATAGTTGCTAACTACTTTCTAAATGGGATGATCCTGCAAGTATATGGTTTGATCTGATACTCACCTGCAATTGTATGATTCAACTGGGGTTTCGAAATGACCCAGATACAACCTCAATAATGTAGGGAATACGGGAGGTGAACAAGCACCCCCAAACCATAAAATCAGGTTCAAATATAAAACTTAATTCACACCAGAATATACGGTTCATTATCATGTCACCAACGTTGGGTTGAACGTTATCTTCTTTCAACTCATTCAAAAATCTGAAATTACTTCACAATTCAGGATAGTCACGTACCAGCGATGACTTCGATGCCAATACTGATGTGACAGAGTGCAGACAGCCACCCGTGTCAGATTGGAACCTGGCAGCAGAAGAATGGCCACCTTTGCCAAATCGAGAGTGCGTGTGGCATTATGTCAACAGGAGCAACCCAACAGAAAGCCCAAAGCGACAGATGACAACACGAAGAAGGGCAAGCCATTCTTCCATTCTGCCTGGACTGAAAGCAAAGAAGGATGGTTCCGTCCCTGCAGAGGCCGTGTTGCGTTTTGAGATTGTGAAGTTTGAGAAGCTGACGCGGAAGATTATGATGTGTGTCAGGTGTGTGAAAGCACATCGAACGCCCCACATCCGTTCCTGCCAGATTGCTTTCCCACGTAGAGGCAAAAGATGAACTGTGTCATGCGGTACATTTGCTGTTGTTCGGTGAGTGGAAATGGTCTGATGCTTGGTTGGGGCAAGATGGCATCCATGATCCAGGTCCCCACCATATTCACTTCGCACACTTTTACCATCTTTTACCAACACACGGAACGTCCATACACATACCGTATGGCTCATACCAGTTTTTTGTGTAAGCTGTGCCCTCTGTAACTAGCAACCCGTATTTTCTGTTGCCATGTTACGAAAGCTGGGTCGTCCCAGCTGGAGCTCCCTTTGCTTTAGCAGATATGTACTAAATCACCAGCAAATGAGCAACTGCTTTTGGGGTTGAGCCCGGTAAAAACCTTGTGACTTGCATGTTCTCACCCAAAATATTCGCAGATGAATCTAACTACTAGCAGATTTATGATTTTTTTAACCTTTCAAAACACCTTAAGCCTTAAACCAACTTACCAGGGTTTCAGTCGGGTTACATGTCACATTGGCTAGGAAACATCCCTTGTTTCACTCTGGGAGTTTCATCGGGTAGCAGGAGCTGTGCCAAAGATACTTGCTCCCAGATCCTGTCAGAAGTCCTCAGTTGGGAGGCGTGCCGTACTCCCCTTTAGAAATAGCCGGGTTGAATAAACAGCCGGCCGGCCATTAAGGGAAATTCCGTAGGTACTTTAGGGGGGAGTTGGTTGACTATAGACATAATTATGATTGATTCGAAAGAACAGTTGAACTCTTTTTTTTGTTTGATGGGAATATAAGGGTACCTCCGCCCATGCCCCACCCAGGAAATAAGGACTCATTAAAGGGATTATTGAGGGACAACTATAGTTAATAACAAACTTTGCCTTGTGAGGAATGAACAAGAACGGGCTTGGGTTACCTAGAAAACATGAAACATCCCATGATTCTATACATATGTAGTCTGTATACCAGGATGTATTAACTGCGATTGGAGTTTGCAAGTATCGGATATATGTGCCATGTCCAAGAAGCTCATTAGCATGTATAGATATAATTTTAGATGTTTAGACTGTTTAGATAGATATTTTGAGGTATTCCACATCCAGTAGTGTCGAATGACAACATGTTTTACTTTTGCAATGTTCCATTGTCAATCTTCACTACCTTCTCTTATATCGTGTTGGGGACTTATTTGGGGATACACCCAATATACTGAGAACTTTTTCCTTGATTTCTCGCAGTGTGACAAAATCCCCTGGTGGGTTGTATGCGGGATTATACTACACCTGGTTATTTATGTTATATGGGGTTTAGATCAAGCTACTATACTGATCCCTTCATTAACCAACCGACATTCGGGTTGTTTCAATACTCAAATTAGCAAAATCCATTCAGGGGATTTGCATGGAATTGTTCGAGGTTGGAGGTGCGAATTTCATGTTTATGCGATGGCTGTGAAGTTATCTACCCTGGGATCCCTCGGGGAATTTTTCAGGCATCACCCTCAATGCCACCTTTCCCCTCAAAGAAATCGCCCACTTTTGAGGGGACAATGGTGGGCTTCAAAACCCTAAGGCTGGTTAATGTTTTATTATGATCTACGTAGGATACACCCTGACTTCATAAGAATGGTTTCATGGAACCGAAATACACAATGCAATACTCCTTTCGGTGAGAACGGACACCCCAAACCATCATTCTCTGACAATATGAAGTTTGATGCCTAGGTATACAGAGAGTGTTGATCTATGAGATAAAAGAGATACATGACCATCTTTTATGTCAAAATGGACGGTCAAGGAATCTACTGACCATCATATAAATGTCTAAGATGATAAATAGAATTGGAGAACCTTACAAAAAACAAATGACACTCCCCGAAACTAACTGAGGCCCTGAAAATAGGCCTTCTAAAACGGAAATTTAAAGATTTTAAAGTCCAACCACCCATTTTCAGGTTCAAAAATGTTTGTTTCAGGGAGGGTTCATCTCATCTCCCTTGACTAACATCCATTCCATTCCAGCATGGACCCAGGATGGTCCACCCAGTGCCTTTCATCGAGCCTTGAGTGGTGGGTTGGCAGGAGTGTTGGTTGGGGAACCTCAATGGGGATGCGGCTGTGTCCTGGTGCATGTTTAATGCCATAGCAGTTTAAGATCGGAAAATGTAAGAACATATCCATACCCATTACGGATCCATGGGAATGGGTATCTTTGCCTACATGGATGGTTGATGCTTTATGGTAAATGTATGTGAATATACGGATGCTATGGGATATATTTGTAACATGCATGAAAACTCATACAATAATCCAACTATATTACCTCTGAATCCAGGAATACATGAACCTCAGTTGCAGGTCTCTAGTCAAGATAGCAATGTCGGATGTCTTTCTAGAATAAGATCCTCTATCAACAACTGTTTGCTAGGTAGTGGTTTCAAACATTTTTCATTTTCAAACCTACTTGGCGAAATGATCCAATTTGATTCTTTTTCCCATGGGTTGAAGCCACAACCTAGTTTGTTTTTTGAGCCGCCACGTATTTGGGGTTGTTTTCCTACGCTGCCAACTTCCCTGTAGTGGGAGCCACCCATCGTATTGCCTCAAGTCATGATCCAGTGCAACCCTTTTAGAGATACAGACATTTTTTTTTGAAAATATACACTCCGGTAGACTAACATGGCAATAGAAATTCACCATTTGTTAATAGGGAAGACATCTTCAAAAGGTTCATTTTCCATTGCCATGTTAGTTTACTAGAAGGTATCAGAGCTGAGCTTGACACTTCCGAAGTACAGCCATCTACTCCATCCCAATTTGTGGCTATATCTATACAAAAACTTGGGGAGAATCCGACCTGGTTCCTACACTTCATTCCTTGAATGAAGTGACACAGGTGTAATCATGGCCGCATGGCATTATGGTACCCTCTTCCTTAGGAAGTCATAAGGTCAAACATTCTATTGAGGGATTATCTACGTGGCAATTCAGCTGGTGCCCTTTTTAGGATGGTGACGTTAACCCTTTAAAGGGTTAAATGACCTCCAAATAGAGGCAACAAAAAGGGTCAATTGGAATCACCTGGTAAGGTGGTGTTTTAATAGTTTTTATTTTACTCCAAAAATTGTTTTTTAGGGATGCAATTTTCAATACTAGGTGGTGGTTTCAAATATTTTTTATTTTGCCACCTATTCCGGGAAATGATCTAATTTGATAATTTGACTTATATTTTTCAAAAAGGTTGAAACCACCAACTAGTTTCAACTGGGATAATTGCGCCCCATGAAGTTTCACCTTCACCAGCAAAGGAAAGGCGCTCAGGCGTAGTTGGTCGAGGGTCCCGAGTGTAATTCAGTCATACGCCCACAAGATCCGTGTATGGTATATTGACTATTGACCCACTTTACCACCAGAATTCAGCAAATGTATCCAGGTCAATATACCATACATGGAGCATACGGGATCAATATACCCAATCCTTATATGGATCATTCATGGAATCCTCCATGGGATTTCCCGTTGTTTAACGCTGATCGTACCAGAATCCTCATGGTAAAGTCGCCTAAAACTCCATGGAGTTTTTGAAAAAATCCTGCCGAGGCTCAAACCTTTGTGTATCCTTTTGATGTGCTGTTTCCTGGATACTCAAAACAGGGGGGCGGTCGACCTGGAGGATGCAGTTGGGGATGTCGTTTTGAGCCTACGGATTGAAAACCGACCCCACGAAACAACGTTTTTTTGAAAATACACATAATTGGTTGATGCTACGCAAGATGCTGGGTTGGGGTGGGGGGGATGATAACGTTCCTTGCAAAATGAATTTGTTAAAACCATCCGCTGCTACCATGGAAACCTGCAAGTACATACAGGTACAATTGATGGGGTGTGGCGCCTCTTGAACGGTGCCATTCCTGATCAATTGGCGAGGAAAAATGTAAGAAACAAGTTGAGATAAATTCCAGCTTGTGGACATAAATCCGCGCGTGGCAATGGGGATGGGAGGTTTTTTGTCAAACAGGCGATGCCTGTATGAAAGCAACTAGGATAAAATTGTCCCAAATGGCCAAGATGTTAAATGTCGTGGTCCTGAAGCACGAAACCACAGCGAAACGCAAAAGAGTCGTTTTTGCAGCTCCATTTCCAAAACCCAATTAAAACAAATTTCTATGTAAAACGCAGTAAAGAACGGAGATCACACTGTAATTACGTGCAAAAACTGTGATTCGCACCACATAAAACACTGTAAAACGCAGCATTTCAACAAGATCCTTGGATGCAAAATGCTTGTTTCGTGGGGTCGGTTTCCAATCCGGCGGGTTGTTTGACATAGGGTTTTTGAAGCCAATGCTTGGAAAAAATAGGTTTGGCTATCAAAAGGCTGATTATCTCCTCTAGGAAGGTAGTTCTTAGTTCTGCGGGAGAGAGTAGATATTATTGTTGATCAAATATATGACATCAAAAGATGGGTTTTGGCTTAGGCAATTATTTGACAACCTGGTCAACACATACTTGGATGAAGGTCACAACAGGAGGTACATTGAAATTCCCCACTTCCATTGAAAAGGTAGAGTTGATACGGTTGAAACATCAGGCTATGCGAAGAAATTCGGAGGTGACAATGAAATTTGATGTTTGTCGATGGGGAGCCGCTTCTAAGTTCGGTCTTATTTTTTTGTGTTCCGGGAAATGTCCAGTAAATGTCAGGGTTTTCCAGGATGGTGACGGTTGTGATTTCCAAGATGTGTTACTTTTGCTCTACTTCGGGAAATGATGAAATTTGACTACTATATATATAGCTTAGCTAGACATCCAAACACCTCCTGAGAAGATCTTGGGGCCCCAAAAGACACACCTAAAACTTAAAACACCTTGTCAGGAGGTATTTAATTGGATTTCAAGGAACAGTGATGATTAGAATTTTTTAAATATACATGTGGATTCTATAGTATAAAGTAGAAGTAAGTATACAATGATATTAGCAAGTATGAGCAGTGTTTACACGTAAATGATGAATCGACAGCGAATGGCCGCTGCAATTGATACTCAAGATTCAGAAACCCCTTTTGCCATGGATACGAACTACTTGACGGTGACAGCGGTGTCTCTCATTGTTGGGTGGCTGGCAAGATCTCATTTGGTGAAAGAGGCATTACCTTGTGCCTGCTCTTGCCATTGCGGGTGTGAGTGCATTTCATCTTCCAATCTGCCCTTATTGATTAATTGTGTTTGGAGGGGTCCTTTTGGCAGGCTTCTTTTTGTTGAGGCAAGAGACAGAGGCTCCGGCTCGATCGCCTGACGGTCCGTCAAAAGGTCGACGTGGAGTTTTTGGCCGAGAAGGAAAAGTCCTCACCTTGACAAGCTAAGATGGAAGCAGGTCATCTGGCCCTAGTTGACTATGGTGAAGTTCCCAGACTTTATCACACAAGATTGTTGCTGGCTCCGACAACCGGGACTAATTGGGTGATCCTCACACCTGACTTTGACCGATATGAGGAGCAGATGGATCATCTCAATGTGGATTTTTCGGACTTCATTTTCTTAGGCTCCCAAGGGGTGATCCCAGCTCACATACCCGCTCATGAAGTGTATTCCTTTGCTCCTATGAATCCAGGCCTTTTAGCCCACCACATGACTTTGGGGAAAGTTGAAGCCAACGCCATCAGGCAATCTCGTGGTGTTGGACCAATTGGGGGTGGTGCACCTCTGGCTCCGGCACCAGCGGCGGCTCCGGCTGCTCCAGCAGCTGCTCCTGCCGGCATTCTGGTTGGAGGCCATGGACCTGCAGCAGCTCCAGCGGCTGCCGTTGCTGGGGCGGGGGGATCTCATTCCTGGATTGTAGTTGAGGCAAGTGGTGGCAGAGCACGTGGTGAAGTGGTCTGTGTGGAACCAACGGCATTGCCCCCTGGACATTTTCAACTTGGTGATGTGGCTCTGGTTCCGGGTCTCCCCGGTTTCTCAGATGGTAGCTTGGTTCGAAGGGTACCCACCAATGAGGTTGCCAACTACAAGCTATCCGATTTGAGGGTCTTGCCCATCCAGTTTGATCCACAAGGCAATCGACGTAGAGAGTTTAGCCAAGCTGTGTCCAATTTGGTTGATGGTGTTCCTCAGGGGGGGTTTGCAGTTGGAAGGACCCGCCACATGTTTGAACATAGCCAACATTTTGAGAGATCAGAACCTGACCCCCACAGCATTCCATGAATACTGGTTGCGTTCTGCTGAGATCCCAAAGGGAGACAGGTCGGTTTATGAGCATGAGTGCCTGTCTCGCATCTTGGAGAGCATGATCACGGTGGACCAGCTGAACATCTGTGCTTTGCAAGGTGCAGAGTTGATTTGTCGGCGGATGCAGGTCATTAGAGAAGCGCATCGTGTTTCTCCTACNGTTTCTCAACATAAGGGTCAACCGTAGTGCTCCAGATTATAGCAGTGCAGATCATTTTATGGGATGGAAGTGGCGAAGAGGTGCTCATGAGGTCGATGCTACCTTGGCGGCACATGTGGCGAATGAATTGAAGAACGAATCGCAGATCATGAAGGAGGCTCGAAAGGCTCGTGAAGAAGCCCAAAACCGCCGCCGTAACCCAGGGAACAAAAATCCTGGGGGAGGCGGCGAATCGAAATGAGCAGTTTTGTTCCATCTTGTGGTGCGGCGCCATGGGATGGAGCGTGTGGATTCGCCGCAATGGCTGACAATGCTGCCAGCCAAAGTTTTGATTCAGGCCAGGGGCTCAAAGACAACATGAAGTCTCCTACTCCTTTTCATGAACAAGATGATAGATGGAGAGAGCTTTTTCCCTTGCCAACATCTCAAGAACGTGTGACTGCTCCAGGTGCCTCGGTGTCTTCAAGACGCAGATGCGCTCAGGTGCGAAAACGTGAGAAGGAGGTGAATTCGATCGTGAAGTGCTTGAATGAGATGTACTGTGCAGCTGTCCCCCCTGGTAAAGCCATGCAAGAGACATCTGCCCAGCGATCTAGCCATCATGAGATTTTTAAGCAACTGGGAAGATTGAAACAACCCAAAATTAGATGCAACACGCGTGAGGCTATCAAAGAGCTTCTGCATTCACCCGTCTCCTATAATGGTGACGAGAATATGACGACAGTTCGGCCCTATGAGAGAAGCCTGGTGTCCTTGCCGAATTGCGGTGCTAATCCTATCCCACTGCATGAGGTTTTGGATGATGATGGCCGAGAAGTACTCAAGGGTGCCGCGTTTAGCATGCTTCTTAGTGAGGAAGAGTGGGGTGAGATCGTGGAAAAAGGTGATTTTGTGAGGCCCTATATGGATTCAAGGCTTCAGTCTGATGAGACCCTCTACCAGCAGTTTGCCAAGGATTTGTGGGAGAAGGGGATGATTGACTTCACCCAACAGCCAGGAGACTTAGTGACTCCCTTCTTTGTCAACAAAAAAGATGGTAGACTTCCTTTCATTTTGGACTGCAGGGGGGTGAACAGACGTTTCAAGCCACCTCCTCCAATGGCTCTAGCTGCTGGTAGCAGTTGGGCTCAGGTGAGTGTTCCAGCAGGCAGCACTTTGTATTGTGCTCAATCCGACATCAAAGACTATTTCTATTCACTTGCGTTGCCGAGTTCTTTGCAGTCTCTTTTTTGTTTGCCAGCTTTGCCACGATCTGAGGTGGCGACTTGGGGCATCAACTCAACTGATCTGCCTGAGGCTTCGAGCTCAGGGTGGATTTGGCCTCGACTTCGGGTGGTTCCGATGGGTTGGAGTTGGGCGATGTATTTTGCTCAGAGGGCCCATCAACATCTCTGTTTGCAGGCCACTGGACTGGGAATGGACCGAGTTCTGGTGGAGGGTCGCCCATCACCTGATCTGTCCGACTCTGAAGTTGCTTTGATTCCTTATGCTGACAACTTAAACGTGACAGGCATTTCTGCCCAACGTGTGCAGGAAGTGAAAGATCTGATTGTGAAGAAGCTTCGGGACACTGGCTTTCGTGTCCATGAAGAAACGGAGGCCCAGTCAACTGTGCAATCTCTTGGTTTTTTGGTGGATGGGATAACTGGCACCATTCAACCAGTTCCTGAACGACTTGACCGGGTTGTCAGGTGTTTTGCATTGCTTGGCAAGGCTCCCAGAAATTCAGGTCGTGCCATTGAAAGACTTTTGGGGCATGCAGTTCATTTATGCATGCTTCGTCGAGAACTCTTATCAATCTTTAGATCACTGTATGACTTCATCTATTCATCTTACAAGGTCAGAACCAAGTTGTGGCCTTCTGCTGCAAAAGAAGCCAGGTGGGCTTCGCACTTGATGAAGCTTTGTACATGTGACTTGAAGAGACCATGGAGTTCGAGCATTACATCATCAGATGCATCACTGTCAGGCATTGCAGTGAGTCGGCGCGATATTAGCACAGCAGAGCAGGCTTTGCATGGTTCATATAAAGAGACTTGGAGATACAAATATAAAATGCATTCAAAGCCACGGGACCATGCATTGTCCAAGCTTGACCCTTTTGAAGATATCAGCACAGTTAAGCCGGTGAAAAAGGAGATGCAAGATCCTTTTGCTTTGGATGAAAATTTTCCTGAAGTGGATGCAAACATACTCTCACCAGAAGACTGGCATGACGTGTTTGCAGTTCGAATGTCTTTTCCTGAGCCCATCACAGTTTTAGAAGGACGTGGAGTTGTTGCTGCATTTAGGCATAAACTCCGAAGCAGAGATAAATTCAATCGGAAGCACCTACATCTCAATGACAACCTGAGTGTGGTGCTGCTTTGCTCAAAAGGCAGGTCCAGTTCTTTTGCTATGCTTCGCACCTGTCGACGCTTGGCAGCTCTCGCTCTAGCCACAGATTATCTTTTTGCAGTAAGATGGATTCCCTCTGAACTCAACGTTTCAGACAGAGCTTCAAGGCAGTGGGAGTCACTTCGGCGGCAAGAGCAGTTGGCTGAGTCGACCCATGCTGCTGGCAATGCCTCAGGCTGCATCCCATGGATCAAGAACGAGGAGCTCAAAGAGGAAGTCGACCGCTTGTGCTACCCCAACAGATTCAACCGGGGTCCTCAAAGGAGTTCTTCTGGCAGATGGGTTGGGCTCAAAGAAGAGAAAAAGGTCAACAAGACAGTTGAGGCCAAGAAGTCTGAAGACCCCAGAGGAGAAGATTGCATTTCGGATGACCAAGTTGGAGGAGAGAACAGATCCAAAGAGATTCAAAACTCAGACGCCTTTGGAGAAGTTAGCAGTGTCAGCCCCAGTGGCGATGGATTATCTTCGCCGCATAAAGGAACTGGAAATTTTCGCAAAGAAGAACCGTCTGAGCTTGAAGAACACCCAGAGGTTCGACGAGGTTTGCTGCAGGTTTGTCAACAGTTTGTTCGAAAGAGGATTCGACCTGCAGGATGGCACAAAGACCTTGGCGGCAATCATAGACAGCCACCCCGACTTTGGCCCCAGACAGATGCTACCGCGAACTCGTCGAGCCTTGCAAGGGTGGGCAAAAACCGAGCCTCAGCAAACAAGGCCTCCACTGCCATGGGTTTTGGTGTCAGCACTAGCAGTCAACATGATGCAGCGGCAGCAACACATTGCAGCGATGGCCATCTTGCTGATGTTCACGGGTTACCTTCGACCAGGAGAGGCAATGGACCTGCAGGTGCGAGATTTGATTGCTCCCATGCCGGGCCAAGGAGGATTTTCCCTACATCTGCACCCAGCAGAAAGAAGAGAACAGTCAAAGGTGGGACTTTCAGACGAAAGTCTCCTCTTGAGCTCTCTTGTGGTGCCGTGGCTGGGACCTGCGCTGCGGTTCCTTCCCCGCAAAACCAACTACCTCCTGGACTTGACCTACGACCAGCTAGTGAACCAATGGAAGATGGCTTTGACTCGGCTGGGACTAGCAGCCAATCATGCAGTGCTTTACCAACTAAGGCATTCAGGACCAAGTCACGACAGATTTCATCAACTAAGATCAGCCCTCGAGGTCAAACAACGGGGAAGGTGGCAGAGCGACCACTCAGTCAGGAGATACGAGGCTCATGCCCGAATCAACCAAGAATTCCACCTCCTATCGAAGGCCGTTCAGACCCACTGCTTGAAGATGGAACAAGTTCTTCCTCGAATGGTCCGAGGATTTATCAGCCAAAAACAGTGAACAATTAACAAGCCCTTCATTGTGATCGAATTTTTCAGTGGCTGTGCTCGCCTTTCCAAAGCCTGCGCAGAACAAGGGTTTCTTTCACTTGCTTTTGACATAGACTACAATCCTGGATGTGATCTACTTCAACAAAGGGTCTGGAATTCCATAGTTATATTCATCAAAAAGCACCAGCATCGAATCATATTGATTTGGATGGGAACCCCTTGCACTTCATG
The DNA here is from genome assembly GCA_000507305.1 of Breviolum minutum Mf 1.05b.01. Classification (NCBI taxonomy): domain Eukaryota; class Dinophyceae; order Suessiales; family Symbiodiniaceae; genus Breviolum; species Breviolum minutum. Next base: position 4,516 of record DF239687.1, on the reverse strand, counting down.
GTCAAGAGCCAGACGTTGTGATGGTGGTCCCCCGCCGCTACGTGACGATGATCAATACTTGATGACTGAAATGCCTGGTCTTAATCATAGAGACCAACAGAAGGTGACTGAAGGAAATCAACTGCTATCAAGGACATTGGACATCATTGCCTTGGCAGACAGTCTGCACTTACGCTGGGTTCTTGAGAATCCCTTCTCATCTCGAATCTGGCTGACAGAGCAACTGGCAAGACTTCAGCAACGACATGCAAAGCTTTTCCGTGTGGATTTTTGTGCCTACGGCATGCCCTGGAGAAAATCCACCGGCTTGATGTGCAGCAGGTTTGACAGCATAGCTCGCATTGCAAAAATCTGCTCTTCACCACATGCCCGCTGTCAGTACTCTGGACATAGGCACATTGCTCTTTCTGGAAAAGATAGTACTGGCACTTGGTACCTTCCATCAAAGTCAGTCCTCAAAAAATTTCTGACTGATTGATGATGGAGTGCCGTTTCATTTGAATCCACAGGACAAGCTTTGCCCTTCTTGCAAAAGATTGTATGCAGCTCTGGCCTAGCGAAAGATGGGTCATGTACATATAATATATGTTGTTATCATCTTTGTTATTGATACATATGATTATTTTGATAATTACATAGTGTTTTATTATCATCATATCACATATTATTCACCCGGATTGTTGCACCTAGTTCGAACAATGTCAGATTTTTGGAAAGTGGCATGTTTTCTTCATACTGCCAACCTAGGCGCCGGAGGCTACAAACTGGTGGCCCTGCCATGAGGGTTTCTCGAACAGCATAGTGACTAGTGTGCTGTCCAAAACTTGCCTGGCCTTTGGATGTCCCGGGAAGGAGGTTAGGATCAATGGGTTATTTCACCTACAAGTGGGCTATAGCCCCTATTTGGGGAAGATTTCCAATTTGACTAATATTTTTCAGATGGGTTGAAACCACCAACTAGGTAAATGGATGGTAAATGGGTTATAACCTACTCATACATGGGGTATATTTGAGGTATAACCCATGGATCCTAACCTTTGATCCTAGCTTCCAACGGGACATCCAAGTAGTAGGGCGGAATGACGGAATGATTCGCGTTATTCTTCATGGCTATCATGGTAATGAAACTTCCCGGCCAAGCAGAAAATGAGGGGTACCTGGAACCCATTTGTCCTTTGTTTTGCCTCCAAAAGAAGGTCTTTTCCAATCAAAACAACGGTCATTTGGGTTCCAGGTGCACCATTTCTTTTTTAAATGTGTGTCCCCTCAAAATTCATTCTCGTCCATTTTCCAACAAGATCTCTTTAGTTGATGAACCATTACAGCCACAGCCTCGAGTCAAACTGGAAGTACCAAAACCTGAACCATGTGAAGATCCACAAAAGGTACGACCTGACTGTGAATGCGCATTGGATTTGCTGGGCAAACTTGGCAAGTCCTACAAGGATAAGGGTAGGGCTTCCTGGATTTCACTTCGTTCTAGGAGACGAGATGGATGAGCGAAGGCCTTCGATGGTCGAGGAACTCCAGGCCAGAAAACTTTAACTGAAACGCACTGACAATGCCAACGCCAATAAACTCTCGAAACTACAAACAGGCATGGAACAGCTGGTACACGCAGCACCCAGAAGAAATGTGGTCAGAGCCTGGTGTTTCCGAGGCAACGCGGACACAGAAAGCATTGAGAACTCCAACAGTAAAATCGTCGCCGGAAAAAATTACAGGACCGGATAATGTTTTTACAATGTTTCAACGGGATGTGTATCTAAGGTGTATATCAGTTTTATGTGGGCCTTGGTTGACCAACCACTAGGGACCCGTGTCCATGAATGTTGTAGGGGATGAAGTACTACCCAGTTTTATGGGGTTTCATGGGTGAGCCAATAGAAGGAACCCTATGAACCCAATGAACCCAATCAATATATCTGGTCAAATTATAGCGACCTCACACGACCTCACCCGAAAAGGTAGGTAAGAAGGGAATTCCCCTTATTTCACGGAAACCTAGGTTGGTGAAATATAGTAATTTGGCCAGGGATCTGTTTTTGTCTATTTCATTTTTATTTTGTAACAAGTTTAGTCGATCATTCATATATACTCTTAGACATCCAGGTCATATTGTCAGAGAATGATGGGAATGATTGCGTTCAAAAAAGCGAAACAAGTATTGCATAGTTCTTAGTTTCCATTACTTTGTTAGAAGGTGCTTGGATCCATATTGGGGTGTTATAGTCATAGCGTTTCCTTTTCCACACTGAATGCTAATGGGATTTGAAAATGCAAGTGTTGTTCTTGAGTTTGTTTGATGTGTTCTTTTACCGTTGCAATGATGCTATTTATGTTTAGGTGAAGTGATATAGTATATATATATATGCCTTGATTGACAAGACGTTTTTCAAAAAACTGGAGCAATGTATGCCAGTGTACAACCTCTACAAGACAAAACAAACAAAAACAACAATGTTCCATTGGGCTGAGAGAGGGGTTTGAATTCCACCCAAGAAATGTCAAGCCTTATCGAAACGTACATAGGGCCGCCCGGCCTTTTTTTCGTTGCTGAGGAAAAATATCCTGGCAGCATCAGTGGCTTATGGAGACTCTACCAAGAGGCGGCTGCAACTTTACATTCTTGTCAAACCCGGCAAAGTGAAATCATAGTAGATTCTACTTAAGCCTATACAAGGTGTGCCCCCACTAGTTGGAAATGGAGGTATAACCCTTATGAGTTATAAGTGGTTTTACAAATGGAAACGAGGGCCATAATCCTACTTGTTGGAGTTACAAGTCCATTTTATAGCTAGTAGGGGGCCCCGCCGTCCAGGGACACCAGCCTCACAACTAGTTGGCGGAGCTGGATTAAAACTACCGAACATTGGTTTGGCCTAAGTGACTACCATGGGCCCCCAAAATCTACATTTTTAAAGAGGTTTTATGGTAAATAACCTGGTTTTAGATCGCCAAAACCTCTATTTTTCATGGTTTTGGGGGCTAATGTTAGTATTTCACTAAAATTCACCTCTCCTAATCCCCTTTCTAAAAAAAACTATTGACGGGCCTATTTTGTTTAATTTGTTTCACCTTGCAACCACGTAAAAAACCATCATTTCCTGAGTTTTGAAACAGAAAAACCTTTGTGAACAAAAACACTTGAGTTTGTTTGCCCTTTTCCCAGTGATTTTTTTTCCTTTCAAAAAAATACATCAGCGCAACGGCTTGGAAAACCTTTCCAAGGCTTTCCAAGTTATGATATACTACCAAGTTCAACGGCTTTTTAACCTCCCAAGCAGGGAAAAAAACATACCCCACAGCCGTCCCTGCACAGGAATCCGTAGATATATCGACCCGTCAAAGTTCATGGCGAACGAAGTCACACGACTGAAGATTTCAACCCCCTTTCAACCCCCAAATGGTGGTGAAAAGTAAGGGAAATTCCATTCTTTCAGGGAAATCTAGCTTGATGAAATATCAAAATTTGGCGAGATATAATCGAGGTTGCAGATTTGTCCCCGGATTACAGTTTCGGAAACAGACAGCCGCCACAAATGGTTTTTATCCGCTGGATCTACATACCTGGTGAAACTCACCATCCAAACTTCACCTTTTTTTTAAGGAACCTCTTGTGCGCCTTGTTTTTTTTTGGTGCGTGTAATAAGGTGGGTTCCTTCTGGTTATAATTCCGGAAGTTCTCAGTTGATCAACAATTGTTTCTGGTTCCCTTAATAGGGTGGTAGGTGATATATAATCACCCAATAGGCAATATATAAGTGGTATATGAGTGGTATATACTGCCAATTGGGGACTTATATATCACCTACCACCTATTCAGGGAACCAGGAAACTCCATTGAGTTGATTATAGGCCCTTACAAATGGCACTATGAATGGGTAGTTGGGGTTATAACTCCATTAATGACTATATAGGGGTCCATGTTGCAGGGGGGGAAATCACATGCACATGGGATGAAAAAGAAACATGAAAGATTTCCCCCCCCTGCAAGGAAGGCGTGGTCCGTGGCCTCTACCGTGGCTGTGCATTGAACTATGCCTGGGACACCCAGAAAAAACCACCGGTTCGGCGGTTCGTGGTTGTTGGGCTTCAAGCTCAAAGGGGTTCTTTTCTGGCAAAATCTTCGGAGTCCTTCCGGAAATACCCAAGCAGCCCGGCCTTTGAATATTTAAGGTTGGGTTTTTAGATTTAGATAACTCACCAAAAATTTGAATCTTTAGCAGGGGACCTAAGTTTTGCCTCGTTTTTTTCATTGAAATGTGGTTTTAGTAAGGCCTAATCAAGGGACACTGGTGGTTAATTGTCCCTTAATAAGGCCTTATTTCAGGAGGAGGTCCGGAGGTGGCTAAGGGAGAGTACCCTCAGATTCTCATGATGATTCACACCAAGCTTTGTTGCTGTTTGTTCATTTACTGGGTGGTGGTTTTTGAATATTTTTTTATTTTCATCCGTACCTAGGGAAGATTCCCAATTTGACTCAAATTTTTTCAGAGGGGTTGAAACCATTAAC
>DF239686.1:88662-172713 GCA_000507305.1 Breviolum minutum Mf 1.05b.01 | reverse complement strand
ACCAAGATCGATGTCCCGATCTAGGTCGGCAGAGCCGCTGCCGTTAGCCATTTTCGAAACCGCTAAAAACAAAGGTGGATGGGTGCGGCACGAAGCTTAGGCAGACATTGGTTGGGTACATGGTTCGAAGCAAAGCAAGCATGTGGCGTTGGAGAGATGGCTCATCGATACGCCTTGGTTGCTCGAACCGCCAAAGGCAATACAGCAGAACCCCAGCAGGTGGGAACATGACGGATGGATGGACGTGCCCGTACGCATCGAAGAGGCATCCTACTTTCGAACCCGCTGAAAACAAAGATGGGAATGGGTACATGGCTCGAAGCCTGTCGCGTTGGTGAGATGGCAAGCAGGCAAGGCAGTCAATGCTTCACGCTTCCCTTGCGCCTCCGCCTCAGCCAAGGCAGAGGGGTCGGCGGATTCATATGCTGGTTGTGTTGCTTAGATCATTTCAGATGGTCAGAGGATCATGATGGATCATAGATCATCATTCCAACCTTTGGAAACTCAAACTCTGCAAAACGTGGATGGTACAACAGCACTTAGTAAGGAGTTTTGTGGATTTATATGCTTGTCTGAAATTCCACCTTTTTTTCCTGGCATGTATATAATATATACCAGCATCTTCTAGTTCGGGTGCTGTTTGAACCGTAAGGGATGGTGATGTATAGGCACCCCTTATCATCTATTCAGCACCCTGTGGAAGATCCAGGTACATATACTTATATGATATACGTATATCCGTATATCTATATTTTGGGCGTGGCCCCCCTCCTAGTAACAGTGGCAAATAGAGGTTCATAGGAATCCCCTACTAAAAATGTCACAATCCTGGTGGTCACAGTTGAAAGGGCCACACCCAATCTACATTATGAATGTTACCCACATGAAGTTTAACAGCTCGCCCCTGCAAAGTTACCAAAACCCAATAGGAAAGGATCGTTTTCCAACTGTCCACTTTCAGGGTCTTTCTTAAACTTTGGGGTGGAGATATGCATTCCTATTTTGTTTCCCCCCTAAGAAATGGAGGGATTTCTTTTCCGGTTTTCCGCCAGGTGCATCATATGAAGCGATTCCCCACGAGGCCCACCTGAGCATCGGTGGATGGTGGGCGATTTAGTTTTCGGTGCCATCATAAACCAACACTAATGGGAGTGGTGCCATGGATCCTTTGGAGGTGGGGGTATAAGTTGACTTCATGTTTTTTAAATGAGCAATGAACAAGGAGGCAGTGCCATTGGATTCAAGAGACCGCAGCAATGAACAAAACCCTGGTTGGTTAGGTTATGTAGGGGATGAAATCCTACGCAATTATGGGGATTATAATAAAAACCATGAAATAAGGATCCCTATTAACCAACCAGTATTTCATGGAAAGTAGTAAGGGTTTTGTTCGTGGCTCAAATAGATACAAATTCTGGAACAACTTGGAAGTTGCCTTGGTTGAGGGGATGTTTTGATAAAAGACTCTATATCAAAAGCCAATGTTTGTAAAGAACCGGATGAAACCAGAAGGTTGAGTCCAATGTCTTTAAGATATACTTGCAACAAAGGAGCATGTAACGGCAAGAGTTCTTTCATATCCTTAATGAATATGAATGACGATATAGTATCTACTAGACAGGAGTGGCAACATGAATCTAAGTCTCTATTTCTGTGTGTCAAAATATGCACTTCAAACATAAACGCTGCGCAAAACGCATGTTTGTGCAAGGTTCAGCATCTTGTGATGTAATTTTTCGACACCCCAAACTAGTATCTGAAACTACCAAACCCCAGAATTATTTTGGGTGCCTTCTCCATCATCCCTGCCTCCAGCATTGTAGCAACTCGGATCCTGGTGCGCTTTTTGGTTTGAAATAAGGAATAGCTTAACTCAACGTTCCGTGGAAAAAATCCCAAGGTGTTTGATTTAGGGAAATACCTCTAGACTCGTAGACAAGTAGCATTTGGAAGAAGAAAGCCATGTGAAAGCAAACAAAGACAGAATTCTACCAAACTTGCATTTTTGATGATTCTGTTTGGGGGGAGAATTGCCATCAGCACCAACATCATCAACTGAAAACCTTATGTTTGCAGGTAGTTTGGTAAATGGTTCGGTTTTGGGAATCTTTCATACTCTTAGTTCGGCTTAGTGAAATACGAGAAATCTAAGGTAAACAACGAAATAAACAGATGGTCCAACTCCGGAAATGCATCCGTGAGTGAGAGTCCATTCTTCAACAAATGCGATGTGTGTGTGTATACCCATTTTGCATCCGTTTGAAAATGGATTTTCCAGGTGGATAAGTATTAAAGTCACTAAGATTTGGATGTTTCCAAAAATAAGGGTACCCCCCAAATCATCCATGTTAATAGGGTTTTCCTTTATAAGCCATCCATTTTGGGGTACCCCTATTTTAGGAAACCCCCATGTGCATGTCATTTTTAATTGTTGTTTCTTTTTTTCGTATCAGTGGCAGTTCTATCAGAGTCTGGGGCTGCAATGAGGCGGCAATGGCCATTTCAAGGGAGGTGCTGCGGTTTGTTATCGGTTGAGGATCACAGTCGTTGAGCGAGCAACCTGAAGCGTAGGGGAAGTGATGGAAACCATGAAAAAACATGAATGGAATGGTAAGTTTTTTATGCTGGAACTCTAAACATCCGTTTTTTTTTGTTTCAATGGGATGATTCCCAATCTCTACATGGGAGATGGTTGTTTCACCAAAGATCCGTTATTAAATGGTGGTTTCAGTTTCCAGGAATGAAATGACATATGTTTACACAGATGAAATCAGTCAAGCACGCACAGTGACTTCTATACTTTCTTGTTCGGCAAACTTGCCGTGTAAAAACACAAATTCATCACCGTTTCATCACATCAGGGACTATCGTCAAGCAGCTCTTCCAAAGGCCCAGATATGGTTGGAGATGTGACCTACATGATCGTGATTTGAAGTGCAGAAAAATGGGAGAAACTATACTTCCAATTTATCAGTCATAAAATACACAGCCAAGTGACTAGGGTGGACAAAATATCAAATATCCGTTGAGATCATGACTTGTTGGGACATTAAAAAGCATTGCTTCTGTCGGACCTGAATTTCAAATGAACCAGCTATGTACTAGATTACTGAAACAAAAGTACCTAAATGGTACGACTTTTGAATGATGCGAGCATGTGCAGATACCACTCTTTTGCCTGGCAAGACTCAGGCTCATACGACGATGTTCATCCCGCCTGTAATCCTGTGATAATTCCACCGTAAGCAGTGCCAACATGAAGCCTTTTGGTATTTTTGACAGGAAAGTTTGATATATGTTTTAGAGGTATAAGGTGAAATGCATTTGGTTGAAGGGCTTATGATTTAAGTGTCCAGTGTCCATGATGCGCGATTTCAGCTGAATTCGAGATCGGTGTGTGTGTCATTGAAGTGTAGCATTTTAGCCTCTCAAGCCAGGTAAAACATTGCTTTCAAAGTCCAGCTCAAACAGCCTGCCGTCACTTGGAGGATGTTTCTGTGGAAATTGAAACTGATCATGGATCGTCAGATGTGTTTGTTTCACTTGAGTTTTATATGAATTGATGATAATAGATGTTGGTAAAACATTTCATTTTTTATTTGACAGACATGATTTGGTTTTGACATATCTCCAAAGAAATCACTTTGAATTTTGATTGTGAAATCTCCTGATCTCCTGTCTCAAATCATTTCTACATATTTTGACGGTGACTAAAAACAAAAAGCCACAACTTCAGAACCTTCACTTACAGCGGCAATGTTCTTGCAAGTATGGATTGGTAACGGTCAGTATGCTTCCTGGTATGCTCGATCTTTAATTGTATGATTTGTATGTTAACAGAGTCACCAGATGCCAGAACTTCTGTGAATCAACCTTAAATCAATCGACACAAGATGAAACAAAAGATACCTATGTAACTATGTATACTTTTCACATGCAAAATTTGGACAGGCTGGCCTTTGTTCATGACAAATTATCATTTCGACATACTGTTGATGGAAGAAATCCGGCGATCACCACCTGGGATTAAAAGAACCTTGTAAATAATGGGGTAAACTGCCAACCTCAACTGGTGCAGGATTTTTCCATCAAACGGTATTTGGACAGAAGTCGGCCTTGCCATTTTGATGACTTGCTTTTTTTGGAGAGCTTGGGATGCTACCGTGAGGCTACTATTCAGAAGCTGTAGATTCTTCTGATCAGTTTGCTAAAAACTCTCAAATTTCAATAAACTCTCACCGAAAAAAACACCAGGTTTGTTTGATAAACAGATCCTGTTGACTTGATAAATGACTACATGTCTCAAAGCAATCCCAACATGGTAGTCATTAGAGTAACGATTCTGTCCTTTTTTTTTGGGAGCAAAGATCATCCAAGAGGCGGGTTGATATGCAGAGTGAAGAATGTAGTGTGGCAGTGTCAAATGAGTCACATAAACAAGGAGAAATAGGCTGGTTTTTGACGGTATAGGCAGATTTCAGTCATATGACTAAATGGCTTGGTTATTCTAGGTGATAAATCGATATTATCCATCTTGAACAATCCCTGCATACAACTTTCACTTTCACAAAAATCTTCATTTTTCGGCACCCCTTGCCTTATTAAGGCCTTGTGAAGCTTTTCTTTGGTCAGAAGCAGATGCTCTTCAACTCCATTTCTGCGAGCGGTTGCTGGGTTCCATTTCAGACCTGAAGGTTTTGCTTAGATATCGAAAACAGGACGTGTTTTTTAATTGACGTAGTACCTGTTTTGTTTTCATCCATGTTTGTTAGTGATAAGGGGGGGTTAGTTTTTTTCCAGTGCACTAACATTTGAGACTTTCGGCGAAAACAATGAAATTTTGGTAGTCCAAAGGGCAATAGCCACTACCAAATTGGCTACCACCTTTGGCTCAGTTTCACACCCCAAATTGGCTCGGACACCAAATCCGTTGTCACCAAATCCGTAGTCACTAGTCCCTTTGCTACTCTAATTGGGAGTCATAGCAACATCTCTTTGGAAAAATAGAGACCTGAGACTATTCCGAACAAATTTGAGGTGCGTTTCAAGAGTATCAATCAGTATTATCCTGCTGGCTACGATTGAAGCCTGAAAGCGGCAAAAGTGTTCACTTCCGATTTTCATTTAGTCCGTGTGCAAAAGCTTGGGGTAACATCGGTTGTTTACCCCAACTGAAATTATGAACCTTGTGCACAGATTGCCTGCAGATATGTGCCGCTTTCCCATCATGGTTGGTTGATGCGGAGATGGGTTAAATGTGGCTTCAGTGATCGGGAAATCGGTGTAGAATGGATGTGGATGAAGCTCCCCTGATCCTTAACACTATAGATATCATCACTCACTATATTTATCTTTTTTTTTCACATGTCATTATCATTTATCATGTTAATATATTAGTAAGATTATGAACATCATAGGTCCTAGTAATAGTTCATCATATTACATCATAGTGGGATTATCTTGTTTATCAAATGGGTGTTTCCAAAAATAGTGGGTTTTCCTCCAAATCATCCATGGTTCCATTATTTTCACCATCCATTTTGGGGGGTTTTCCCCCTATTGTTGGAAGCACCCATATAGCCATATCTTTTTGCCAGCGCAAACAGAGGGTATTTGACTCAACTTCTCCCTGAAAACCTTTCTCGATCCAAGGTTAGAAAACAGTCCTGGATTTGTTTGGGATGCTCAGTCTGAACAAAAAAAGTTGACGTTTTAACGATGGGATCCAGGATAGTTTTTTTGGCCAATTTTAGGAGTAAAAATTTGGGTAAAATTGAAATCGTTAAATAGATTCCATGAGGTTCCCAAGTCAAGTAAGTTTTTCGTATATTTTTAGTGATCCCAACCAGGTTTTTTTTTGGGATTTTGTCCATGAAATTTTGTGGGTTTGAGGGCCAAAATCTGGAGAAATCCCGGTATCTCCAGCGAGGTTTTAATTGGTTATGTTAGCTGCTGTTGTTTTTATTGCAGGGTGTTTTTTCCACCCTTCAAAACCGCTAAAAATCAAAACAACATCAACAAAAACCAAAGCTAAGTCGCAGAGTTGCCATGCAACTTTTTTTGGGGGGGATATCTTCCTTTTTCCGGTCTGTTTTTTGTTTTGCTCCCACCCTTGCGTTTCGGTAACGAATGCGTAACAAAAATGCAGCTTTCACCCCTTTTTCTCCGGTGGTGTAACATATATATCACGTTCAAATCCGATCGCAGGATTTGATGACGCGCAGTGTACATATGATGGAGATCTCTTCCGTGATCCTGCATTCCGAACTTTGGATTTTCACAAAGGGATGGAAATCACAGGTGACACACGATGGGGAGCCCCTGAAGATTCAAAAGATGACTCAAATTTCTGATCATACTGATCGTGTTGTACTCTAAAAAATGTAGCTATGAATTGCAGATCTTTGAGGCTGTTCCTAAGATGTGGGATGGAAAGAATTCCAGGGTTCTCATCTGGAATATATATCGAACAGCTTGACAGGTTTTGAAACAAACTCATACATTTGAGCATCTTAGGTGTCCAGTTATCCATGAAGGCCTTCCATTGTCCGAAGAGTCTCAAAATCGCCAAGATGCACGTATATATAGTGTTTTTTTCCTTGATGTGGATTTTTTGTAATGTTGTTTCCTTCCTTTGCATCTCCCAACATGTGGGGCTGAAGGGATATTTATAAGGATGTATCATGAGATACTATAAATTACTATGAATTATATTGTATATCATATATATCTAATATATTATGTATATATATATATATTATGTGGCTAGATTATGCTAGATTCACATTGCTTGTATCGAGGCCATCATTTATGTCGTGGTGTTGAATGTTTTCAACTTAAATTGACAAAACTGTGAAACGACATTTTTAAGGAATATCAAAAGTATCACAGTGAGACATCAAGAGTTTGCATTTGTTCAGATGAATTGAAAGTAATTGTCACATCTTGAAACTTAAAAACAACCAGCTGCGGACTGTGGAATGGAGTTTTTTGGGTGTAAGTGTTTTTTCAAACTTGCCTTCATGGTCACATTGACACATGCTCTGAAAATGACTCCGTTGATGTTGGATCCAAGTTTCTCCCCAAAAGTCACGAAAACTACTGTTGATGGCCAAAATCCGGCGTTTACCCGTTGAGGTTGGTAGTTGAAATCCCATTATTTACTAGGGTTTTATACATCCCAAGTGGTTTTCTCGCCGGATTTCTGAACCATCAACAGGTAGGTAGTGGTTTCAACATGTTTTTTCTTCTTCTAAGGCCCCAAACCTTGGGCTTAATCCAATTTGACATATTTTTTGGATGGGTTGGTTGGTTGGTTGGTTGCAGCAAGTTTCCGAAAACATGACGTTTAAAACCTGGGTGAATCTTACAGGTCTGTTGGGATATCCTGGGGCCCAGATGGGGTAGATCCAAGGAAGTCATATCCATGGAAAATAATACGAAAACTCATGGTGATTTTGAATGATTATAGCCTATATTTAAAGCGATTTAGGGGCCCCTTTGTTTCTCACCTCACGGTTCAGGGAGGTTTTTTGCTGTGTTTTTTGGCCATGTTCCTGAGGAACGTGTGGATCAGTTTAATACGCCTGGGAACTCATGGCGAAATCCGTATGACAACTCGGCTCCTTTCAAAGTTGGAGGCTTTCCTACGTGGCGAGAGTTTCTCTTTTGACCGAATCAATCTGAATATATCTGTGTGATGATTTAACTAGCGATTTGCCAAAGAAGGTACGTTGGTATAACATGATAAAACAGCTGGTTTTGTTTGATGTCTCATGTTTGCCTGGTAGGGGTCAAGATCAAAGGCAAATTCCTTCTTCCAAAACGTCACGTGACATATTTTGGACAAGGCTTAGGCGAAACGAGGACAGAAATTTGTGGAAAACCACTCGAAATCGCTATACAACAAAAACACCGAAAATATAACCATGCAGAGCAACTATAATGATATTTGATTTGGAATAGCAGAAAATGTATCACGTTTTTTTGTTGGGTCATGATATTATCTCAAATCCTGTTTCTATCTCTCCCAGTGCTCCAGTCATACCCTGTGAGGTGTTTAGGCACCCGTTTAACCCACTCCAAAACTGAAAAAGAAGGGAGCAGTGAGCATAAGGGTCTAATTTTAAGCGACAAAAATGAAAAAAAACTGGGAAGATCAGATAATATCAGTGGGATTTTCAGGGACCCCCATTATCCCCTTATGGTAAGCTTCCCAGTCACTAGTCCCATGGGACTGAGGGTCCCTGAAATCACCCCTTGATGAATATTGCCTGAGGCATGCGGGTCCTTGGCTTACGATCCACGGGTGTGGAGCCCCCGTGGATGGGAATTTTTGGGGATGCCCTGAGGATTGGCGTTTACCCCGGAACGGATCCATGGGACGATCGTATAGTTCTACCTACATTTACCATGAAATTAAATCAAATGTTGGTAAAGATGCCACACACACATGGATTCTATGGGTGATGGTGTGGTTTAGGGCAGGAATTTCAACAAATTGGGAGAGATGTATGGAGATATACCATGCTTGCATTTGCTTTTTTAACAATGCTGCTGGTCCATTTCCTTGATTTCTAAGCAGCATGATAAGATGATTCATCATCTTTGAGAAATGTTTGACATCTTCATGAAGTCAGAAGGACTCAGAAGTAGTTTGACAAAGGGAATGGTCAACGGAGATGACAAGGTGGAAGATGTCTATGGTTGTCGTCATCATCATCATCATCATCAGCAGCAGCAGCAGCAACAGCATCATCATAGTCTCAATCGTTGCCATCATCACTATCATGACCATCATCATATTCAGCAGTTATATATCACCACGATGTTATTCTATCAAAACAACTGAGGTTTGCCCAGCCGTCCAAGATTTTGAAGGGCAACAACCCTGCCATTACAATACATCCAGCCTATGTTTTTTCCAGATCACTTTGTAAGGTGTATCATTTTTTAATGTGGTGCAGCGCTTGTAGATAGGCCGATTGTTTTCTGTATATCTTTTCGAATCAAATTTAGGAAAGTCAGAGTGCTGTACCTTTGCATTTTTTTAAAATGAAACACTGACATGTTATGTAGGCCTTTTCTTGACTTTGGTGGCATTTTGTTTGTTTAAAGATAAGCACCCCTGAAATTTAGCCTAGATACCCAAAATCACACCATGTTCTAAAGGAACACCATTTTCCCACCCATCACTTTTTCATATCTATTCGTCAAAAAACAGTCATCAGTGTGTACTGTATACGTTTGTTCCTTTTCTCGAAGCCAGATTGATGAATCTCCAAATGCTGAATCACAACTATCCTCTGTGTTTTTCCCAAAAACAACGATGATTTTTCCAACTCTTGGCTATTTTGGCCTACTTTCCAACCCCCCCCAAGAAATACCGTAAGGTCACCTTACTACGGGAATATGAAAAAACCACCATCATCCTGTGGATTTTCCTGAGCGAGGCCTCGTTTGAATCTGGGAGAAGAACCTCATCCCATGAAGAAGTTGAATGGCAATCAGGTCACGCTTGTGGCCTCCAGTTCCATCCCAAAGTCAGGAAATGGAAATGGAACATATGGAACATGGAAAGAAAAAGCACCAAAGAAAATTGTCACTGTGACATCTGTACATCTGTGACAACTTGAAAAAAAGACTGTTTTCAGATACTCTTTGAAAGGTTTGATGGTTTGATGGTTGGATGCAGTGGTGCAAAAACCAGGCATGTCATCACCCCATCCCGACCTGATGGATTTTTAGTGCCCACAGGATGCCTTGCGTTTGACCATTGCCGTACGCTCTGGACGGGTGATGAAGCCCAAATTGGGTTCATGTACTCGTGTATCTTGGCGTGAAACATTTGCCAATTTGCCGATCGCATCTAGGTGGTGGTTTCAAGGATTTTTTATGTTCACCCCTACCTGGGGGAATGATTCCCATTTTGACTTATATTTTTCAAATGGGTTGGTTTAACCACCAACTAGGCATTTCTTTGTTGTGTCAACGATGTGGGGTTTGAAAGTCCCACACTGTTGCAATCAGACTCAAAGTTACAAGGAGATGGTCTTATTCCAAAAGCAAGTAGTTATGATGGTTTTGTTCGTTAGTTATGGTATTCAACATTTGTTGGAATGAGATGGAAATTTATGTTGTTTGGAAGTCCCGGATTATGCTTGATATAGGATTGTTTTTGCTCCAAAAGATATTAAACAACAACTATTAGATGTTTCAGGCATAGCAAGACGAAACAACAAAAGATAACATCGATCCGTCAAGTCTTAAGCTCTAGACATCCTTTTTTTTTTGTGTGTATTGGCTGTTTCAATTGCATGGTTCCCAATCTCTACGTGGGATCCATGGTTGGAAATCACCGAACATCCATGTTGCTTCAGGTTCCACGGACATATTTTGATAGGAAATTCCACCGATACCAGGATGTTTTTCTCGCTTGCTTCTCAAAGGTTCAGAGTGATGTGGTAGAAAGAAATCCGCTATGTTTGCGTGTTAGATGCTCTAGGAATTGAATATTCCATATCTTCCAAATACAGAAATGTACCACAACAACGCATATATATATAGGCTAGGTATATTAGTAATACTTTGTTTTACTAATACACAAAACGTTTAAACATTAAGTTGAACTATTTTGGTCTACAGGTACCCAAAAATTCCCAAGATTGTCAACCTACGTGACCGTCAAGATCAAGAACTTGACCATCGTTCGAAAATTGCAATTGGACTCTTGAGGCTTATTTAAGCTTACTTGGCCAAAGAATTGCCAGTAGCATTCAGCCACTTGGGACTCCGAACTGTTCGGAACACTGCGGGTGGAAACGGTTGCTGTTGGGTTTGGTGACATCCGGTTGTTTTTTTTTAAAGAACATCCGGTGGAGGACTTAAGTAAAGATATGATATATTGGTTTATCACACTATATATAGTAATATACATATAAAATCTTGGGGGATGGGTTTACATCCCTAGTAGCGCAAGATTTCTTCTAAGAATCTGACATCACATTTTAGTCAACCTAGTGATGCTTGAAAGTGTGAGTCTCGGTGATTCCTAGCAGGTCCTCCTGTTGGTTTTGCTTACCATGATGGAGAAAAAGGGTAGATACCGGGACGTTCCACATGTAAAAACTATTTCGCCACTGAACATCAACTGTTAGAAGACCATAGAAGACTAATATCCAGGGATGGGCCGTTAGCCTCCTTTTGAGGGACTAGCTCTGTTTGTGTTTTTTTTGGGGGGGAATGCAGGGTATATCATGGAGGTATATACATTTACATGAATTTGTGGGTAGGACGTCCGAAGAATCAGGAATTTTCAGACATACTAAACATATTGGCAGCTGAACGATGGGAAAAAAAACAGCTCTGGATTGGAATTAAATAAACAACATGTGAGTGATTTGTTGAAAGGCATGAACAAATACACCCCAGAAATTTAACATAGCCCTTGAAAATAGGCCTTCCCAAAAGGAAACTCGTGTTTCAACCCTCATTTTTCAGGGGCGAGCTGTGGGGCGAGCTGTTAAATTTCGGGGGAGTAATATAATCATGACCCTTTTAAAAGTCCAGCTGTAAAACCTTGTGTGTGTTTCGGGGATCCGCAATGTCAATGTTTAGTCATGAAAAACATCCTCCCCAAAAAAACATCAACTATATAATCGAAACCACTGGACTCCCAACAGAAAAAAGGACCGAAGAAGAAGTGGATTACACTTCTGCATTGGATCGTTGGATTCCACTTCCTCCAGTTGACACTGCAGAACGAGCTCCTTGGAAAACCGACGTTCGTGGAAAGATGCATCCCATGATATTCCCATGATGGGTTTGGTGTTTTCAAAGCGGGGGATAAAAACGGTGCCAAACCTCCCCGCATGTGAGTGATACTTTCAACTTTAGATATGTGAATGTTTGATGGGAAAAAGATATGACTATATACATACTTCCATGAAGGATTTTTATTTCCCTGGCCAATCGTTGCTAGTTGGCAATGGTGTGTAAGGTTTGGGGTTCTATTCGATAGGTACACCAGTGTCAAGTCAAAGAATTTGGGCTATGAGAAACCAATACATCAGAATTGCGCCATCGACTGAACGGCCATGGTGTCAATGAATTCTACCAAAAAAGTCCCAAATTTTTGGAGATAGGCTGCAGCCCACCAAGTGGAAGTGATCCTTTAAAGATAAAAAAACATGGATTCATTGGCTTGAGCTATAGGAGCATTTTTTGCCTAAGTGTTGAGTGTCAATGAATTTTTTGAATTTTCAATCGATGTTGGCTACGCCAACAATTTTGGTCATTTTGCTGATGCAAATGGATGGCGATAAGAGTTGATCCCTTCAGAGTTTTTTTTTCAAAGATGAAGCGATCCCTTGTGATACAAAAAGCCCACTGATTTTTTCCATGTGGCTTTCTTGGGTTGTTTATGTGGGTCCCGTCTTTTGATTGGTTTTGCAGCAGGAATATTGAGAACATATCATGGTCCATGAATTCCATGGATGAAAGTTTGTGATTTCTTGAGATGTTGCACGACTTGTGTGCATGGAAAGATCATTGAAATGCTCGTGGCAAATTGACGTCAGAGTCCAGTCCGCTGACCCTTTTTTTCGTCAGTGTTTGTCTCAGTTCTGTCTCAAGCTTAAGTTGTTTTTTCTATGCAGAAGAAGCTGCAAACATACCACGACCATCATAACATATCCCTCAACATCATCAACAACATCAAAAACATGGTAAGAAAATGAAAAAGAAACAACACCACAATCAAATTCATTTTAGATATCCCTTGCAAACAAAACAAAGAAAAAGAAGAACAACAACAACAAACAACAATGATGATGACAATTTTCACAAAAGGCAACAATAACATCATCGATATTCAACCAAACCCATCCAAACCTCTGCCCTAAGGAGTCATTCCTGAAGATTCTTGAGGATGCCGTTTGCAGCCTTGACATCGTGCAGGAGTTTCTTGGGCTGCCCTTGGGTGGCCGATAGAGAAGTTTCCCCGTTTCGGATCCCGGGAGGGGCGTTTTTTAGTCTCCAAGTGCTACTGACTGGATTTGGGTGTTTCCAAACGGATGGTGAAAATAACGGAAAACCCTCATTTTAATGGATGATTTGGGGGGAAAACTACCACTATTTTCGGAAACATCCATTTGAGCCTTTCGTCTCCAATAATCAAATGGTTACAACATCAAAAGGCTCCAGCCATTCAGTCACTGCGGTTTTCTCAGGCATATGGATACCGTCAGGTGGGACCCAACCAAGGTGGTGAAATGGTTGAGGAACTCTCAAATTAAAATGGTAGGTGGGGAGATTCATGACTGAAAGCGGGATAATCCTCCAATTAGTTGAAAACTTGTATGTGATTGTATAGAGGTATACATTAATGAAAGAGAGTTTTGAAGGATTGTTGGATGATACAGATACTGATGATACACCAAACCATGTTTATATTTGAAACTCTTGGAACTGTACCGCTGAATGCTGATCAGCTTGGGGGAAACTAACATGTCCCCTGAAAATCCATGGTTGGAAGATGTATTTCCTATTGAACTGGTCCTTTTTCAGGACACATGTTAATTTTCCGGGGTGTAAACTTTCAAGTTGGTTAGGATTTTTAAACTGATGGTCTTTTTGGTTGGATGCAGTAGAATGTTTCGAAACATTTGGCGCTTTCCCAAAAGCCCTCAGTTCAACAACGGTGATGACGAACGTCTTCCGCCTGTGGAGGAGTTACATCCTGATCTCGTTGACCCGCATCGCCGTTTCCATCCACGGGTGCTCTGTGGAAATCGCTTGGCGTTGTGGCGGTTATTGAGCGAAACAGAGGAGTTGCCCAAGGAGCATCTTGGATCAAAAAATTACGAAGACAAGAAAGTCTTTGAAAAACAAGAGTTACCCTTCCTCCCGTAATGATACGGTGGAAATCACCCTAAATGAAAGGAAACTACTGTGATATTGGAGGGTTCCATTTTCCACTTCCGTGATTATAGTAGGAAGGGTACAACCATTGCACTAAACTAATCCAATCTCTTTGATGATGTGTGTTTTCTATTGTAGTGTATTGCCTTTCCTGTTGAAAGAAATATCAAGCAGGTGAAGTTCCGTGTGTATCTGTTTCTTGGGCTAGTTTTTGTTTGTGATGATGCACTGGAGTCTCTGTTTAAGAAGGCTGTCTTACGGCAGTCTTATGGACAGTGGGGGGTAGGGCCGGGTAGGTTTCATGAGGCTTTGGTTTTTGACCAGACTGAAGACATTTATATAATGCAAATTTACATACATACCGGAATATCACAAACATATCGCGTCCTTCAATTTGATGATTGCCAATTGATATTGATTTGTGTGGATTCTACAACTTTGAGACACGACATAGATTATATAGCAAAAAGTCGTTTTTTGGTTTGAGATAGGGAAGGGAAAGAGATTATATGTCAGCTATACTTTTTTGACGTCTTATATCAGTAACTGGGCAACATGTATACATCAAAGTACATCAGGGTGTTTATTTTTGGAAATGAGCACTTTACTAGGTAGTGATTTCAATGACTTTTTATTTTTACTCCTACTTGGGGAAATGATCCAATTTGACTAATATTTTTCAATCGGAGTGAAACCAACAACTAGTTCAGTTGTTTTTTTTTTCAAATGATTCACATCAGGGTTTATTTGACACAATTGCGATCTCACCAGGCGGCTTTTTCATCCAGGTTGGTGAAATATGTGTGAAGAATAGTTAGACATTATCATGATATGATCATGTTTTTTTCCGAGTGGTTAGAATGAATTGTGATTTCCCAAATGGACATGGGTTTTGGTTGTTTTCCTCATGTTTTTTTAAAGTCCAGGTTGGTAGGATCAGATTTCTTCACGAAAACATCCCAAGCAAAAAAAGAACACACAGGGACCGGGGGAACTTGAGACTTTTCACCAACGGAAAAAACAACAAGAAAAGAACACCATGAAAAAAAACACCACAAAACATACAAAACCTTGGAAGGAAGCTTTTTCCTGGTGCTTTTGAGAGCAAGTCTTTGTTTTTTTTTCAGATTTTCTCCTAGGCTCACCAGGGAATTTTAGAACAGTGTTTCTTGCTGTCAGTGAAAAACAGGCTTGGAAACATGGGTTTGATGTGAAAAAGACGCAGAATAAGTACAACTTACCGTTATCATCTTCTAAAAACTGATACATGTTTTTATGATGAAAACATGTTCCTCCCAGATGATGGTTCCTATGTATGTAACTTTTAGAATTTGCTAGCATGGTTATTATGTTTCTAAAGGTTACGTACACCCGTGGGAGGATGAAAAACATCACCAATACCATCCATGGGTCCAAAGTATTTGAATACCTTTTGGGTTACTGTATTTGAAAGGCAAATGTGTAGCTGTGAACTAATATAGATACTCATAAGTTGTATGTATAGAATTGTATAGATATGATATACCGCCCAAATAGAGTGACGTCAGATGATAAAAAACACATGACAAGACTAATGACTACAGAGAAGCTGCTGAAAGATTTCAGGGGAAATCTAAATTGGTGAACATGATGTTTTTTTCCCAAATATAAGCTTCTTGTATTTAGCCACTTGGAGCATGTTGAAGGCAGCATGTATAGCCGTGTACGTATGTTTCTATACATTGCATATAAATTCTATATAATATTTGCATACACTGTAGATTTTTCGCAAAACCCATGTGTTTCCTGCACAGCAGGGGTTCAAATCAGCGCCGTGCTGAGGAAAGGAAGTATCGGAACATCCGCCTTTGCTGAAATGATCGAAAAGGCCACATCGGATTTTTTTTGGATCAAAACTGTAGGTATACATCAGGGGTCATTGAATGGGACCTATACAGATGTTTCCGAAAGTAGTGGGTTTTCCCCCCAAATCATCCATTTTAATAGGGTGTTCCATTATCAACCATCCATTTTGGGGTACCCCTATTTTTGGAAACACCCATATTGAAGGAATCAAACAATACAACAATACTGTATGGCAATTGTGAGTAATTTGCTTCCAGAACATTGCATTGTTTTTTTGGTTGGTGTTTGTATCATGACCCCTGTACAAATCCAGCAACTCTCGGAAGTTCCAAGTTCCTGTGTTTTTAGTTCAAACGTTTTTTTTTAGAGCTGCGGATGAAGATAGTACCTGAAACTACAGGTTCAAATGTTTCCTGGTACAAAATTCACAGGTCCGGTGGTCTGGTGCCAAGCCAAGCCAAGCCAAAACTCCCGGGATCAACTTAACATAGGCCAAAACTGGAAGTCAATTAATCGGTCCCCTGAAGATGTCTATGGACCCGACTTCAGCATATGGGGATATATTTTTTTTTAAACCTGCTATGTTTCCATCAAAAATTGAATGGGACCGAATCCCAACGGACCCCTAAGTAAGTTGCTAGAGCTATTAGATACTCAGGTTTGGGGGTCCGTTCAGTGGGTCCTGTTGAAGATTTCTTGGAATGTTTGATCTACCAGAGTGGTTGATATATCATTTAAGCTAAAGATTGGTATAGTTGAAGAATCCACCTGTCACATAATCAACTCTCAGAGTTTAGACAAACTGATAAGGAACACACGAAATGGGGTAGAATTGGTTTCTGTAGAGCCCGACCTTTTCAATGAATAAACAAATGCTCTCAGGTTTTCATGACATAACTTAGGCACAGGTTCAATTGGTCTATGTAGGCTGGATGTGAATTTCAGTGAATTGGGAACTTTCCCATTAAAAGGCAAATAGAAATTGACGTAGAAATATGATCAAATATGTTTTTTGCTAAACAATATTTTTTGAAGTTGCGCTTTAGCAACTGCTATACTGGTTTGTTCAATTATATACTTACAAACGACAGAGTCGTTTACAATGGGATGTTCAAATGGTCCATTTTTCACAGCATAAGGGATGGTGAACTGCAAACCTTTACATAAATCAGCTATCATGTGCACTTTGTACCCATCATTGCAAGGCACACATATATTTCTGACTGCCAACCACTCCATTTCCCACCATTTCCCCATGTCAGTGCAATTTCAGCTACCAACATGCATCACAGTTGTTGGTTTGCTGACCGAAGTGTCAGAAGGTACGTAAGATGTCTATGTCTTGGCGTATCCCACTCTTGTATCTTGGCGGCTTTTAAAGGAGGAATCGGGGGCTTCCATCATCGGAAGGGTGCATGAAATGTTCCCAATTTGCCTTTCAGGTCATTGGA
The DNA here is from genome assembly GCA_000507305.1 of Breviolum minutum Mf 1.05b.01. Classification (NCBI taxonomy): domain Eukaryota; class Dinophyceae; order Suessiales; family Symbiodiniaceae; genus Breviolum; species Breviolum minutum. The sequence continues at coordinate 155,497 of DF239686.1, read as the reverse complement.
GACGGATGTGTTTTTGTTTAGTTGAACATATTTTGTTGGGGGCTGTTGAATAATCAACCCCATACTCCTCGTATAGTGGGTATTTATTGGGTATATCCGTATATCCGTTATAATTATCCCCTTAGTGAAGATGATTGCAATATCGTTATGTTTATCACACCAATGATTCACTCAAACGTATCGATTATACCAAGACTCCCCTTAAAATCAGCTAATCCTCCACCAGTCCGATGGGCAGTGTTGAGATGTGGCATGAGTTGTTGTCAGGAGATATGGTCAACCTGAAGATGAAACACCTCAAGATCTTTACCTCGACTTGGAGGTTGGAAGCAGTCCATGTGTAGATTGGGTAGAATTGGGTAACTGGTGTTTTTCAAATGGCCCTATAAATGGGGGAACTGAGGTTATTTCACCCCTTTGGCCTTATAAGTTGGGGTTACTGTAAGTTTTAGATATGCCAGATATTAAGTTGAGATGGAGACACAACTTCATAGCCATCTCGTGATATCTCCGAAGTCATAGCTATTATGATTAGATGATTAGTTTACCATATAAGTTATATACACACATGTTTGAGACGTACATGCAAAAATGTAGATATTTGCATATTGGATGACATTTCGCCACAGTTTTTGCCAACGTGTTCTTCAACCAAAAAACCGGCCAGTTGACACGCCAGGTGAAAGCTGAATATATCTCCAAAACAATTTCCAGACCCAGACTTGTGGCACTGGACTCCGACGTGTCTTGTCTTCCAAAAACCAAGGTGCTGTATGTGTGTGTGACAAGATAATGAAACAAATTTTAGAAAAACAAACTCAGTTGATTATATAAGTGTTTTTTTTTTGAAGGGGAGGGGACTGACTAGCATGTGTTAATATATAAAAAAACCATTGTTGATAGTATTACAACCACACCTGGACTTCCTTCCTTCTCCCCCCCCCAAAAAAAAAGAAAATCCCGCCACTTCGCCATGGCCGCCCCCAATGAGTTTGGCCTCGGCCTCGGGTGGAAACCAAGGCCTACGTTGTACGACTTCAAGAGCGATCTGGTTTGTTCGAGGTCTTGGAGTTGGAAGTAGCTGCTGCGCCTTGGTTTGTTGGATTTTTTTGCACACAACAAAAAAAAACACCGGTTTTTTTCAATGGGAGGATTCCCGGTTTCGGCACTGGACATTTGATATTGTATCTCGAAATCTTCCAAGGGGGTGTTATTATTGTGGATTTTGTATGATTTTGGTGTGGGTTTTTTAGTTTTGGAGATAAAGCCATTTGGAATCTGTGGGATGTTTGGGTCATCCCGGATAAGTGTGCGGGTACTTGTATGACCCAACAACAGGAGTTGTTAGATCTGGGTAGTTGTTAAGGAAGTAAGTTGATCTTTCTTATGATGGTGCTTACCAAACAAAAAGACTGAAAGGGTCTCATGGTTTGAATTGATTCCAACATGACAAAAACGTCCACCTTCCCCCCCAAATGTGTAAGAAGCAAACAAACAAGGAATTCTTCAACAAAGCAAAGTCCTATCAAAATTTGAGAGCTACACCTCCTGAAAATCTAACGGCTTTTGAACCCAAAAAAGGCCCCGAATGGAAAAGGAAAACATCTGCATAACATACAAACCATCAATTTCGGGGTTCCAACCTATCAGACGAACCTACCAAAAAACACTTGAGCAGTGACGAAAAGCACTCATGTATTGAGTAGTAAGGACGTTAATGTCAGATGGCTCCGCGAAAGCTAAAATGCTGGCCGCGAAAGATTTGCGAAAGAGTTTGTAATAATGTTCTCATGCGAAAGCTCGCGAAAGCAACGTTGAGTATGTATAATATGTCGTAAAATGAAATTACATGTTATGTTGTGTAAATGCATCTTCATATTTGCACACCAACACGTTGTTCCCCCCACATCAGATATCGCCCGAAATCCGCGAAAGGGTGGCGAAAGCTGCGCGAAAGCTTCGCGAAAGCTGAGGTACCTAAACCAAGCTCTTCTCTCACAAACTGCTACCTTAGGGTCAGGTAGATGAATCAAGTCCCACGTGTTTAATGTTAGGCCTTTGATGAAGGGTTGCGATTCCTTCATAGTCAAATGGCAAGGTCCGCCGCGAAAGCTCGCGAAAGAGGTTTTTGTACAATTCATCCTCGCGAAAGAAAAAATGCGTTCGCGAAAGAGTGGCAAAAGGTTTTGGCGAAAGACCATGTGATTAGAACAAAATCACACGAGGTTTTCAACACAGCTCACTTGAGCCAACTAACCAACCCAGTCATCCGCCCAAAGGTTCGGAACTGCGAGCTGCGTGCAGCTGGGGCAGCATAGGGGCCCGGGGTCTTTGGCTGTCAGTTCTCCCTTTGAAAAGGCCAAGAGGAGGGCTTAGATTTCTAGGTATTTCCTTCCCCTCACCCAGGATGCCAGTCACCACCAGGATTTTTACATTCTTTCTAGGGAATCCCCGAAAAAAAAATCTTTCTGAATACTGTTACTGCGGAGAGACATGATCATGTTTTCAGACACTGCAAAATTGGGACCTGGGATTTGAGGCTAAACAATGAGGTGGCCGGATGGCTGAAAATGAGATTGACAGTTTGGGATAGGCAAACATTGGAATTGAACATTTAGAATTTCAACCTCTCAATTTCCAGATTCGCAATTCTTTTCGAGGCATCAGGCCGGCCATATGTGTCATGGTCAGTCATGGTGAAAAATCGGAGAAAAATGACGAGTGGCGGTTTGTTTGCTGAAAACTCCATCCTGATGGTGGCTAAAGAAATATATGTGACATTTCAAACCATTTTTATTTCATCTAACAAAAACATTAGTGGTGACGACCATCATCCCAAATTCCAAAAAAAAGATGCCATGCAACTTGGCCACCAAAATGGATTTTGTTCAACCACTGGTTCCCTACAATATCTAACAGGATTGACCTGAATACAGTTGTTAATTTACGTTTGGGACCATTGAACCCCACAACGCAAAGGCAAGAAATTCATCATGCAGAAATACATCGTTTCTTCCATCATGAAAAATCATGATATTTCTGTTCATTGAGACTCTTTTGAATTCACCCTCAAGTCAGAAATTCAAACATCTATGCATCAAACATGTGAGTTGATGGTCCATTCCCATGATTGACAGGATGACATTTTCAGAGTGAAACCAAAAAAAACCAGCCATTGAAACATTTAAGGAAGGCTTCCATTACCACATTGAGCTGGATGTTGAAGGTTCTTTGCAGGCCGATTTTCGTAGATTTTCCACCTTTGTTTTTCCACTTTTTCCATGGCGGTTTAGGATTCAAGGAAAATCCCCAACGCCCCAAGGACTTCAGGTTTTTGGACCACCTGATTTGGCTAGATTTTGTTCGATTTGGATAGGTTGAAGTACTTTCTAGGATCATTTGATCACTGCTTTCGTGGGAAGAGTAAAACATCCATCAGAATATCTCATCACTAACATCGATTGATTTTAATCAAATTGTAGAAAAAAGCCTCAAATCAGCCGTCATTCATATAACAACAAAAAATGGCGCATCTTTTTTTTTTGTCACCAAAAAAAATGGTCTCAAGTCGTATTTTTTTTTGGAGAGATGTTTGTAAAAACGTAAGTTTTCAAAATCAATGTACATGAAGGAACGCCACCTCCCAAAAACACAGATATTCTCTGTCGGGAATTTGGCGGATATTTTGCCGATGCAGATCGTTTGACAATAGAATTCATAGAAAAGATGAGATACTTTGCATTGCAATCACGTTGTTTTTAGACGTTTTTTAGCAAGTATTCTTTGCTTCACTTCACAATTTCACTTCATGTGTTTTTCTCCCATTCATGGTTCATTGGATCATGATCCATGTCGGACTACTAATCTATAATAGTAATTTGTATATATGTGCACTTTCTTTCTTGTTGTTGACTCCTTATTTAAAAAAATGGGTCATTTCTTCACTCATGCTTTATGGATCCGAACCGTTTACCTTGGAGATTCAACGGAACCCGGCCATTTTTTCTTCACAGCTCGAGCTGCAGCTGAGAGGCCACCTGTCCTGTGATTCCCAAGACGGGCGCGGAAAAGTTGCGAAGGAATCAAATGATTCACCTCGAAGGCCCATCGGAAACGATTGGAAGGACTCGGCCATTGGTGCGGATGTTTTTTGAAGGATACATATGCTTCTAGTTGTTTTCATTTCATTTGTTTCTTGATAATGATGAGCAGATAGAGTGGCATGCGGCATGTGTGTTTAACATGGAAATCTGCTGTATGATACCTACCACACATATGCAATACAATGTAGATATATGAACAAATGCATATATAGATTCACATAATAAGTATACATATTATACAACTTAAAATGTAGATGTATGTATTTATACATAGTAATGTTCCATTTCCCTATTACTTAAGCTTCATGTTCTCTTTGGTATGCCTTGTGTTCGTCACCTCGACAAGGCTGTCGATTTCTTTTTCCTCGAAACGGCGATGTGACGCTGCGCTTGCTGCGGCGAGCCGAACGTAGCCAGGAGCCACCAACATGAGTCAATACGGGCAATGAAAAAAACACTGGTTGTTTAAGGTTGTTTAGAGTATATAGGGGATTATACTACCCAGGTATATAGGGATTATAATATTAAACGACCAGTACAACGGAAAGTATGATGTTTTTTTTTGTGGTTCGTATGGTTGAAACTTTTGGTGTTCTTTCAGTTCTCTTTGTCTATAAGCATCTATAAGCATGATGTGATGAAAGATCCATCGATAGTTCAACGAGAATTCTACAATTCCCATAGGATCTATGTATGGGTGTATTTACCTACATTTACCATAGAAATCAACCAAATGTAGGTAAATATATACCATACATGGACCCTGTGGGATTGAGAAACAAATGCGACATTTTTGACGCGAAAATATATTAATATCTCTATCCGGTCTTTGTTCAACATAAGGATGATTTGCAGTCCGACTACGATCAAAACAAGTCATCGCAAAGTCGGTTTACTGACCCTGGTACCTTTTGCAAGGTGCAAAAAGGTGCTTGGTTTGAAAGAATTCATATTTTCATCCGGTAACCCGGGAAAATGATCACCATTTTTGTTGATGTCTTGTTTTTGAATGGGGTTTAACCCCCCAAAAAACTGGAGAAGTGTTCAGCCATTTTCGGCCTTGGTTCCAAGGACCTGGATTGGCGGAATGTTTTGGCAGGGCGACGACCTGGAGGTTTCCAGTACCTTGGGGTAAAGGAGCGATTTCGGGTGGTGGCTTGGAAGATGGGGAAATCATTTGGGGAGTCTTCAGAGATTTTTGGTGGTTAAACTCCAGGGAACTACCTGGAACCCCAAACAACCATTTATAAATGGATGTTTCAATTGGATGATTCCAAATCTTTATATAGAAAATTGTTGTTTCACCAATCATGCGTTTATAAATGGTTGTTTGGGGTTCCAGGTATATATAACATCTCCCACCACCTTGGGAAGTTCGGAAAATCATTGGACTTTCCTCAAAAGTGATTCGACTTTGGTAGGTGGGACTTTCGTTGGGTGGGAAACCCAGGAGAAGTTGAAGGGGGTTGAAAACAACCTGATTACTGGGTCCAACTCAAAGTTTTGAAGCAAAAAGTACTGGTATACACTTTGGTAAACTAACAGTTTGCACATGATAATGGATGGTTGGAAAGCCATTGTTTCCTTTTTTGGGGTTCGGCCTATTTTCAGGGGCGAAAGTTTGGTTGAGGGAGGGTACGTTTTTTTTTTGAGAGAGCACCGATTATTGATTCCCCAGAATGATTCACCGATTTTGACTAGTAATCCAGGTATCTTTTGGTGGCCGTCTCTGGTTTTTTGAAATTTTTTGAAAGATGAAAGTGTCAAACCTCCAGACAAACATGGGTGGCCAAGGTCGGCAGCAACGTGCATCTATGAAACGAAACTCAACGGAGTCGCCCATCGAAAGGTACCTCGTCTGTGGATATGGATGATGATGATGATGATGATGATGATGATGATGATGATGATGATGATGATGATGATGATGATGTAGAGTTGAGGTATAGGATGGAAATAAGAAGCAGCTGCTTGTTCAGCATCTTCATAGATTGATCTAGGTGGATATAGGTTGTGGCTTCAATTAGCTGTTGAGTTTCACAGCTTCGATTTGAGGAAGATGTCCATTTTTTTGATTCATAAGGATGAGTTTGAAAAAAAGCACCATATACTGATTTCAGGAGGTGAAATTTCTGAATCCATTTTTGTCGATGAAAAAGGTGATGGTGGAATCGTTATCCTAACAAACAACACATGTTTTTTAAAGATGTGAAAAGACATACTGTTGATGGAAAGATTCCTGCACCAGTTTGATATGGTAATTACAGTATCACATTATTTACAGGGGTTTATACATCTCAGGTGGTGCAGGATTTCTTCCATCAACAGTACGTATCGTTGGCCAGGGAAAATCCTCGAACATAAAGAGAATAACATTCTCCAATACTACCATGATATCATGGTAAGGATTCAGGTATGTTCTAGGAAAGGGATTTCCTCTACAATTTGTATTCTGGGGATGGGATGTTGAAACCATCGATCCTACTCGACTGAAGGGTCTGGATTCTTAGGGTCATATCTAATATGATCTCCCAAGGTCCAAGGTTCTGTGTGTTGTTGCTAATGCCTGATTCTATGTCTATGGTTGCTAGCCCAAACCTTTATGGCTTTAGAAGGCTCTTGGGCAGGGCAGTGGGAAAGCAACCACAATCGTTTCTGGAAAATTGCGGAATTGCTGAGTTTGTTGCTGGAACCAACTCTCGCAAACTTATGGCAAAGCAGATGTTAAGCATTTCTTGAATAGAGTGCAATCTTTGAACAAATCCTGAAAAAAGAACAACAACAAAACAACGGAAAAATCCACCAAAACGGGAAAAAGTATCTTACCCCGACTCTCATCGGACCATCTTCTTCGTATGTTGGCTGAGGAAAAAGTCTTTGAGTGGATTGAGTGGCCTGTCATCGAGGTGTGGAAAAAAATCGACGAATCGAATTTCGAGGTTTTTTGTTCAAAAAATGTTCTGTGAAACTGGACTGAGATCGTGTAGTAATCAGTTGAAACAACAACAACAACAACAACAACAACAACGACAACAACAACAACAACGACAACAACAACAACAACAACAACTGCTACTACTACTACAACTACTACTACTACTACTACTACTCCCCAGGCCACGGGTCCTCTATCTCCTGGTGCTTCCCCTTCGGAACGGCGACCTGCGGTGCATGTGGCGCTGACCATGCCATCGCCACAGGTTTCACGCTCAGATGGTTCGCATGGCTGGAAACGTCAAGGGTTGAAATGGTACACCTTTGAAAATTAAGATGGAACTAATGATTCAATGATGGAACCTGAAAATCACTTCCTTGAAAAGGAACAACATCTGAACCAAACCTCAAATTTTGGGGTTCAAAATGTTAAATTTCAGGGGTGTACATCACTTTGTGTCCCCCTAATCAACAACAAAATCAATGGTTTTGTTGGGAGGGTGTTTTTTGGTGGTGACCAATGATTTCTCCAGCAAAGTATTAGCAATGTTTTGAGTGTTTTGTGCATTGTGGTGTCAATCTGAGTAGAGGGTGCATGTTTTTTTCCTAGAATGTGCTTTTATTGTTTGGAGTTACATTGTATCGATAGATAGTTCAAAAGATAGTCGTTTGTCGACAAATGTATATTTCAAGTGTTTCACACACATAATTGTAACGTACATTTTTGGAAGTCTACATTTTGGAGTACATTTTTGGATACTGACGAACCAAAGAAGTACATAAATCCTTACCAGCTGGCTGCGGGCGCCAGATATCAAGGTTATATAACCTATTTTGTGTTTGGCAACTTATGAAAAGCCTGGATTTCTGAAAATGTTGTCTTACCTTTTTAGACATGTTTGTAAGATCAAATGTTACAATCTGTTACAAGTGTCAGTGTTATCAAGTTTTGTTTTTATGTGTTGGATTTTGAGTATCCAAAATTTCTCCCAAGATGCGGTACTTGAAATTTAGAGAACCCAAAATTTCATCCATCAATATAAAATGCTTCATTGCCCTTTTTAGATCCACGGGATGTTGGTATATTTACCTACATGAATGGTTGATTTTAATGGTAAATTACGTAGGTAAATACACTGTTCGGTCCCATGGATCCGTTGGGGTTGTAGGTTCCCTAAATTTCTGGGGAGCCCACGAAGGCCACCTCTCAAATGCTTCCACGGCGGCCTTCGATTGGCGATGTGGCTATTCTACCTGTTGAAGAGGCAGGGTTTTTTCAAGCAGCAAGTGATGGGTGAGGATTTTTTTTTTTTGTGAAAAAAGACTGGTGACAATGATGTGAGCAAATTACTATAGAAATATTCAAGCTTACAAAGAGAAGTCCATTTTTGTTTTAAGGTTGTTTTTGAGCAATGGGAATTGTAACCCATCCCATGGCTTTTTGTGAAGACCCGTGGCTTCTGCAGCATGTGTTGAACTTTGTGTCTTGTGTGTGACCCCTCGAATTTGATATCGACAACCATCAAGTGGTGCGTTGGGACAACTATCAGGGGTTTGGACTACTTGACTACATCGTTTTTTGTCACTGAGCATACACAAAATAGGATTTTTCCGTGATGCTATTGCTCTTTCAGAAAAGCAGACCACAGCATCACCAGCCATAGAGATTCGTAACCAAAAAATGTGAGCATGTGGCATTTCTCAACAATGATTGTGTAGGAGAGCATTGCTTTCAAAACTTTGATGATCCAATGCAAGCAGATCATTTTATCTACCAGAGGTTCCATTGTTTTCTGTATGGTATTTTACAGCAAGTTAAAATTTGCATACATACTCTTGATGGTTCAGAAATCCCCAAGGCCAACCCACCAATTCGGATGGTGCTAAAAACCTTGGTAAATCATGGGATTTCAACTACCAACCATCAACAGTATTTTTCTCCTAGTTCTTCAAGATGAAGATGAGTCGCCCCCCGAGTTTTCTCATTGCCTTCCAACGTCGAAAAATGTTCGAATTTCGCCGGTGGAAACTGCACCCCGGGTTCGTCGTGAGGTTTTAATCTATCCTAAAAGCGAGAAGGAGTTTAAGGACGGGTAAAAAGCACCAGAGTCAAAAAGCTTGAAGTGTGAAAGAGACCATTTTGTGTCTCTGTCAAAATATCTACCCGTTACCCTGCAACTAACATATCCCCTCCCAAAACCTTTTTGAAGATGATATCCCTTTTTGTAAGGTGGAATATGGTAGTTCCAGGGAGGGTAGTATATTTTGGCTCAATATTTGGCATTGCAGAGTCAGCAAGGTTTTTTTCTTGAAGAAGTTTGTCAGAAAGGAAGACCTTGAAATACCATTTTCGTGTGTAGGGCGTTTCCTTGGCAGGTAGGAATTGGCATGTTTTTTGTTGCAAGTGAGGAACTGCTGCTGCTGCTGCTGCTGCTGCTGCTGATGATGATGATGATGATGATGATGATGATGATGATGATGATGATGATTATGATCGTGGTGGGAAATGATGATGGGAAATGATGATTGAAGATAAACTATTGAACGAACGAACAAACCAACGAACGGACAAATGAAGGAATGAATGAATGAATGAATGAACGAACGCATCAATGAACGCATCAATGAATGAACAAATGCCCAATTATAATTTGTAACATCAAGAAGCTTAAAACTGAAAGTGATAGATAGTTTGTATCTAATCTCAATATAGCTGTTTGTTCAAGATAGTTACAGCTAAAGTTGTACCATGGCTTGTCTTGTTCACAAATACCTTGAACCAAGAGAAGAACATATCAAGATGATCTGAGCAAAGTCATTGAATTGAACCAGATATTTGCTCAATATCCCAACACCCCAAATGCAGAAACCCAGTCAATCCCTTCCACTTGAAATCGATGTTTGGTTTCAGGTTGAGGTTTTCAGGTGATGTTGTACTTTACTATAATATGTTTGTTGAAGCTCTGCATATTTATATACAATAACATGTGTATGTTTATGTTAAATTACATTTAAAATTTGTATATGTATATATATATATATATATACATCTTATACTGTATAACTTTAAAAAAACAGATTTCATTCTACTGATGTCAAGGATTTGTTTAGTGAACACACATTTGAAATGTCAAACACCAAAACTTCAGGACTTGCTCTTGCCAGGTCGTTGGGAATCTCAAAGCCGCGAAGGCTACCATCCTTTTTTTTAGGTGAAACAAACCGGATCAAGCTAGTCGGTGTTGATTGTTTTTTTAATGGACATATATTCATGGCCCATGGCCTCTTCACTATTCAATAATTATTCCAAGGGCGATGTCACATAGTGATATATTTTTTTTGGAATAATTTTTGTTGGATTGTTTTTTTCATGGTTAAATATTTTATATCCGCTCCCCAACCCTGTGATATGTCGATATTGGAATCAAGGCCTTTGAAGAGTTTGTTTGTTAGAATGTACATCTTAACCACTGGGTTAAGGTTAGTGGCTCACTGTTCGATCCGACCACAGGGCCATCAATCAAACAACCATTGAATCAACCAAAAGATAAGACGAAAAGCATGATGCAATAATGAAGCACCCCTAGTTGATTCAACGGTTGGTTGATTGATTCAATGGCTCATCGAGTGATGATCGCCACACCAGTAGTAAAGCACCAACCCCACTGAACCACCAAGAGCGATGAAAACCACCGCCATAAGCAGCATGGCAATCAATGTATCTCGATGTCAGATGGCGAACGCGACAAGTAGAGGCAGCAAAAGCTCGCCAACGTTGTTTTTTGAAAAAAAACAACATATATATATATATATATACAGTATTTATATATACACAAAATATATCGGCAAAAACAAATCCAAAAAATCAAACATTAGATCGCTTCCAGGATTTTCTGAAAAGTCCATTATTGGGACAATGAAATCTGAAACACTTGAGGTTTTGATCCCAGCCGAGCTGGCACCGTTGGTGTTCCTTTGCGGCTGCCAGGGGCGCCCGTTTGGGGTCGAAAAATCACCCAAAAACCTTTACGAAAGGTATAGGTGGTCATGTGAATTATTGGAGCATCTCCCATTTAAACAGTGATTTAGCTATTTTTTTGATTGCTGAGTACCTGAAAAATCTTTGCAAATCCTTATTTCTGGGATTTTTGTTGCAAAAAATGATGGAAACGTTCACCTTGATGGGAGTTGAATCAATATTTTGATTATGTTGTGTGACCTTGGAAAAAAACATAGTAGATTGCCCTCCCTGCAATTGCAAGTTTACCCCTTAAAATTGATGGTTGGGTTCAGTGAAATTTCCTTTGGCCTATTTTCAGGTGCCAAAATGTCAGTTTCAGGGAGAGTATGCGTTTCTACACGTGTAATTTTCGATGAACTGAACGTTTCTGAGGGGTCCAAACATGTAGACCCATCACAATTCTTACCTTCGCACAGACGTTCGGGAACCAGCCTGAACCAGCCTTTAAAAAGATCGCTCATACAGATGTTTAGAGTGTACCTGTTTAAATCTACGATATCTACAACATTTATGTGGATATTCCCAAAAATAGGGGGAAAACCCCCAAAATGGATGGTGAAAATAACGGAAAACCCTAATAAAATTGATGATTTGGGAGGAAAACCCACCATTTTTGGAAACACCCCATGTTTTTATTCACCTACATCATATTCCAAAAGGCAACCAGTCAACCCAGTGACTTGTCCTGGATTTTTTTCTTTCCACCCCAATGGGGAGTTGAGGCCACGGACCATGGTGGAACTGGTGGGGGGGACCCGGCCCGTGGCTGCATGTTTTTTTTGTTTCCATCGAAAAAATTCACGGAGATTTTTTAAAACGAAAAAAAAAACTAAATTCGGGGCCTATGTTAGATATCTATAGATTAATCAGACCACCAAAAGTCTCTGAGGTGCCACCAATTTGTCAGCAACGCAGATGTTTTTTTGTAGTATCATTGTGTATACCTAACAATTGTGTAAGAATGTGCTAGAGTCAGTATGTAAATCGACGTCAATAAAGTTGCATTTATGAAATATTTCTTGAGTAGTCGTTCCAACTTTGTGACTGATATGAAACACCTCCATTTTCCGCGAGACCATCCACTTTAATAGATGAATGCGTATTTTATAAGATGTGTAAGTCCAGTATTAGTATAGTAGTCCGTGAGTAGTATAGTATGTGTATTAGTATTAATTATTAGTATAGTGTAGTATAGTATAACCATCCATTATATTTTTTGTATACATGTATTGTGACCTGATATGATACTCTTCAGTACATCATTGTATCATTTAATGAATACGCAATATACAAGATACATACCAGTGATTCAATATAGAATTGATTTGCCAACAGACAATGTAGACATCCAATGGATATTGAAGCAAGTCACCTTGTTGTTGGGTTGGTTGGTTGGTTGGGTCTTCTTGGATCCCACAAGGCTCCACAAAAAAAACACATTTGGTGAAGGTCATGATGTTAAAGTTTCAGTGAGAAGATGTGTTTTGATGTCACTTGATACATGATGGCGAAGGTAAAATCACAATGAAACTGTATTATTTGTCTTTTATTTTTGCTGTTAGTGTAGAAGGTGCCAACAGATTCAGATTGTCCTATGTAGACCTTTTGAAGGATTCCAAACGCAATGAGAACCTTGAAACTCTTGGCTAAGATGGAAAGAGTCGAGACAGATGGCGGTTTGGTGATACATTTGATGACCGTACTACTTGTAAATATAATATGTCCTGTACGTGTGTATATATATATACTGCATATGCGCGTAAATGTATATGTCTGTAGATATATGAATATACGATAGACGTTTTCTTGGAGACAATGGACAAACTCCTGCATCGTTGGTCGAATTGTTAAAGTTACTTTGGGGTCCTATGATGAAGGGTGGTACCTACTTGTATCAACTGGCGCAACTGCCACATTTTGACAATTGACTCTTATATAGTGAACCTTCTTCAATGATTCAGGAGTGATAAATCTCAAGACTTCTTCAAGGAATTATGTTGCAACTGATCCGGCTGACAACTATGATACCCGGTAGCTGTTCAGAAATGACTGAAAAAATCAAGCATACTTCACGTGTGCTTTGCCAAATCATATTTTTGATATTGGGCATACAGTCATACACACCCCATCTCCAAAGAAAATCCAACAACAAGAGATTCGGTCTCCAACTGTAATCTTCACTTTGGCTAGGTGTGTTCAGGCCTACCAGATCGAAAGAAAGGCATGTTCATGGACTTCGGGGCAACGGAAACGGAAACTGGGGAACCAATGGACGGAACGCCTCCCTTGGTGGTGGTTTACGACATTTTTTGCATTTTTACCATGGCGAGATGATCCTATTTGACGAGCATATTCTTTTCAATTGGAGTTGAAACTACCAAGTAGATAATATATATGTATACACACATATAATACATATATATATATATAATCTTGGGATGCCAATAATAACTCCCCCACGTTGATTTCTTTTTTTCGTTTTGGGGGGGGGCGTGGCATTTTTCGGGGTATCACAATACTGTGCAGCACTTGACCTCGTTATCGCTTGCTGCGGATAGGTGGCCCAAGCATGGCAAATTGTTTGCGTGTACCACCGTGGGGCCCCAAAGCAAAGGTGTGACAAGTGAAGGTAGTGAAGGGTTATATAAAGGTATATTTTGGTGGAAGGTCAATGGAATTCCAGGAATGTGATGACATGATAATTTCGATATGATTGCATGATGTCTATGTGTATTTTTTTTGCAGTGATTTTTTTTACAGAGTTCATCCGTTGATTGTATTTCCATTTCCAAGGAGAGTTCCATCATGCGATCCATGATGTTTCATGACTTTTTTCAGCCAAATTCATGAGAGACGTTTTCACAGTTGGCAAGCACATAGGAATAGCTTATCCTGTCGAAATAGAGCCTTAAAAACTGGTTCTCCCAATGGCTTGGTGTTTTTAGATGATTGTTGATGTTAGCATTTGATTCATCACAACATTCACAACGAAGATGTTACTGAATCTATATGGATGATATTTTAGATTAAATTTACGTGTATCAAAAACAAAGTCTCATATGATCCATGGGAGTGGCATGTTTAGCTGCAGCTACAGTTGATGTTTGTTTTTTGGGATACATCTGTACGTAAATGCACCATGATTACATGTATCCGGTATGTTTGTTGCCGAAGTCAAAATCACGTTTTTTTGTTTTTGACAAAATTTTGAGGCCTGACTTTGAGTTGTGGCCAAATCCATCGCGTGTGCCTGTGAGGTTTGTGTGGAGCCCCTGATAGAAAATACTTCCATTTGAATCGCAAGCGATACATGAATGCCAAGAAACCTTGGGATTTGTTTGGGCAGGAGGTGGTTCCAATGGTCAAAATCTTGGGATTGAAACATCAAAGTTTGTTTTGAAGGGGATTGTGAGGAGAATGGTCATGTCCGGTTTGGAGGACCCAGTTTCAAGTTGAATGCCCTGAACAAATGTGACAAAATTGGTTGTACGTGCATCTTTTTTTCAGTGTCAATTTGTAAAAAACTGGCTTGTTTGTAGGTACACCAGGTGATGGTGAGTGTTGTCAATGTTGTTTTTTTTCGCAAATGCTCAGAGTTTCGGCTTCGACAAAAAGGAACTCCAAGCTGGTCATCAATCAAAAGAGATGGATGGTATGGAAATTCACCTCGACGTGATGAGAACAATGACAAGATAAACAAGTTACCCTCCCTGCGACTCACATATCCCCTGAAAATAGGCTGGGCAGCAATAGGACAACTTGATCTTCCAACCATCCATTTTCAGGGGCTATGTTATTAGTTTTAGGGAAGGTAACTATGGCTGAAGAAGAAGTAAGCCGGGAAGCCTCCACTTTGGTATACAACGTCTTGGGTACCTTCACTTTCGGAACAAGTCAGAAACAAAGATATGCAGTTTTCAAATGCTTTCAAAACATGCCTTGAAATTCAATGGATGCAGATTGTGTCAAAAAAGCTCAAATTTGTGTGTAATGTTTGGACCCTTTCACAAGCGATATGCCCTTGAACTCGTACAATAATGTGTTTAGTGATGGGACCCCTTCAAAACAGGATTTTTTTTTGACAAATGTCAAGAGTTTCGACGGTGGCACATATAATCTACTAGATACATTTATTTCTCCAGTATAGATTCATTTTATTTGTATACAATTAAATAATTAGCATTTTGCAATTGACTGAGAAGTGGATTGAAAATAGTCTTCACATTCCAGAGTTTGTACGAAATATATATGTGTTATTAAGCTTTTGGAGGTGGCTTTTCTGTTTGCCACTTAGAAGCAGTTTTGCTTATGTCACCAAAAAAAACAAGATTTATGGCAACTTCCAGCAAAATGAAATATAATTCTGGCCAATATGTAAAGATTTTCATTTGTACATATATATATGTATAATATATATATACATACACATGCATATAGATCTAGATGTATTTATATCTAATGTATTCAATACAGGTGCATAGTGACAGCTTATGTTTCTGTGTTTCTTGCACCCCGTTTCACCCTTGAAATTCATGGGAGATTGTATGTTGGGGCCCCCCCCCCGGATCAACCCTAGGCCATCGCAGATGATGAAACGGATTCTGACTTGCGGCGACGGCAAGTGCAACTTGACGTTTGTTTTCCGCAGAGGACAATTTGCAACCAACAAAAAATGGGGGAAAGTGTACCCTCCAGGGAAAGGATCACATATCCCACCTGGGGAAAAGGACAATCATCGACTCAAAAGTGACGGCTGGGATGGGATATGTTAGTTCCCAGTAGGGTACACTTTCCCCCAAAAAAAGATGACAAAAAAAGATCATAATGCCAAATTTTCCTTGAACAAAGGCATGACTTTCTAAAATCTCAAGGGATTTTTGTTGGGGTTCCTAACTTGTTGGGAACTTCAGCAATTTTCTTTCAGTTGTTTTTTGTTTTGTGTTTCTTAGATGTGGTCAAAATTAGCTCGCGACCAAAAACACGAGCTCATCTTCACAAACATGGTGGGTTTAGTAAGGGAAATCCCCGGAAACTTCAGGGAAGAGGTTGGTGAAATATTTGGCCAGATCCTATTGTTAGTTTCCTTTTGACCAACTCGGGGGAGTGTAACATGTCGTATTTTGTCCTATGAAGTGGTTTCCCTTGGCAAGTTACTAGTTATAGGTATGTGTATGTGCAATGAATATCATTTATCAAGATAGTCGTATAAACATCTAAGTATATATGTATATCTTCATGCACTATTATTTATATGTTTTTCTTTCGTGTTTTCCAGTACTTTTCGTGTTTTACATGTATCTTTTTTGAATGATGCTTTGCACCAAATGGTGTTGAGAGCCATGTAGCCTTTGGTTTAATCCCCGAGGCCTGCAAACTTGCGCCGAGCACGCGAGGCTCAATTTTGTGGTGGTTCCACATACAAGCTGGGCCCCTACCATCGTTATGAATGGATACACATGCACTTATAAACGGGTAACTGGGGTTTAAACCCTACTTACTTATAGGGGTTGTACATAGCCCCATTTATAACTGGTAGGGGCGTACGAGTGATTTTAGTATGTTTATATTTTTTTCCCCTGCAAAATAGGGAATATTTTTGCAAATCTATGTTAGGTTTTCATTCCAGACATTGCTTTTTTGGGGTGGAAGTAGGTTGAGAGTTGCAACCACTACTTGGCCAATTTATTAAGGGTGATTTCTTACCCTTAGCGGGAAAACTTCCATGAGTTCGCCAATTCGGCAATTCAGCAGCTTGGCTGATATAACTTGACTAGGCAATGTCTATATAGATCTATATGGCACGTTCTTTCAAGTATGTGCCATTATTTAACCTATATGAACCTACAATGCAACTAGAGTGTAGTACAACTTACTTCACTACAATAATTTTACTGAAACATAGAAACATTTATGTGTGTCTAAATCGTTGTTTCTGAACAACCTGGAATGTCTTCAAATAAGGAGATTCCATGAGATTCCCTAAAATAAAGATTTCAAAGTCTTCCCTCACCAAATGTTAGAGCAACATTTATGCAATTTTCAAATATATCATAGAAAAACAGTGCCTGGAAAATTGAGAAATTGCTATTAGAAAACTTCGATGCTTTTGGGGTCATATATGAGTCATATTTGAAAAAAAGAACTGCCTGTTAGTGCGCTCGTCTTCAGAGTCGCTGGCAACCATCCAAACATTTTGCTCCTTAGCTTCTGGACACCATACATTGTTTTTCCGGTATACAAGTAATAAGGATTAATAACTAGGTGGTGGCTTCAAATATTGTTTATTTTCACCTCTATTTTGGGGAAGATTTCCATTTTGACTAATATTTTTCAATTGGGTTGAAACCACCAACTAGATAAGCTTTAAGTATCAGCACGAAAGGAATCACACTTTCAGAGTCCGAAGGCCCGGATCACGACATGATGTGCGAATGATATAATTTCAGGGGTTTGAATTGGCAGGTGATGATTTTGAAGAAGCTAAAATAATTGGGTCCTTAAAATATCCACCATGATGAAACCCCATGAAAATGTGGAACACCAGCCGTGATTTGGGCTTTCCATGTTGTTTTTCTTTTCATGTGTTTTAATAATGGGGACCCAACGCTGATAGTGCATTGTCATTAGAATGATAGTGCCAAGGCTTGGGGATTTTTGTTTGCACATCTCAAGGTGGTGAAAGATGTGCAAAGATGTGGGCAATTGTAAGAAAGCACTGATATTCAATCATCACCTTTGCTAGAGGAAAACAAACCAATCACGACCACCTGGTACCTAGTTGTACTGCCCCAAAAATTGGGATCCAGTGCCAATTGAAGCCAACCCGCAGGCAGAAGTAGGTGAAGGGCCAGAAAGGCAAGCGTGTTGTGTGATGGATCTCCTTCACTAGCTGTGGTGGAAGTAAAGGAATCCTCCCAAACATATCCAAATATGGCATTGCTAACGAGTTGCTTTACATTGGTCTTGAATTATGCCTAGAGACCGCGAGGGATGTCAAATTTCAAGTCCAGGTCTGTTTTTCGGTGGTGGGGGGGGGAGCTTAAATTTCACAAAATTCGGAGGAGTCAAAAATATGTATATACTTGTCTATATATATACATATATATATATATATTCATATGATCAAGTAGTGTTTTACGAAGAACAAGTGCTTTTGGAATGTGATCAAAACCTCAACCAGAAACCCGACGTTCAATCGACTCTAAAGTTGACCCGGTTGGCTTTCAAGACCTTGATGTTTCCAAGCAATTCGAAGATCCAGCGTTCGTGACTTGGAAAACGTGTAACTTTAAAAGAAGTGAAACCTCTGGGTTTTTGGCAACTCAAATATTTTTTATATGTTCATCCCTATTTATTTTGGGAAGATGAACCAATTTTCACTCACAGTCTCTTCAATTGGGCGGTTTTTTGGCACCACCTAGAACCTGATATGTACATGAAACTTCCAACGACTTAAGTGAAGATTGCCACCTTTCCTTAAATGGTAACTCTCCTGGCTATATCCTGGTAACATTTGGGAACATCGCTGGTATATCCTCCCGTACCCCTTCAATTTGGCATTTTTCAAGGGAGTGATGTACAGAACATGATCCTGGTAGCTGCGAGTTTTTTGAAGGGGTTGACAGAGTTTGGAATTCCCCTAAAAAGTTGGTACCTGAAACTGAAATAATACGAAATCTGTGTACTGTAAGAGATTTTGAGGTCTTGGCTCAAGATTTGCAACCTGATTTTCATGAAAAATTGATTCCATGTTCAACTCTGAAGCAAACCTGAATTTTAGAACATGTAGACATTGTTTTTTTGCAGTGGGATGATGTTTTACTGGATATTTGGCCATGACCCTTCTCCGGATGGTTTTGTAAGGCCAATCTGGGAAAAAAAACTCTTATCGGATAGATCCAGACTGGGTAGTTTTCGTGATTTCGTGGCCTACAACAATTTGTTTTTTTTCTGTTGGTTCCAAGCAGCCCAAGAGTCTGTATTAAAAACTGAGAAATTGTTTTTAAAAAAAAGTGCAGTTTTTTCCAAAGAAGTTCACAGCTGCTGCGAGGACAGCTGCAGGCGCTCGGATTGTTTGAATCTTAGGATTCTGTGATCCATATCGTGAGTCTCATGGTGGTGGTTCAAGCTTGAACTCGGTTCCCCTTTTTTGGTCGTGAAAAACAGCTCAGAGGTTAACAAGTTTAGCTATATTTTGTTATAAATCTGTTTTTTTTGTGTAAGATTTGAATGCTGGCTGATTCTTGAATGTTATTTCTGCCCGGGGGTGGGGGGTGGTTGTTCCATGCCTTCCAACCGCAGCGGGGGAGCTTTGGGGACCCTGCTATTTGGAGGAACCTCCAACCCACAAACTCCTTTTCGCTGTGAAAAGTGAGATATTTTCCCAACGTAAGTTTGTATTTTTATATGATATATACATATCATATATTCATTAAGAACAAAAAATATGTATAATGGATATATAGTTATTGCTAACATGATATATACACATCTTATACACATAGATATGTAACATGTATGATTTTAGACACTTTTGGATTTCCCCATGGATTCTTCAGCATCAGACACCAAGGTCTACAATCTCACGCACGCCTTGCGGCAGGCGGAGATGTGGGATCGAGATGTCCTGAGGATTTTTTTTTCAGATGACTTGGTGGTGCTTTCAATGTTGTTTTTTCTTAATACACCCTGGAAGATTAACATGGAACATAATCATAGAGGTTTGGTTCAGATCATTTTCCTTTCTTTTTATGGGTGATTTGTATGTTCCATGTTAATCTTCCAGGGTGTATTCACCCCAATCCAAATTGGGAGATGATCCAATTTGACTATGAAATATTTGTTCAAATGGGGGTTGGTTCAACCACCAACTATATCGATGAGTTTGGTAGTTATTTTTTGTTTTTCTGTTGGGTAGGCAAGAGAAGTGGCCTGCCTCTCTCACGACCTGGTACCTTTTATGGACTCTAGGGATCCTGGCTCACCGAAACTGAGAATGGTTTCATGGAAGCTAAATACCTTGCTTTTCGGAGGTGAAAAAAAGCACCCCTTGCTCATCATTTGACGTTCCGTGATCGAATCCCTTTCGATCTTTCTACGACCGGAAGTCGTTTCATGGTGACAGTTGGCTTAGCACCGCAAGAGCCGAAAACATCGGTGGCCAGAATTTTCTGGTACCACAAGTCTAAGGTGAAGCCACCTTCACATTACTAAACCCTTGAAATAAATTGAAATCATAGATTCCTTGTGACAATAGTGACACTGGTGAAAACTCTCGTTTTTTTTCTATTCAGTCAGTTGGCTCCGTTGTTTTGATGGATGAGAAAAAAGACAAGTAAATAGTCAACACATGTCAACACAAACCTCGTTTTTAAATGAGAACACCCGGAATTTCATGTCAAGACACTGAAACCCCCAATACCAATCACAACCACAACCACCACCTAGCCTTTGGGTGATTTATATATACGATGCATGTCATATTGTGTAGGATCGCCATCTCCGTTTGCTTGAACAGAATCATCGAATCATTTGTTTTCTGCGGAGGTCTCTGTGCAAGTGATTTCCATGAACAGCGTTGCTTGGTGGTCGATCTGATGTTCATCACCGTTTTGAAGATGGCTTAAAAGTATTCATAGCATCAGAACCGCTGGTACTGTTGATGGTTCAGAAATCTGGCTAAACCTCTTCATGTTGGTAGCTTAGATACTCATGATTTACAGGTGTTTCAATGCAATGACAGCCGGTGCAGAATTTCTTCCATCAACCAAAATGACTATGGTCTATTTATGTCCGGGCTTCCAACATGGGGCTTTTGGAATAGTTTTACTCCCTTTTTTTCGTGACAGAGGAAAAATCCACCTTGACATGCCAGCTCTTTTTTTAGCGAAATTCTACAGTAACGAATCCAAAATTGTTGTGCTTGTTAAGAAGGCAAGAGGAAGGTCATCTAATATTGGATGGAAGAAAAGGTGTGATTTCCAAAAAGCAACAAAAAGTGTGTAGCACAAAGAAGAACATCATTTTTTGGTTGGTTGGTTTGCTGGTTTGGTTGGGAAACAACAGGAAAATACCATAAACAAACACCTGCGGAACTGTTAGCCATCCACGTCTGTCCCTTCAGGATGGTTTTTGTGACGTGGAAGTGTCACAAAGCTTCGTGAAATCCTGGGAGGTTGGTGATTTGGGGTGTTGAGTCGAAATGGTGATTTTGAAAAGGATTGCTGAATTACATAATATGAAATCCCTTTTATGCATGTATACATGTATATATATAGACATATGTATGCAATTTAAATTGTAAATGTTTGGTAACTGCAATTGTTGAGGATTGGCAAATTGAATATGCCACAAACTGTATTTGTATGCAATGTATATCATTGTACGTTGTAGATTGATGTAGTGTAGATTGTGAAAGTATAGTTCAAATTATCCCAGCCGAATGGGAATCAAAATTTCGTCCCTTATGTAACATCACTCAAGAGACAAGTAGCCAGGGCGGTTGCAACCAAGGATTCGGGCAGTTTTTCCACCAACCCCATCCACCACAAAGAAGGTGGTTTAGGAAGCATATCTTTTGTGACTTTTGGTGCCCAAAGATTCATAGTTAAGTGATTTCATTCTATAGTTTACCCCGATTTATTTCTTATAGAGATTATGTCCTGCCCAAAAATCTAGTTACTTCGTTTCGCTAGATCTAATCAGATCCGAAAACGTTTCCTAGACATATACTTTCCCAACAAAGAACACACCATTTTTTCCTAGGTTTGGATATAATATATCCGAAACAAACAAGTTTCAGTTTCTGCAGGATTTCCCATGTCTCCAAAAAAAACGGCCGGCCCCGACTGAAAAAGGCCCTTCCGACCAAGCTTGGATGGCCCAGCATTGCGGCGATGGGGAAAAATGGGGATCTTCAAAAAATAGCATTTCAAAATTCGGACACCTTTTTTAAGTGAAAATAAATTTTGGAGAAAGTATTTTCACATTTAGCGCTTTTTGGTGTTTTTTTCAAGTGACCGGAATTGCAGGATGTTTGTTTTTAGTGAAGTATGTGTGAGGCACAAGTGCCACAGAGATTCCACTGAGGAGATATTGCTTGCCTGGTCATCCCTGTGTTGTTGGAGAGCAGGGGGAGCCCGGTTGAGAGTTTTACAGCAACCAGCGGCTGGGATTGGTCAAACACCAAACATGATCATGATGTGTCACTAGATATCAATACTGCATGTCACTATATATATATATAGAGATTGTACTTTATATATCATTACATATATATATATATCTTTGTGTTACCAGCAACACCCATGATACAGGCATATATAATTCTACATATATTCTAGAGTTTGATCGGTCTATATACTGCCTCACACCGGTACTTTGATGTATGAATATTTGACAGCTTCGAGTTTGCAGTTTATGTTTTCCAGCTAACTAGCAGCATGTATAAACCATTGACACAGTTCATAATGTCTAATATAATCCAATGCTGCAGCATGGGATCTTCTATACCGCGGACAGATGCGAACGTGGCGGATGTACGCAAGAAACCTGTACTGACATTTTAACTTTCACTTTGTAGAGTCATAGGATATCCGATGATATGTCATTACACTTGATTCACCGATGTTAACATTTCCTATCTCATGAAATAACATTACAGATATCCAATGATCTTTTCCTGCTTGAAAAAACCAGCGGGTGTTTTTTTTTGGAAGAATTCCCTACCAAAGGCCGCATCGACTCTTGCTGAAGGGCGTTCCATTTGAGATTCTTCAGGCCATCGACTCTTGCTCGCTGAAACGGGTTCGAACCACCAGCCTGGAAGATGCAAACTCCTCCATGCTTGAGATTGTTTAAAGCTCTTTTGAAAAAGGAAAAATCATTTTGAACCAAACTTCCATGACTTTGGGATCAAAAAATTAAAATTTGCAGGTTATAACCCATAAATAAGGAAACTCCATCAGTTTCATGTTCTATATTAGTCCC
The DNA here is from genome assembly GCA_000507305.1 of Breviolum minutum Mf 1.05b.01. Lineage (NCBI taxonomy): Eukaryota > Dinophyceae > Suessiales > Symbiodiniaceae > Breviolum > Breviolum minutum. Next base: position 132,451 of record DF239686.1, on the reverse strand, counting down.
TTGGGGGTGTAGAATGTGTATATCATGGAAGATGTAGTGCATCTCACCTCCTTTGCATTTGGAGATAGAAAGGACTGCAAGGATTCTGTGTTTGTTCGTAAGTACGCTTCACATTGAGTCGCTATTTATCCGCTATTTTCTCAGTATCCATGGAAATGAGAGGTCACGATGTTTTTTCCTCAATTTGGGTTGAATCTCGCACTTTACAAAAAAAATATAGAAAACACGAAGATTCCATCTTTAGGACCGGGTGAAATCTGGCAAAAACTCCGGCAAAAATCGAAAAAAAATGACGGCGAAGGTGGAACAACCTGGCTTTCATGTCTTTGATGCCATGATCGTGCAATCCGAGGATGCCACTTGGCGGAATTTCACGGCTGTGAGTCGGGTGGGGAATTTCATGGAATACTGTAAGATGTTCAACAGCAACAACAACAACAACAACAACAACCTTTGCCACAAATCAAAAAAAAGCATGAGAGGGGTCAGCTTTTTTTTGGGGGGGGGATACCCCCAGTGTACCACCCAAAAGGTTTTATTTTGAGATACACCCCATGAAAGTTTACATAGATACCCACAATGGCCTTGTTTGAAAGAAGATACCTTTTAAAACCATCATATTTTTCGTATTGATGCTGAATTTCAGGGGAGCAATCATCCAATGTTTTTTTCAGATACTCCCCGGAAAACAAACATATCTCTTCCCAATGCGCTTTTGAAGATGATTTGCCTGTTCTTAAGGTGGGATATGTATCCGTTCCCCGGATGGGTAGTGCTAGGATATTAATTGACACCTGCAAGAATTGGGGCCAGAATCTTGAATAGCCAAGTGTTTGGAAACTAACATGGCACCTCAAAAAAAGACCCCTGGAAAAGGAGATTCCTAGTAAGAAAAGCCAGCAGTTTTTTGGATATTTTCGGTATCCATGTTAATTTCCAGTTGGGTGTAATGGTGGGTACACTTTTTGAAAACTAACAGCAAAAGCACCTGAAAATAGGTCACAACTTGCCAACAAAAAGGAAACTAGTATAACTATAACTACTGTTGATGGCTGAAACCCTAATCTCAACTGGTGATTGCCGGATTTCTGAACCATCAACAGTAGTATAACTTCAGCCATCCATTGTTTCAGGGGCCATGGATATATGGGGGTTTCCTAAAATGGTTGGTACCCCCAAATCATCCATTTCAATAGGGTTTTCCATTATAAATCATCCATTTTGGAGTACCCCTATTTTTGGAAACACCCATATTTGATCCATGGGGAATTTGATCGCCCCCTTTTTTGCTGAGGCGATCATGGCCTCCAATCGGCGGAGTTCTTGTGGCATTGTTGCAGGGCCAGTGCCTTGGGTGCCTTGGATCCCCAAAATTGTGGTGCCAAACAAACGCAGGGCATTGGTCCAAAAGGATGGTGTATGCTGTAAAGTAAATGTTAATTCATGTATATTGATATCTATAAATATAATATATATATGTATATATTATAGATATATATATATACATCATTCTAGTGCCGTGTATATATATATACTTGTATTGATATATATTTACTTTATAGAAATATAAATGTTTATGTAGGGTATATGTATATATATATTTACATTTGTATGGATATATATATATATATTTATATACACATACACATTAATTAATACATACAGCCATGAAGGTTGATGTTGGGATCTCCTGACTTATATTGATACTGCTGGTGGTTTCTGTTGAAGGTAGAAAGACAATGAAACACCCAACAGATTTATGTAATATATCGATATTTATGTAGTAGATATTTATATATACATATATGTACATATATATACAGATGTATTTGTGATTTCAAATAATGGATTCCAAGAATTCCATCATATCGATTGAAAGTTGTCATTGATCCTATTTGATCCTGTGGGATGTATTTCATTCGAACATGCACTGAACGTGCGGAATTCTTACTTTGAACCTTTTGAGTGTTCACGCCTGTCCAAGTCCTACTGGTGCAATAGACCAATTATCATGGACCCCCTTTCAGTATATGGGGGTTTCCTAAAATGGTGGTACCCAACAACCATGGGTTTTCCTTCTTCCGATTATCATTTTGGGGTGTTTTGGGGGCACCACCATTTAAGGAAACACCCATATAAAGGTTTATTTGGTATTGTTGTGTTTGTTTGGTAGGATGATATTGAGAGACGTGGAACCAGGAATGATATATTTCCCAATTGCTAGTAGGAGTGACTGACACGCGAAAAAACCTTCAGGATGTATTGGAGGACGCTGGCTGTCGCTATGCATGGACCTTGCATTTGCGGGTTAGGGACTCTCAGCCTAGGGGCCTAATAGCTTCAAGGTATCATTCAGGTTCTGGTTTCAAAGGTATGGCTTTCTACACTCCCTTGATCTAACATAGTCCCCGAAAATAGGCCATCCCAAAGGAAAATTTCAGCTTCCAACCAATGATTTTCAGGGGCTATGTTAGTTTCAGGGAGGGTATGTGTTATGTGTTTGATTTCGGTGGAAAACCTGGGCAGAAGTCTAATCCTTTTGGGCTAATGGTGAGAATTGGTTGATGACAAGAATTCTCTACCGGGATGTGATTCCGGAGCGATGAGTGTCACAACTTCCCCCTTGTTGTCAAGTTCCACAAATGCCAATCACAGGGGTACTGTAGTTGTAGATTTATATTGATGTATAGAAACCCCCCAAAAAAATGAGTTGGGTATTGTATACAGCCTCAGGGTGATTTTTTTAATGAAAAAAACCTGAAATTTAACATAGGTACCAAAACTATGTGGTGGTTTCAAATATTTTTTATGTTCACCCCTACTTCGGGAAGATTCCCATTTTGACTCATATTCTTCAGATGGGTGGTTCAACCACCACCTAGAAAATTTATGACCCTTTTTTTGCAAAGATGGCCTGGGTCCCGGGGCAGTTTAACAGCAGGTCCCTATCCGTATCTTCACGGAAATTTTCATCATCGGAATCGGTCCAGGTGGACGGTGAAGAGGAGCTTCATCGGCTTGTCTTGAACCTACGGCAATTGGTTTGGGAAGCCCAAAAAAACCAGTTACCATCTGGGTGTTTCCTTAAATGGTGGTACCCCAAAATGGATGGTTTATAATGGAAAACCCTTTTAAAATGGGTGATTTGGGGGTACCATCATTTTAGGAAACCCGCATCTAAGCAGGGGGTTTTGGTGTTTTAGGGTGAATATTCCATGGTTTTGTTGAAATTTTTATTTGGGTGGTTGCAACTCAAAGATTTTTGGAATTTTCACCCCGAAAATTGGGGAAGATGATTTCCAATTTGACTTTTGCATATTTTTGAGATGGGTTTGGTTCAACCACCAACCAGTTACCCCAAACACTAAACTAACATATATCCTACCTGGGGAAATCCGTAAAATCATCATCTTTCAAATCGTGCCTTTTTTTTGGTGGGGATATGTTAGAAATTACCGGAGTGGGAGTCACAGGGAAGTCATTCAATGGGACCCAATTTGTGGTCTGATATTCAAGCTTCTCCGCTGAGGTCCGCTTGAAACAGATGGAGGTCCAAACGGAGCAAGATTCGTGCAACACCAAAACGGGATTTAGAAAGGGTAAAACGGGGAGATCTGCGCAACCAAAAATGATGCATTCTCCGCTATTTGTTAACTGAGTTACGTGGCAACTCACATATTTTTCATTTATACCCCGTTATTTGGACAGAGGATCCAATTTGACTATATAATATATGAAATATTTTTTTCAGATGGATGCTTCAACCAGCCACTAGTTAAAGAAACAACAACTGAAAGAAACAGATGCTGCTGGGGTTCTCAAAGATTTGACTGCATCTTTTTCCCACAAATCGCTTGGATAATATGATTCAATATTGCTATTGTCACATGTAGGGAAGCTTTTTTAAGCCTTCACTTTCCAGTGGCAAAGGTGTGTGTTCCTATACCCACCGTATGTTGAATTTAGATGTAACATTTGACACTATTTGAGTCTGTGGCTATTGCATGTTTTCCAATTTTGGTGAAGAGACTTCCCTGAAGTTTAACATGGAACCGGAAAATCAGCCCCTGGAAATTGAGATTCCTTTTGGAAACGATCAATTTGAGATTCTATGTTAAACTTTGGGGGTGTATCATCCAGAAAACCCCATGGAATGTTACCATCCCAAAAGGAAATGATAGTAGTCTTCCAACCATCATTTTTCAGGGGTAAACTCGCTGAAAAAAACTTCAAGGGAGTACAGTACCCTCCCTGAGGGCCTAACATGACTCCTTGGCCCTGAGTTTATAGATCCCTGGTGAATCTCCAGAGAATCCGAACTTGGAAACCACCATTCTTCCAAGGGTAAACTCGCGGTTTTTTACTTCAAGGGTACGTACCTTTTTATTTTCGGGGTGGATGCTGATTGGGTGAGTTGGTGCCAGGCAGTTCAGCTCGCACGCGGGGGGATGATGGAGGAGATTCCGGTCACAAATCGGGGTTGTGTTGGGTAACGGTAAAGCTGCCAAGTGCGTCATGTTTTTTTGTTTTTAACCAGGAGGTTCTTGAAATACCTTCTATTTTACTAAAGTCGATCCTAAAACAAGACTTGCTGGGAGATAGTTTGCAAAGTTGACGTTTATATTGAGGATAGATGATGAAAATATTACTAGGTGGTGGTGTCAAAGATTTTTATTTTTCATCCCGAACCTTGGGGAAATGATCCAAATTGACGAGCACATTTTTCAGATGGGCTGTTCAACCACCAACCAGACTAAGACGAGCCATGTTTCTGTTGTTGAATCTTCTGTCAAGTGACTTTGGGATCGAGTGTGCAGCAGTTGTAAACCTTTGCAGCAAGATCATGATGACATGATACTCGGTAACCCAGTATATATTTTATATATGTACACACACTATATACATAAATGATTTGAATTAAATTGATACATACATATATAGATATACATGATATACATATGTTTATGGATCACACTATAATTCATCATGTTCTGCAAGCAACATGGTTTCCACAATTACATTATGACTGCTGAAGAATCAAAAAAAAGATACAAATATATCATGGTACATACCCGCAAATCTAAGGTCTTTGAATCCGTCTTGGTGTTTGTTTCAACCCGGGGGTTCGAACCCCCCGAAAAAAAGGCAAGAAATCTTCAACGAAACGGCAGAATCCACCTGATTTGAGTCGGCATTTTTTGGCACGGCGACTGATTTGACGTTTTTTGTTGAGGAGTCGAATATGAACTTGGGACAGTTGGGGAGTCCCAAGATTGGCTGCGGTTGAAAGACCCAGTTGGTCATTTGACCACCCTACGGAGGCTTGAACATATGTGAAAAATGGCCACGGATAGGAAGGGTGGTTTAAAGAGCTGAGCCCATAAATCCCATAACATATATTTGTGAACAATGTGCAATTTGGGTGGGATGCCAAGATTGTCTTTTTGATATTGGTTTCTAGTCATGAATCAACTCCGGACTGGTCTCCCTGATAACATGTGCTAGGCATACATGATGCGATTCAATTCCCTATGTTTTCTTGTTGTTGGGTGGGGAACTTCGTCACCCAATGCCCTGCATAGATGTCCGACCATGGATGCTTGTGAAAAACCAACATGTTTGAAAAGATTCATGTAGAGATTGTTTATGATTGGGAATTTGATCATGATTTGCAAGATGTTTTCTCCTTTTACTCCACTTTTGGCAGTGATAGTAGCAATAACAAAAAGCCACTTCAGCTAGAATTCGGCATTCGATCAGATCAAAAATGTATGCAAATCAAGGCCATGTTTTGACCAACCTTTCCCGCTGGTTGGTCACCCCCAAAAGGTAGCGATTGGGGTAGGGAAATCCTACCCCAAAATGACTCACCGAAACATTCCGGTTAAGGATTTATGATAAATTGCCCAGATTCCAATGGATCAGTCGGAACAACTACGCCATCCTTCATCCGAGTAAAGCTTGAGGTTGGAGGTCTTGCTGGTCGAAGCGAAAAATCTCTTTCCAAGGCAAGAACGAACCCAGGGGCATGTAGGATGTTGTAGGTGGATGTAGGTGGTAAGTTCTTGATGACCAGTATGACGTATCGTTTTTTTTTTGTTTATTATGTTTTTTTTGTTGGCGCAACAACAAAAAGTTCATATTCATTGAATAGTTTGTTTGGATCTACAAGGAATGTATATATATATAATTATATGAATTTATATGGACATTGTGTAAACAATAACAGACATGTATGGAAAGCAAAAGACTCTGTTTCGAAAGTTTATCTCCCTTCTTTTCTCCCAAAAACTGGAGTCCCAGAAATTACAATAAGATCACCGGCAGTTGGGTATTTCCAAAAATAGAGGGAAAACCCCCAAAATGGATGGTTTATAATGGAAACCCCTATTAAAATGGATGATTTGGGTATACCAAGAAGACACCCCTTGCCGATATGCGATATTGTGTATACATAGATGCATGAGGTTATTTATATAATATTGAAATATACCCTCCTTGAAACTAACAGTTCGCCGCCCCCCCCCCCCCAAAAAAAAATAAAAAAAAATGATGGTTTCCAATAGGAACCTCCTTTTCCCGGGGTTATTTTCATGTGCGAACTGCATGCTTGGGGCCAAAGGCCCCAAGAAAGTAACATATCCCAGGCGGAGGTATAGAAAACGGAACATACTTGTATATAGATCTTCGGAATCTTGGCAGATTCTGTTAGTTCCCAAGAGTGTATTTTTCCAAAGTATCAGCTGGTGTTGTGAGGGAGTTTTGTTGATACTTGACCCACCTACTTGGATTCTGCCGGCCAGGCAGCCTTATATAAGGGTTTTGTTTAGTCAAACATGTGGGCTGAGACAAACGGAATTTTCATTTCAGTTCATCTCAGGAGACGACATGGTCCGGAACTCGGGGTTTTCGGTGGTTGTTGTTGTTGTTGTTGTTGTTGTCGTTGAATGTCTATGTTAAGAACACACTCTTCCCTTTCAGGATTCATATTCCATCATCATGTTTGCTCTGAAGGTACATCATGAAGATGATCCAACTAAGATGCCATTTGACATTGGAGAGCTTGGGAAATCATGTTCCTTTCCAGCGTAGTCTAATAGTGCCATCCCCGCTTGTAAGGTTTGAAGCGAGTGATACAACTTTGATCTCTGTCCTCAATTTTTCAAAAACACCCACCGAAAACCTCAGATGAAACAATTAGAAACAAACATGAAACCTGACTGAATCAATTGAAACCTGAAGTGTTTGGATATGCAAATTTTACACTCAAGAGCAATGAGAAAGGGCCTGAAAGGTACCCCTTTCCCCCTCTTTCCGAGAACATTTGCCTTGAGTTTGGATACTTGGGTAATCTTGGATACATATAGTACTGTATATGCATTATCAGAGATTATTTGTTACTATTGCAATATTATACAGACATGTCTATATATTATATACAGCGTAACTGGAATATACATCTTTTATGATAGTGTTCAGATGATGAATACATCCTCATCTCCCAAGTTTCTTTGCCGATCCAACTGTTGATTGAGGTGGTGCATCAGCGGCTCCGCAAGATGTCTTGGATGCTGTGATTGGAGGGCAACCAGTGATGGAGGCCGCCAGTGTGTTCCAGCCGTCAATTTTTAGGGGTGTAGAAGAACCACCATGGTAGTAGGAAGTAGTAGGAAGATGATGATTGTTGTTTGGATATCAATAAAAACTGCAATAGTTATAGTTGAGAGTAGTGATATTTCAGGTCAGTGAACATTTTTGCACGAAATAACGAAATATGATGAAAGTTATCAAGGGCTGTTGTTCCACTTGTTGAGAAACTTGTGAATAGAAACGCCTGACTTTTCATCAAACTCTCCAAAAATGGAATCGATTCGTTTGGGGCCATGGCGATGTACCGGTAGCATTACACTAGTTGAACCCAACGCCCATGGAGGCTTGGAAGTTGATGTTCCTTCTCAAAAATGGGTTGTTTTGGGGTGAACCATGTTAATTTTCCAAGGTGTACACTCCGGAAGATTAACATGGAACCTAAAAACCACCCAATGGCAAAGGAAAATCATCTTCCAAACCATCATTTTCAGGGTCCATGTTAATTTTCCAATGTGTAGTGTGTTTGTAACATAGCCCTCTGAAAGATCAGGGGCCCCGAAGATGACTTGCGTTTTTCATGGAGCAACGTTTGCTATTTGCTCGCAGATACCCTGGAAGTCCAAGTCGACTGTTTTTTTCTGAATGGGTCTTTCCGAGAATACAATTGTTTTGGTAACGGTTGATAACCAACAATTCCAGGGGACTATTTTGTTAATGATCTTTTTAACTTGCAGGGTATTTGTGACTTTGAAACGAGGAAAGCAATAAAACCTGCAATACACAAGGCGGAGTAGAGGTTTATCACCCAACTTATATGTGCTTGGGAAGCCAGAACCCACTGTTGGGTGATCATTTAGTGCATATGAAGATGTGTGAAGTGAATTAGAGTAGGAAAACTTGGTTTCTATAGATTCAAGAAAACTGTACAGTGTTTATATAACATTTTTGTTTAAATATTTTAAGTTTTGACATACTAAAACGTTTGTAGATTAATCTCGTAGATTCCCCCCGTCGTTTTTTTTCGTTGGATTCTCCCTTTACTGAGGTGATGAAAGAGGTGATTTTACATCAAGACCGGCAAGAACTTTTCGTGCGCTTGCGAATGACTCGTGGAAACAAGGCAATTTTTTTTTGGAGACATTTACAGTTGCGGGTAAGTTGCTGGGAAATCGACCTATGTTCCATAGGTTTGTTGATTTAGATTGTCCAGTTAAGCTGATTTTCAGATTGGTTCTTAGCTGTTTTGCCGAAGGTTATGTTTGTATTATAACGATTTATAACGTGGTTCTTCTTTGGAGAATGTAGGGATTTCAGTATCCTTGTTGTATTTGGACGTTGTACACATTCTACGATTCAAATTTGCTTCCAGCAGATACTCAGGATGGTACTCAGGATGGTTTCGGGAAACCAGTGTTTCTAGGGTGTTGTCACGGAGGGTACCAAGATGGTTCGATTGCTCATGTTTTTTATCCTGGTGAGATGAGATATTTTATAGGTTTCGTTGAAAAATCTTGCAGTTTGAGAGTGGAGTTTTTGTAGGTATTTTGGTGTTTTTCTCCATCAAAGTAACTAATATGAACAGAAATCAATAGGAAAATACTTCTGAAACTCGCAAATGTTCGAACACATCCTATGTTTGCTTTAAAGCGTGTGATTCATCATGGATGTGGCAGTTTGCTACTACTGTAGCAACGAATGTTTCTTCAAACAACAGAGCTGTAGTTAGTTGGATCCGATTTCATCCTTGACAGTCAACCGTCATCCTTCATGGTTTCGGGAAGTTTTCAAGAAGTTACTGACAATTTCATCATATTCACATAGGAACAATGGATTGATCATTGAATCATTGATCATGATTGCAGCAAGTGCGAATCTTGATTTATCGGTTTTGTAACGATGATAAGATAAGACACTTTACTTTGAAGGATCAAATCAGGTCCGATCGTCTTCTTCGGCAGATTTCCGATGCACAAAAGTCGTCTTGGATTTTTTTATTGGAGGGATGTGATCCCGTTGCAAGAACACAAGCTTAAATTGACTGCTTCCAATAATCCGTGGCCACATTTCCAAAGGTAGATATCACAGGAAAACCCTTCCCTGGAGAAAATCCGTTTTTTCCCAACAAGAATATGCTTCAATCATCTTCAACGAATCTGACTGTTTCAGGCCTTCCCGATCAATGGTCAGTTGCACTTCGATTCACCCATCTCAAAGGATGCCAGACGTCCCTTTGGCTTGCAAATGCGGTTGCTGTTTCATCCTCATGAGTGCCACAAGGGATTGCTGTTTGATGGGTATCCTGTACGGTATCCTAGTTTAGAATTTGATTAGAATTCCTAGTGTCCAGAATCACTGAAACTGTGTTTTATTTCTATTTCATATATGTACGTACAATTAAGGTAGATAAATGTATTTGAGTGTGTCTTCCCTTTTCTCAACCAAATACTTCAACCAAGTACATTTTCAAACCTCATATCGACTTAGATGTGTGAAAATCGTTCAACTGTGTCACGGGGGTAGCATGTTTTGTTCTGACCTCAAAGGCTCAATTTTCTGACAGTAAGGATGAACCAACTCCCACCATCCGCCGGGGATAGTTTGACATTTGCAAAAGACCTAAGATTTTGACCATTTTTTTGCAGAATTCTGCCATCAGGCAATGAAACATTTGCAAAAAGTCTGATCCTTTCATACCCCCCGGATGGATCCTACAGTATATAAAGACCTAGATTTTGACCGTGGGGTTTTCTATCATAGAAGCGGACAACTACACAGGAATCCTTTAGGTACTTGTCATTTTACTTGCATCCTAAGGTCCCTGGTGGTCTAGCACCACTGATGGCACGAGAACCCAACAAATCACGGCCACCTTGGGGCGCCATGATGCCATGATTGAGCAGAAGGTTTGGGTTTGTTGCCGTCATGACATTGCTAGGGCCGCTAGGGTCAATGGATGTCAATGGTATATACTTCGGTTAAAATTGGTGAAATTTCGGCTTGCAATTTGATGGGTCAAACAAACGCAAATAAAGGCAGGTGAACCAGCTATGACTGTGAATGTGTTGGTTTTTTCCAAAGGTTGCATGGGGTTGCTCTACAGTAAGGAATGCAACATGAATGACCATTTGATAGCACCGCCATCCATGGGAATAAAATGTCACATAAGTTTGGTTTTGAACCTACCAGAATTAGCAATATTCCGCAGGAATGCATCGAATATTCATACAAGTCATTTTTCAGCATGCAGCATGCCCAAATCTACAACGATTATCCAACGGAATAATTCTAGTTACATGCAATCACCCAATTTCTCGTTTTTTTCAGCAATTCATGTTCTTATGGGAAGACTGTCCAATTCCATTTCATTCTTCCGAAAGAACATGCATTTGAAAAAAACGTTGATGTGTTTTCAAGCCCATATATGGAACTACATGTACCATAAAAAATCAACCGTTCATGTAGATATCAGTCCCATGGATCCTATGGGAATCGACAATGGCAACCACGAGGTTGGGCCTTCAGCATGGTCTTTCAAGCGGATGCGTTTCTTGGTCGCCAAGGGCCATCTATCTGCAAGAGTTGGGATATCTTGAGATTTATGAAGTTTGATTACATAGACTTATAGATAGCATTCGAATCTATACTCTATAATATGTATATATATATATCATATATGTATACATACACATGTATTTGTAGATCCATGACATAATTTGAAGATTTCACCAAACTCCAAGTAAAACGATCACATTGGACATCTTTTGTGGGATGGTGGAATTTTCAGAAGTTAGACTTGTTTTTTCACCCAGAATCATAGCATGTTTTTTCGCGAAAGTCTGGAGTTTCCGTCCCACATGAAGTAGCTATGTTTATTGGTCAGATGATTTTTTTTTCATGCAGAAAGGCTTACATGCGACATGCCAAATCCAATTTTTTTGGTAATCAATTGGCAATATGTGCATGTGACAGGCACGGCTATATTTTTGATTGTTATTCTAAGATTTTGCCAAAGTGTTTCCTCTATTCATTGTTTTGGAAATTGTTCTGTTCATTGTTTTGGTCACCTAATGCTTAATTGTTGGTTTGGGGCCCGGTGGTTTGGGATTCGAATCGGGATACCCCTAAGTAACAATCCAATCCCTTTCATTTTCGGGGATCCAATCGGAATCCAAACCACCGGGACCCAAGCCAACAGGTTGTCACAAGTAGCAACAGTCTTTCTTGTTTTTAGCTTCAAAACCAAAAAAAAACAGCGAATCAGCAAATCTGCACATCCGCCAGGGAGATATGATGTACTGGGTGGTGGATTCAAATATTTTTTATTTTCACCCCTATTTAGGGGAAGATTTCCATTTTGACTAATATTTTTCAAAGGGGTTGAAACCACCAACTAACTAGTATATAGTTTTATGTTTTTGAATGATATGGGATTTTTCAACAACCCAGTAAATAACCATGAAACAACCCATAAGCCATTCATCAAACCATGAAAAACAACCGTTGTTACTCAACATGCAACCCTTTCATCTCCTTTCGCATGGGGGAAAATGTCATTGAACGATACGCTTCTCAGGATGCCAGATTTGTTCTTGGAACTGGAAGTCATGAACCTGGAACTTGCCGGGAGACTTGGAGAATGATGACGAGTTTGTAAATGGCAAACCTGGTGTGCTTTAAAATGTTTCCGGTGGCAAACTGGTTCTTATTACGTTTTTGACTGGTGCTTAGTGTTGTTGTTGTTGATGATGTTGTTGATGAAGTTGTTGTTGTTGTAGTTTTTTTGTTGCTGCTTGTTGTTGGTTGCTTTTTCTTTGTGTTTCTGTTTCTCGCACTGTTTAAACTGACGCAGGCTGGTGAGACTTCTATTGGAAAAGTACGTATTCCCGTGACTAAGGCCGGTGGGGAGAGGTGGATTTGTCCGTTCAGTATCTTCAATGTTGGCCTTTGCAAAAAGGAGGACTTGTACAGTCGTATATCCTTTAGATTAATGTTTGGAATACACTTGTCAGTGGGATTTTCAGGGACCCCCAATAATGGGACCCCCTTATGGTAAGCTTCCCATACTATTCCCATATCTTTAGGGATTCTTATGGGAATAGTATGGGAAGCTTACCATCAGGGGGTCCCATTATTGGAGGTCCCTGGAATCACCCTTGAACTTGAGATACATGTATGTCATGCATTTAAAGTTGAATTTTAGAGACCAAAAAGCCCTCTTGGATTTTTTGGGCGAATCGATCCAAATCGTTGGTTTACCTAAACATTTTTTTTTTAGCTTGTTGGCAACTCACCACGGTGTATTTTTTAGTGGGAGACGTGGAGTTCGTTTGCTATGGGTGACAAGAGTACCCAGAGGATCCATGGGACGATTGTATATTTACCTACATGAATGGTTGATTTTCATGGTAAAGGTAGGTAAATATATCCTACATGATGGATCCTTTGGGTCTCATATTACTTACCTCATGATTTCCACATCGGTGACGTATTATCCAACAAAAAAACGTCAAGACTTCAAACATTCCCACTCTTCACCAAGAGGTTTTGATTCCGGTGGTGGCAACTCAAATATTTTTGGAGTTTTTCCCCTGAACAATTGGGGAAGTTGTTCAGCCATTTTGACGGGCATGTCTTTCAAACGGGTTGGTTCAACCACCAAGTTTTGATTCCCTAAGACTCCTGACCCCTCAACGCCTGACCCCTAAGAATCATTCTGGAATTCTGGGCCTATCAAGTCCCGGCAACTTGTTTTCCCCCCATGACATTTCTGGATTCTTAGGGTTTTTATCGCCGAGGTTCCACACTCCAAAAATGTGAGAACTTTGTTGGTGTCCAAAACTTTTTACCAGTGCGGTGAAGCAGCAAAACCCAAGATGTAAATATAGATATATTCCGTATGTACAGGGATTCAACATTTCAATCATTTCAGGCGTTCAACAGCTCTAAGAGCATCCGGTTTGTTCGCAAATTGTTATTCATATTCCACATTTATTTTACAAGCAGATTTGGAAGTCAAAACACACATGGAAAACTTCATGTTGCAGATAAACTTCATGGAAATTGACACATCCTGCCTTGCTTGGAATGATTTGGTTCATTGAAGGCTGTTGGGGTTTCATTCATGAAATCATGAACGCAAAGAATCCATTCTAGGGACGCCCTACTTTTAGTTGGTGGGAAGTAATAAATCGATACCGGGATACCCACTCTTATAGATTCCAAGATATTTCTAAGACCACGGAAAACAGAAAACACAACTTCAGTCCAACATCCAGTCAAAGATTTTTTGATCATTTCTATAGCATGGTGCAATGAATTTCAAAAAAGTCATTTGAGACTAGCTGGTGGTGTCAAATGTATTTTGTTAGATGCGGTTGTTCCCCTTCCAAATGGCCTGCCTAAATGGCCTTTAAATGGGGGTGATCCTAACCACTGAACCAAGTCCGGTTGAAACCACCAACTTGGAGATATGTTTATCCATGAATTCAACTCGGAAAGCCATCATCTGCTTACTGTTCACAGGAGCAGTTCCTGACGAACCCAGAGGCGACCCTGATACCTAACTTGCATCCGCAAGTGGGCATGATTTGAAATGGCGATTGCAAACAATCAGGGTACCCTGCAGGGAACGATCACATATCCCCCCCAAAAATGGCATTTTGAGTCGATGATTCTCCGAACTTCCCCAGGTGGGATATGTATCCATTCCCTGGAGGGTAACCCCCCCGAAGTTTAACATAGCCTTTAAAAAGGTCGGCCTTCCCACAAGGAAATGGCAGTCGACTTCTTCCCAGTTCTCCACCATCATTTTTTGCGGCAAAATTTGGGTGGATTTTTTGGGGGGGAATTCATGGATTCCGGGGTTTGTTTTGAGTGAGGGGGGATGTTAAGTAACCTCCATTTGGGTGATCAAAAGGGTCATTTTGGAAAGAAGCTGGGACATAAATTTATGTATATATTATAAGTATAGCCGGAACAAATGGTGTGTCTGAAAATGAGTTTTAAAAAAAAGCATGGGTTTCCTCAAAATCTTTAGGGTCCTTGTTGTAGTTTTAAGGGAAAGGATTGTTGGAGGTTTCCTATGACCTACTACTGGCTACATCGCTTTGAAGATGTGAAACTTCTTCGATCTGATGGGTTTGCAGGTGTGTTTTGTGAGTGCGTTCCAAGTTTTCCATTTGGTGGGGTCAACGTTTCCAAGTTGTTCAAGCCTCAACCCTTTAAAAGCTGCTGATGGGGGGGAGCTAGATACATTGAGTACATGCCAGCCAAAACAACATATATGATATTAAATTGATATAACTATGATACCAAAAGGTGACAGGTTGAATTTCTTGACAGTAGCAGTTCCTCATAAACAAAGAGGGACTTTTTTCTTTCAACCTGTCTTTATCTATGTGTTTATTTATTTATTAACGTTTGATTTTTTTATACATTCATTTTTCAGATACACGTAATACACCCGCACAAAAAATAAAACTGACTCGGTCTAAAAATAACCTTCTCACCAGAAACAGCGCTGAAACAGCTCCGCGACTTCACATTCAATCAGGTTCCCTTCCGAAACCTTTGGTTGTTGGGGGCACTCAAAGAGGTCGCTGTGGATAGAAAATTATGATTCCCGAAATCTTCAGAGTTTGCAAAACATCCGAACTTTTAGTGCAAGATTTCGGGTATCAACAGTTCAGTAGCACTAAGAGTACTACAAACATGTCGTAGTCTGGGGGGACCATGCCACGGGGGAACCAGGTGGAACGGGCATTCATAGCAACACTGGGATCCAGTGCTTTTCATCCTGACGGAGAAGTGCCAAAAGATCCGCCAACCCATCAACACAACAAAGTCCTTGTTGAATGAAAATCAGGTCAAATGGCAACCAAAAATGATTGCAACTATGTAACATACACAAATTTGATGTTCAAACTAGCCATCAGAAATGGTGCAAAACATTAATAAATGCATACCACCAAGACAAAATCACGGTGCTGGCTCTTGAGTTTTGCCGAGGCCCCTGGCAGTGGAGATCGATGGCAAATGGATCGTTTGGAAAACCCAAAAAGGTTTGTGATGACTCTGAGGTGGCCAAGTTTTGAAGAGGTTTCAATAATATATTTCCGGCGAAAAAATATCTTCGTGGAGAGTGTACACAACAAGAAAAACATCTTGAAGTTGGAGTGACCGTTTTTCTTTTTTAGGTAATTTTAGTAGGGGAATCTGTTGCCCAACAGCAGAATATGAAATATATATATATATGAACATTTGTTGTTTATGATATATTTCATCATGTTTTATACATCTTTGGAGGAGAGAACTGTTATCATACCCTAGGGAATGTGGGCTCACCTTCTGGCCGCTGGGAGCTTGATTTTCGTTTCGTTTCGGTGTTTCATTGGGTCCACCCCGAGCCATCATCCTTTGACGTTCGGTGAGCCAGGATTTTTAGGGTATAAATCAATCAATAAACCAGCACCTTGGATCAATTAGATTTTTAGGGTATAAATCAATAATAATTAATCCCCTAGGGTATAAATTAATTGGATCCCTAGGGCTATGCTTAGAAATTCCTGAAGTTGAGATGGTTGGTAAAAAAAAGCCCGTAAGATCCACGATGTGGATTCAAGGATGATATTTGTACACATGTCATATTGCGCTATACTAGGGGAATAGTCCGAAAATATGATGTTCACTTAAATTGAGTATAATCTATATGTGTATATATACATATATATATATATATATGTATAGGATTTGTTTTGCCGATAAGTATGTCGTTGGTTTCTAAAAGATTCCTCATGAATTGTTGGGCAAAACCCTGCGCAACCTTGCGCCAGAGAAACGTAATCTTTTGGTGGACCCTATACCCTGAATACCCCATAAAAAGTGGGGACTATTTGAATCCAATGATGGATCATGAAAACAAGGAACCCATCCATGGAAATCAACGGGTTTCCCAACAAATAAGTGAAAAAGAGTCTTAAGAGTCTTCTTCAAGACACATCATCCTTCCAAAAAACACACATTTTCCAGATCGGTGGTTTTATGATGATTTGATGGGAAATTGCTCACCGGAATCCATCCTGAAGGGTTTTTTTCTATTGGTTTTCATGAAGGTGTTCATGAAGGAAGTAGAATTTTTTGTTGCACCTGAGGTTACTCAATGTGGTGATTTACACATCATGACCTTGTTCGGGAAACCGAGGTCTTGAAGAAAATCACCTAATTTGCAACAAATATGTGTGACAGTTAGTTTTCTTTTAATATCAGATGCACCAATTGCAAGCGTTTGTTTAACACTCATGCGATTTGAGTAAAACTCTTTATTTTTTGTAGAGAAGTGACCAACACAAGGGATGATACTAGATAATCTGGAAAGTGTTGGCCACTGTCACCGTGTGTTTTTCTGCTTGTATCATGGAGCACTTTTGGATGTTTTCTTCGCTCAAAGGCATGATTGTGAATTGAACATTCCACCAAGAATCAGGGAATTATACATGGGATGATGACAGTGGATTTCAAATTGTGTTAATATCAACTCTTGTCAGAGAAACACAGAACAGCTATGCGACTCATCTTTACATTTTTTAGTTGATGACTTCATCAAGTGGTAACCAACGGCATGTTTGTGATCAGTTTTTTTGGGACAAACTTCACTGACATAAAAGAATGCCCAGTTATCTACTCTCCCGAAAAAACTAGCATAGAACCTCTCCCTCGGACTAAAAAAGATCTTCCAAACCCGTATGTTTAGGTGCCATGTTAGTCTTTTTGGCGGATGTGAAGGCAGTGTTATTTGGGCATGTATCATTGGAGAAGCCAAAAAGAAAAGGAGCACCGGACCCCCGCGATCAAAGATCCGTTTAACAACTCCTTCGCCTTGATACATTTTTCGCCATGGCCGAGAGTACCTTTCTGTTGTTTTTGGTTGGCGATTGGTTTTGGATGGGTTGGATTGAACGGTTGGATGGTTATGACCCACATTATTGCACTGGGTTGATTTTTGGGCTAAGGGAATTGGTGAGGTTGAGTGGTCCTTTTTTACGAACAGTGAACCTTTATTTTGAGAAAAAACTTGAAAGGACATCTAACAGATGTGTGAGTTCATCAACCAAAAACAGAAAGGTGTATCATTCACGGCTAAAACAGAGGGCTTCATGAAAACCACTGATATACATTCGAGCAAATTATAGACCTCAGCTTGTAGTCTAATGAAGGAATCCCCCTCCAAAAAATGGCCGGTACTTTACCCAGATTTTGATAGCAACCAAAAGCCATATTAACATCAAGCCAAAATGGGATCTACCCCATATGAAATCGAACGAATTGATACCAAACATGGCCATATTTAAACCTCGCCGTTTCGGGACCCACCAAACTTCCAAGGTTCATCATATTGGGGCCCTAATCCAGCCGTTGGAGTAAACTCGGGGGTGTAAGCCAACCAATGGTGATCCAACCAGCAAGGCGCGAGTGATGCAGACTTATTCCTGGAAACTGCTGGAACTCTGCTGGCGATAATGCCTTTTACCTGCACCGTTTTTTTTTGGGGGGGAGGGGGGGAGTTTGAGTGGTATTTTATATATATATACATGTTATAGATAGTAGATGTATATAAAATATAATATACTATAATATGATATGATACAATATGATATACTATGATATGATACAATGCAATGCAATATAATTTAATATAATATGATATAATTTGATATGATATAATATAATATACTATAATTTGATATGATACAATATAATATACTATAATATGATATGATAGAATATAATATAATATATATATATATTGATATGGAGATATAGATGTAAAATGTAGATAACTTCTATATGAACATTTTAGATAGGTTTTTTTTCACTCAAATGTTTGGGATGATTCCCAACTCAAAACCGCCTGGTTGGGACCATGGAAGCTTCATGAAAATCAGTTCGAATTGGAGAGTTTTGCCACATTGGAGTTTTTCTTTGGAAGTAGTAACATATGCTCTACAATGACCAAATATGATGAACCTTTGAGAACTTATATCAGGTATGCAAGAGGTATGTCTTTGTTTCTTCATCCTAAGGTTTCTTTCTGCACCTGTTCCACAAGTTTATCCCTTGCACTCAATGCCAGAGAAGATCAATTCTGTAAATCCTGCAAGCATCCTCGCTCTGCACGTTTCTTGGCTGACCCGGCGGCATGCGGACTATATATGGGGAATGTCCAATTTTTTCGGCGGGGCGCTGATAATAATTCCTAGCCATGAACAGATTCAACAAAAGAAGTTTAAGGGAAAACAGGATTTTAGATGACATTGGAGTCCTTCAATGATCATCTTTTGGAATGGAAGATGGATCCCAAACCAAAACTGTGACAGGTTTCATTTGCACCCCAAAACGGCTCATGTTCCAACGGTTCTTTTTGCTGAAGCGAATAGCAGGAAGGGCAACACATATTCGAAAATGCATGGGGAATCAGGTCCAGTTCTTTGCGATTCATCCTTTTTGTGGATGTTGTTTGCCAATTTTGAACCCTTGACACACCCTGGAATTGGACGTAATCCCCTAAGCCACTACACTCCAAACAATGGATAAAAAAACACAAGTTACAGATGATGGATGTATTTTCTATAGGGAAGGATGGATGTTCCATTATTTTCTTATATATAGATTTCTAGAGGTCACTTTTAGCACATACATGATGCAATTAGACCCTGGGATGCTTCGGGATCCTCCCGGGAACCCTCCTGAACGGATGCTGGTAGCCTCGTCAGCACCAGGAAAAAACATGTGTTGTATGGGAATCCCAACATAAAAACTTTCCACTAATTTGGCATGGCTTACTCACAGCCACGTGGATGTGGCAAATCCATGCAAATCCCAAGATCTAAAACACGACTCTTTGATGATGTAAGGCGAATTGTGCCGCCCAAGTGACGCTTGGATTTCTGGAAAATGGCGATGGCAATGGGAAAAACGCCAGACATGGGGGGTTGGTTTAGGGGAACGATTTGACTTTACAGCAACTTTTAGATATGTTTTTGGCAGAGTTTTTTTTTTGCAATAGCCTTCCTGGAAATCGTTTCCAGCTATCTTTTCATAGACTATTTTGTTATCTTGGGAGGTTCCCCCCGAATCCCATGATTTTGTCAACTATATATAGCAATCCCCTCAGGGACCGATGAACGAGAAGTTGAAACCCTCAAAGAGTGTTGGAATCCCTCCGCCAATTGGGATTTTCCAACATGTTCCTTGGAAAAATTTTCCCATCCCCCATTTTTGTGGCGTTTCGATTTTGCTTCCCCCAAAAATGCCATGAAGTTTCAGGATTTGGATGTTTTTTCATTCGTGTTTGAAAGAAAAATCCCAGGTACAGCCTTCTCAAAGATCAAAACGGTAGAGACAGAAAAAGAGAAAAGGAAAACCGCGTGCGCCAGCAAGGTACCTTTCAGCGGTTTCGTCCATTTACGTTTTTTGATATGCCAGGAAACATCGAAAATTGGACTCTCCAAAAAAACTCCAAGATAGATCTATCATTTACGAAAAAATCTATCAATCCATGAAACTGGATCGGTTGATTTTGATTTACCCTATGTTTAGTCCTAAATCAACATCAACCATGACTTCAACTCTTGAAATTTACCCTCCCTGAAACTAACACTTCTCGCCTAAAAGTAGGCCATCCCCAAGAGGAATGCCTTCTTTTTTCCTACCATTGATTTTCAGGTGTAAACTCGCTGTTTTTTTCAGAGAGGGTGAGTCAAAAACATCTCCATTAAATTAGCTATGGCGACTCATAACTTTCTGGCGGAACCCATGGGTTACAACTCAGTAATATCCCAATTTTTCCAAGTGATGCCAATGCCGAATTTATCGAAGCTAAGGATTTATGGCCTCTATATGCCTGTTCCTGCTGCTGTACCTGCCAATCTTTTTGGTTTAGTAACTGGATCTGACTGAATCTCGAGGATTGTCCACCTGGTAGTGGTTTCGGTTTCTACTGTAATTGGTTTTTCAAATGTTTATGTTTCACTCCCAAAAGTTTTGGTGAAAATGATCCGATTTTGACGGAGATGAATCTTGAAAATTGGGTCGGCTCAACTACCAACAGTTTAGATGCTTAGATGATACATGTGTAACACATGTCTGAAGGTCCAACAAGTTGATGGGGAAAAAAAAACATGTCCTAGAGATTGACCACCTCAACAGATAGACTTTCGATAGACATAACATACACAACAAATCAAAACAACTTAGCCGAAGAGGAAGATGAAAAAACAGTCCAAACCCCTTGTTTGCTTCATGTACTGATGCAACCTGAGGTAGCTTCGATTTACTATCTTTCGACCTGTTGGTATAGTGCTTTCTGCTTAGATACTTTGAAGTCAGGCCGATTTGGGGTGATGGCTAAAATGGCGTCAAGCGGGCGGGGGGGGGGGGTAGCAGCAGCTGCTCATTCTGCCTTTTTTGGCCAACTGGAAATGCAAAGAGGATTCGTGTGGAAAACCTCCAAAAGACAAAAAACATGTTAAAAGCGGTCAAAGAAATGCTAAGGATAATTGCTTCTTTTGCAAGGAGGATTTGATTTAGGTTGACTTCCTGTGCTGCATCTACCTTTAGAACTTTCTTTTTTGGGGGGGAGCGCGATTCAATTGTTCACATTGTTTAGAGGTTTGTGTTGGCACTGTAATTTGAGATGCTTCTCTAGCTCGGGATGGGTACAACGTTCCAATGCAACAAAAGGCTGTGAGAGAAGGACAGCAACAACAACAACAACAACAACGTTTCCAAGTTTCAACAACAATCTCATGAAGTCCGACCTTTTGGTGCTGGAGGTGCCTGGAATCGCTCTGCTGCCCTTGCGACCATTGACACCTGGACATCATTTGTGTTGTTTTTTTTTTGGCTGGGAGTCGTATGTTGCTTTTGGGGTAGTTTGGGATATTTGGGGTATATTTTTTGTTGTAATATATTGAAGTGCATTTGAGATTCTCACTTCTTTTTAGGGGCATCACCAGACATGGGATGTTCATTCCATCCCTTGAGGTGCCATTTGGGTCCTGTGTTCCTATTCAGAAACAATTACACGGACCTGAAGCTGAAAAATTCATGATGCAAAAGAGTGCACAGAAATGCATATGGAATTAGAAGCCCCCGTAAATTTAGACCATGTTATAATTGTACAATATATATATATATGCACACACACATTTTGTGTGTGTATATATATATATTATATATGTACATACGTGTTTTTTCATAATGGTATTTCTTTTTTAATAACCATACAGTTTATTCTTATTCGGATGAATCTTGAGGAAAGTTTTGGTTGATGGAAACCCTTGAGGTGACATTGAGTATCTCACTGGCAATGCTGCTCTACACAGCCTTCCAACTCCATCCCAATGCTGCAGATGCTTGGGACTGGCACTGGGGACACCGGACACTGGCAATTTCAGATTTTCCCCAAGTGTTTTTAACCGGAAAAAAAAGAATTGGGGGAAGATGAACCCTTGAAGTGAAGACTTTTTGTTTGCAAATGGGTGTAAAAGAAACTAAGTTAGATTAGTTTTCATGAACTCTTTTCAAAATTGTTTCAAAGCCACATATATGGATCTAAGCTAGGTTGCGTGGCACAAGTTCCGAAATCTAAGCTCAATTTGCTAGAAGCTTTGATCATTGTTGGGAAGTATTAAAAAAACGGAGCCTTGATTGGACAGTGCGATATAAATTATGAACAGATATGCGTTGGTGATCCGTGAACACGTGCCAGCACATGTCCAATTTCTCCGCATTTCATCGCGTTTCTGGATCTTCAAGTTTCTTCAAATACTGCAACTGAAACAAAGGGGGTCTCTTAAGCGGAAGATTGTCAGGTTACCAGGGGAACTTTGCAGTTTAGGGGGCCAAAAATTTGTTCCTTGGAGATAAAGGATGAAGGCACTTGACAATCTTGACACGTAAAACGGACTACGAAAAGATGATAAATAGACCCCAGAAATTTGATATAGATAGAACAAATTGCCATGTGTAAAAGGAGTCACCTTTTTCCAAACCATGATATATTTTGGCAATTTTTGGGTATCCATCGTAGTTTTTGGTGGTGTAACCATAAATAGAACTGTGTTAATGGTTCCATCCTTGTAACTATTTCCAGATGTATCACAAACGGACCAGTTTGTCCAACCGGCCAAGTATCGCCCGCCCCAGGAACATGTGGGAAATGTGGCGCCTTTTGACAAGAATTCAGCGATGTTGTGGGTGCAATACCATGAATTTCTGCGTGGAAAGGGCACACAGTTCATGATGATTTGTGTTGTTTGTTGGGTGATGTACCCAAGAAATCTGAGGAGTTGTTCTGGTTTACAGTCGTTTGGTATATCTTCAACTAGTTGGTGAAAGATGCTCTATATATATATATATTCTGCATTATGTATTATGTATGCATTATTCATTATAGTACATATAATGGTACATACTATGGTATGTGTTATGTTGGTACCCATACACCCAGATGCTGCACAAAACACAATTGTGCTTTCCAACGGTTGAAAGTCCACATGTTTTTTGTATTTAATCTTCCCAAGCCGTGGGAAGCTGTGCCTGTATAGCTGACTAATGAACACCTGGTAAAAATTGGTTATTTACTTGGTGTTGAAAGACTTTGCATTCTTCAGAATCTAGTCAGATATACCTAGAACTCCTCTACTTCTCTACTTCCCAATGGTCTAATTTGGATGATGTTGGATATTTCTTGACTTCACAAAAAACCCTTAAGAAACTCCAAGAACCACCAACCAACCAACCAACATCCCCCCAACCTTAAGATCAAAATCTCCCGGAGGTTAGTCTTCAATGTGTGCCTCTTCGCTGCTCCTTTGAGTTCGCTCCGCACGGTCTTCCGCAATAAGAGCTCCGAACTGCTGCCAGTGCTGCCAAGTCTCCTGGGCTTGACACTTGGAGTTTGACATTGGAAGAAGGTCCCGTGAAATAAAAATGTTGGTATAGAAGATGTTTCGGAAAAATGTTGAATGGGTATACTTGCAACTGGTTTGTTTCTTTGTTGAAAGTCTGAGATATTTTTAACATGTTTGTGCTTTGCTACTTATGAACGATCCAAAAACGGTTGGGATCTTGCATTGAACCAGAGAAATACACTCCAGGGAACGGATACATATCCTACCAAGCGGGAAGTTCGGAAAATCTTTGCCCCTTGGGGGTTTTGCCTCGGTCAACCAGCGGGAAAAATCCGGATTGAATGTGTTGATCTGATCTTAAACAAGCAGTATACAAATTATAGATACCCTTATACCCCCCCTGAATTTCAGCATGGATACCCCATCTGAAAGGAGATATATTGTTTGGGGTATCCAGTATCCATGTTTAAATTTCCAGAATGTAAATGTTGAAAAGAAACTGTCCAAAAAGCCAAGTCATCTAGAGTTTCTCAGGCTTTTTGCTCCATTCTGGAAGATGAAATATTGAAACTCCAATGCAAGGTACTTGAGGAATTTATAGCGACGAATCCGAAGAACTGAACACTCCAGAAAAATGATAGTTTAGTAACCATTTCATCCTTTGGACACGGCAAATACAAAATCTGTTGTTTTGAGTGGTTCAAACTCACCAAACTGTTGAGTTCTATCTTGGGTCTACTCCCCCCCACCCATCCAGTCACCACCAGGATTTCTACATATTTCATATATTTCCCTACTAAACCTTCAAACTTGTCACTGTTGCAACTAGGGCCCCGGTAGCTTCATCCGTTCACCTCGCAGCCAAAAGTCACCTTGCAGGCTTTGCAGTGGTTGTTGGTGTTACATTGGTCGTCGCCATGAAAGCAAGCCTTTATGGGTGCCGATGCTTGGAGAATGAGATTTTTCCCGGATGATTCCCGATTACGGAATCATATTCGAAATGGCGAAATGCCATTTTAAAAAATAAACCTAGGGAGTATTGGGTTTTAATGTCTATTCAGTTTTCAGATATTTATATGTATTTTATATGTTACGGAAAAAATATACATATATATTTATATATGCAGATGATTATATGCATATACATATGGCTCATGCTCAAAATCCTATACTACCTGGGAATGCTTAAAAATCTTTGGATTTTCTGTGACTTATGTTACTGTATATGTTTACTCTTTCAAAATGAGCCGTTTTTTCATCCATCAACAGAAACTTCAACTAATGGATTTTTTTGCTGATTTTTGGCCCAGGAACAGCCTCGGTTTCCTCTTATCCTCCATTCAAGTGATGCTCGGTTTGCTTTGGCAAAATGATGTGAACACTTGTGTGTGTCCAGAGATATGTGTGTTTGTGTGAACTTATCTACACAACATATGTATGATGTATGTATGATATATATGTGTGTGTAATTTGACAGACCAGGAGGACCTTCTGGATGATGATGCACATTTATCTAAGGATGTTGATATGCATTTTCCCTTCCAAGAAGGTAAAGACTATGGCAGAAGATCTTCCAGATTCCGTTGATGTGAAAGAAAAGACCTGAAGCTTTTTTTCCACCGAACTCGTACAGCGGATCACCGGCGGTACTCTCCAGATCAAGTGGTTCCACCTGGACATGGTGAATCTCAAGTTGAGTGAGTTATGGTACTCCAAGCATCTTGTGATGATGCAAAGACTTCGGAAAAAAGGGCCCAAAAAAAAACGCCATGATGTTTGACGCAGTGCGCGAGCTAGCTGGAGAAAGAGGTGCGTCAAGAACTTTGAAAGGGTTTTTTGGTTGTGTGGTAGCAAAGGAGAGGTGCTTGTTACAGGGAATGGGGGGAAGAAATCCAAATTTGCAAACTATATGCGGTGATGATGATGATAATAATCATGATTGATGATGATGATGATGATGATGATGATGATGATGATGATGATGATGATGATGATGACGATGATGACGATGACGATGACGATGACGATGATGATGATGATGATGATGATGATGGTGATGATGGTGATGGTGATGGTAATGACGATAATGACGACGACGATGACGACATGTTTTTATATCTCACTATTGTTTTTCATTTAGCATCGTTTCAAATAGTATAAAATGAAGATGATCCCCATTATTCTGGGATCCCTGCTATGATAATATAAATCATGCAAATATAACCAACAAATGATGCAGCACCATGTTTGTATGTTTTTTTGGTCACCAAATTTATGATTCATCAATTTGCACCAACCAAAATGGCTTCGACCATCCAAATAGGACCAAAGAAAATAAATCAGGGGTGGTGGCATTAGGATGAGTATACCCTGTCTCCCAAATGAAAGGACACCATCATTAGAGAGACCCATTTTTCACTGAACCATAATTATGGGAGGAAGAGTAATTGAATGATAACCTGCAGGTAGCCTTGAACTGCACGCTACACATAGCTCCAGGGTTTATAGGGTTACCCACCCAACCATTTCCCATATGAAGGGATGGTTCACCCGAAAAAACCCTGGACCTATGCGCAGCTAAGTTCGCCTTGTATCACCGAGGTGGCGACCTTTACCCCGTGTCGCTGCAGTACCAGGTTGACCGGGGCGCCGGGCCTAAATGACCTGGTGATGGATTTTTCAGGGGATGATGTTTCAGGGGGGTTGATATTTTGGCGGTGAGTCTTATTTTGTTTGCTATTTTTTTTTTTTGATTTTTAATTTGGTGATTAACCCCTTACATTTCAAACTGTTTCATGTTGGGTGTTTGTTTTGCCGGATTTTTCGGGAAGTACGATCAGTTCATTCATGTTCAAGATACGTTGCTCTGAAAATAAGGATGAAAACTTGTGTTGTTTTTTAAGGGGGAGTTTTTTACAAATTTGGAAAGATGTACCTGCCAACCAACTCACAAATGTGTTTTCATTTAGCTTGTCATCGGATATCAAAGATGACTTTCGAAACTTTGGGTGGGTTTTGTTTCCCATGTTAGCTAATCTTTGTTTCCAGAGACCCCTTCTATGGGCAAAATTGAGTGGAAGATAATCCCAGTGGTGACGTGATGACCCAATGGATGTTTTGTGTTGCTTCACCTTTGGGCATCTTATGGCGAGGCTAATTTTATATGTTACTAGTTACTTCTTGTTTGTGTTAGTGTTGTTTTTTTTGTAATATTGTTTTTTATGGCTATATATTATTCCTGTTCTGAATCTTAATCTTGTTGATGTTCTTGTTGTTCTTGATGTTCTTGATGTTGATCTTGAAGTTGAAGTGCGCAGTGCTTGTCCTCCTTGCAGCTGACACCACCACCTCTTGGCCAGGTTGTGCGGCCGGGGTACACAGTTGTAGCTCCTGCATGGACTACCTGAAGGAATCGGTGAGGCTGGAGCTTCAGCATTGGTATGCGTGAGATACTGTTGATGGAAGAAATTGTGCAGCACCTGGGAATGTATAAAATTCCCTGCAAATAATGGGATATGTACCTTATCAACTGGTTAGCCACGCCGGATTTCTGAACCATCAACTTCGTATGTTCCGGGTATCTCTTGCTAGGCGGCGGTGGTTTCAAATATTTTCTATTTTCAACCCTACTTGGGGAAATGATCCAATTTGACGAGCATATTTTTTCAAATGGGTTGGTTCAACCTTCCCATTTACCGGGGCAGCATTCCAAGGTAGGAAGCCACCGGGATTGAAATATTTGAGACAACCAAAAGCAGGGAATGGTTTCCAGTTCCTGTGGGAATCCATAGTTAACGATTTGTATAGATCTTGATGAATATGTGACTATGTGTTTTTTCAGCAGTGAAAGGTGATGAAAAGAAGGTTGGAAACTACAACAACAACTTTGATATCTACCAAGATTGTCATTCAATATCATGCAGCATGATGCATAGTGTCATATCATATGTATATTTCTGTATTTTTCTGTATGTATTAAATCTATAGCCTCCCTGAAACTTACATCTCGCCCCTGAAAATGGATGGTTGGAAGACGATCCCTCCCTTTTGGGGTTCCCTCAGCCCATTAAAAAGGGGTGTTTGCTGCCAGTTTCAAGGAGTGTATTGGTCATACTCCATTTCGATATCGTCAGGAGACAACTCCGAAGCATGGAACCCTTGCCGCTTCCAGGAGTTTGGAACACAGGGATGGATGGGTTAAATTGGGGAAACGGTTGGCTTCAATGCATACTGAAACTAGCAACAAAAAACATAGAAACAAAGATATGTTATTCATACAGTAGTTGGATTTTGCATTTGAATATTCCTTTTGTTGGTGGACACCTTTGTTGGAAATTGGCTGAGACCCCCCAAGCATTGTCTTGGGGATGTTGGTTTCCATCATCTCCAGAAGCAGCCTTGTCCCCCTTTTCGAGAAGCTCCTACATGATGTGTTTCTTTTGTGTAACTAGAGGGGATGATTTTGTAGCCGAAAACATAGGACTCCACCAGTTGCATTTTCACCACCAGTTTTTGTAGGTGCTTCCCGGTTCTTCCCCGTCACTGATGGGAACGGATTTCCAAAAATGACTCCCAGAAGGGAGATCTTTTTAGGTTTGGAAATGTTTGGAATACAAGAAACCTCCCAAAAAACTCAGAAAGTCTAAGCTAAAACAGAGGTTCTGAAGTCCATGTGAAGTCTTGTGAAATCCGGTGCATGAAGGAATACCCTCTCTGGAAACCAACAGCAAACGTTCTGAAAAATCAATGGTTGGAAGATTAGTTTCCTTTTGGGATTTAGCCGATTTTCAGGGGCATTTGCTGTTAGTTCCAGGGCCTAACTAGTTTTTCAAATAATTGTCCAATCAATTCCCCGATTTTCCCA
This sequence comes from Breviolum minutum Mf 1.05b.01, assembly GCA_000507305.1. Classification (NCBI taxonomy): domain Eukaryota; class Dinophyceae; order Suessiales; family Symbiodiniaceae; genus Breviolum; species Breviolum minutum. Next base: position 104,086 of record DF239686.1, on the reverse strand, counting down.
CATGAAACGTCTCATGGTTTTTCTTTTGTTGCCTAAGGTGGGACATCTCTCTCGCAACGTAAGGAAGACTCAGTTGGATGCTGACACCAAGAACATGTGGTGACCGGCTTATGTCTATATATGTATAAGTATAAGTATTAATAATATCAATTCAATATTTACATATACATCATATGTTATATACCATGAATATATCATACATTCACCCGTTGTCTTAGTTGGTTTTCTTTGCATGCTGTTTATGATATATGATATATCCCAGATCATCAATATTTGCTACTTGATTGCATATGTACTTGGAATTTGTCCCAAAATAACCTGCACACACATAAAGTTGAACAAGAAGCATTGATTCCAAGTTGTTCAAGTGAAACTTGTCTTTTTTCTCAGCAGGAGGGGTCGAATCATTCATTTCCCAAGCAGCAGGCGGCTAGTTTCTAAGGAACAAAATTGCCTGAACCTTGAGGCACCCCAAGTGTTGTTTAGACTAGTTCCTCAGATACTCTGATTGTTAGGGTAGCGGCTGAGTCCTATGGAATCAAAGGGGCAAAAAGAAAGCAGGAACATGGAGGGACAAATGAAGTAAGTGTTGTTGTTGTTGTTGATGATGATGATGATGATGATAGTACTTCACTCTCTGTCGCTCAGGACCTCAACCTTTTGCTAGAAGGCCGGTTTATCAACGACTCGGTTCTTGGTGGATGGGAAACCCGTTTTAACGCTGACACGTCAAACTCACAGCTTTCAGTTGAGTGGTGAATTTTTGACACAGGATCCAAGAATTTTCAAAGGTAAGATTACCATTTTGGTGATATTACCCAGCTGGTTACCAGTGTCATTCATACTTGGAATTGGTATTAATCCATTGGTATCCATTGGTAGGGATACGGGATGAAGAAGTTTTGTGGGAGGGTGGAGGCTATGAATTTGCAAATTTTGATGCATATCTTGACAAAATGTTCGACAGGAATCAGAATTCTCTTACTACACGATGCAAAAAATACATATCAAACTATCAACATAATAGTGGTTTCATGATGTTTCATTTCTGTTCGTTCGGGTCTATTCTTTTCAAGTCGATATTTTTTGGATACCATTTCTTGTGTTGGTTTTTGTTGATGTGGTTTTCCTTGTTTCAGGCCGGCAATTCCTCTCTTCAGAGGCAGGGTGAAGATTTGGGTGAAGTTCTGAAGTTCTTCAGAGTCGTCCAAAAAGGGAAAGGATGTAGTCTTACAGTCCCATGTGAAACAAGGGCCTCTAGATGTTAAGCCAGCTTCACTGTTGCGTGAAAAAATATGATTGCAATTTGCACAGATCACTCAAGGTTCTGAGAAAAATTTGGATGAGAGACCAAACCACTAAACACAACTAGAAGCTTTGTGTACTTGCAAATCTAGCATTGCCATTTGTTTCATTGCATGCGGGATCTTAAAACGTCCTTGCTTTTACTAGAGAGTCATGATATGATCATGTTGCCTCCCTGTTTCATAATTACCTCGAATATCTTCGAATGATTTATGGTTGATGTATATGTTTGTCGCCACGATCAGAAATCATCCCTGAATTAAGGACTTTCGAGAATGGTATATAAGACTATGAATCTTTTTGCTAATGAATAACACAATGGTTTGTGGTTCATGGTTATGAATAAGTGTGAAACTCAGGAAAGATTAGAATCCGCTTCTTGAATTCCGACAGTTTTTCAGTTGAGTCGCCAAGAAAGTCTTGTCTTAACCATTCTAAAGTTGTGTCGAACCATTCACTGTAGAACCAGATTTCTGATCAAACATAGCTCCTGCCATTGGATTTTTGCAGATTGTGTGGTATCACCGCTGCAAACATTATGCCTGGTCAACCTCCACGCCCCCTACTAATGTACCCCCGCAGAAATACGGGTTTAATGAGGCCTTATTAAGGGAAACCAATGGTATAAGCCCTTAAAAAGGCCTTATTTCTGGAGGGGGGGGTATGTTAGGGGGGGGTAGGTTGACCAGCCATAAAAACAGACTATATATTCCTCTTTGTTCCCATCTTTTTTCAGATCTTTCGTCGCTACCGCAGTTTCAAGATCCGCATCAGCTCCCCCTTGAAAACGTTCCCCTCAGTATCCCCATCTCGTGTCTCGCCATGGCTGCGGTGGCTGCCCCGGAAATGGAAGATCTTCGAGCACCCAAGGTGAAAAAGAGATTTTTCAAACGGCAACACATGGGATTGAACATCGAAGCCGCAAAATGCAAAGATGAGAAACATATGAAACATGGACATGTCTTGATGTTTTTTATCACCATCAAACTGGACCTTAAACATCGATTTAAATGTTATTTGTTTAAAGTTTGCTCATCTGAGGGGAAGTTTTTGTTGCAGAAATTTCATCATATTCTTGATGTTCAACCTTGCGTATGTTAGCCTGACTGAAATTGTGGTTGAGGTTAAGGTTTGTTTCTTCAAACCTCATGTGTTTGTTGCACCTGTTGTTTGTGGCCACCACGTTTTTGGCCACCGCGTTTGGGTTGGTGTTTGTCAAAAAAAGCCAAGATCCACCCAACACATCTCGGTCAAGTGAAATTTCCGGCTTCGTGGACCGGGCCAGATGATGTGTTATCAGTGTGAGCAGACAAATGCTGGAAAGGGTTGCACTACAACAGGAGCGGGCCCCCGACACAATTGTCACCCTTGACGTTCTGGGTGGTGGCAACTCAAATACTTTTAATTTTCACCCCGAACCTTGGGGAAATGATGCAATTTAACACATTGTTTTGCAGATGAGTTGGTTCAACCACCAACTAGTGTTGTTTTCAGGCTGTGAGGGGGTTTTCTTGATGTCGTATATTTGACATCTCCCGAATTTGTGAGACAACTTATCACCTGAAAGACATGCACTGCATGGGATTCACGATAGAAAAACTGTCAGATAGTTGACAAAACTGGCTGAAATAGTGGGCACCATTGACCATTGATTATGAATTTCAATGTGCAAGACAGGTTTCAGAATTACAAAGACGATACGTCTGGAAAATTGATACCTGAAGAATGAGGACCCAACCATTTGGTTTGCTGGGGTTGGACTATCTAGTAGTCCAACAAATGGCAAAACAACACAATTACTATGCATTTCTCAAGAAGTCGCCATTCGGACCTGTTGCGGCCAGGAGTTTGTAAAAAGAGTCCTGACACTGCCGGCTTGCAAGATCTTCAGGCGTCTCCATGCAAGATACAAGTGATGGTTGGCGATTTTTTGGTAGTCAGTGCTAGCAGTATCCAAAATCATTGGAGGATTATACAGGATGATTTCGTAGGCCACGGCCCATCAGCATGACATTTCCTCACGTAATCATACATGCGAATGTGGGTTCAAGAAGCGAAATACAGGATGCTATTTTTCAAGAGACGTGTGTTGCCAACGTTTTTCCCAACTGTCAACGTGGTGTTTCGCCGATCATCATCCGGAGAAGAAAACAGGCAGCCGACATAGTCAACCAAAGGTACCATGGTAGTGATCCCCGAGAGATCCAATCTGTGGAAAACTATACGTATATGTTATTATAAAATTGTGGTCAATGATATGTAGGATATACTGTTTCTGTAAACTAATCTTATACAATATACATTTGCAGAAGAAGACAAAGCTGGTATTCGTTCCTAAGATCTATATAAATGTTCCTCTTCAACTTCCAAACAGCAAGCTGGCTTGAGTGGGACTGAGTGAAACTTTCCGTAAATGGCTGCGGGCTCAAAAGGTCAAGAGCCCCAGTTTCAAGTTACAACACTGCAGCCCCGCACTGGAACTCTTCATCCGAGCTACCAGTGAAGGCTTTGAGGTGTTCTAAGAAGATGGCCTGACCAAGGCGCCATTCTGGCTGATTCATGTCGGAAGTCAGGATTTGAAAGCTGTGTGCCAATAAGATGTTTGAAATGATAATTGCACTACCGAGGCTGTTGCGTGAAACTTCCTGCAGGTATGGTTCTTGTGTTCAGATTAAACTTGATATATGGCAGCAGCCCATCACCATGGGAGAGGCTCGATTGGTGCACTGGTACACCAAAGCACAGCTTCTCACAGACATGCTTGCTTTGGTGCAAGGAAAAGCGGCCAAGCCCGACCTCACCCGTTTAGCGACAGAATTATTGACATTCAAAATTTACCCAGAAGGATGTGGCGCATGTTTGCTAGTGCTTGCTTTTGTGCGTCGAGATGGCCAGGATGCTGTGCATCTTGACATGCTCAGGAGCTACCACTCGGTCTTCAAGACAACGCAGCGCTGGTATTGGTAGCTGAGGTGATTTGCGTTGTTGGTGCAGTAAGTTCTCTTGAAGGTTTCTTGCGATGCCATCTCCTGCCTCCTGATCAAAGCAGCACTTGATCATCAATATGGCCAGAATCTGCAAAGCGCTCTGAATTGAGGACTCCAGCAAGAACCACATCTCACAATCAGCATGCCAAGGCAGCAGCAGTTCTTCGTTGAGATCTCTTCTCACCCAAGCTTAGTTTTCACCAAGCCTTGGTTTGCATGCCGCCTTGAGTGTTGACATGTTGACAGGCTATGGCTTGTTGCTCGAAGAGAAGTGGCAGCAGATCACAGACTACTTCGCCGTTGATTGAAGGGCTTGCACATTGTCCCCTGCATGCGCCTTGTTTTCCCAGCTGACGAATACAATTTGGGAGGCAAGATATCAAAAGGGGGTGCTCTGAAGCATTGGTTCTTTTCCGTTTTGCTTTGCATGGACACAAAGGTGTGGTTCTCCTGGAGCATCAGTCCGGCTCCTTGCAGCCTGGAGTTTCTTTAGTGATATTCCATCAATGTGGGTTTGCGCAAAGGGACCAATTTCAATGCAACATTTGCAAGTCCACCCTTTTGCCCTCCAATTCGGAGCTTGTAGATTTTGATCGAGCCTTTTGTGAGTCCATGTCTGGTTTTGAAGAGCAGTACAAAGTATTAAGTATTGTATAGCAAATTTCGATTACGTGAGGATGGGCGGATAAAGCCTTGGACAAAGGCAGTCTGGAGGCCCACCCACTTAGCAGGACCTGCAGCTTGCACCAACAAAAATAACAAAGATTTCGCCCAAATCCTGACTTCGCCGCATCTTCCCTTAGAGTGGTGGGGCAAACGTAAGATGCGGGTGGACCAGGGTCAGATGCATGGCATGGATGGCAAATGAAATCTCTGCAAGTTTGTTTCAAAAATTAACCGTCCCGCGAAAAACGGCCAAGGACAGGACAACCAAAAAATTGAAGGGCTTCTTGTTTCAAACAAATTGCAACCTGCCCAAGCCAACTGCAACTGCCGAAACTCCCACAAGCAGCCGGTGATGCAAGACTGGCAAGTGGTTCTCGTATGTTTACCGCAAGTTTTTTGCTGGAAGCGTCGGTGCTCAGCCGCCCCTCAATTCTTGGCATGGTCGCAGTCAATTTCCTCACGCAAGAGCCACAGCCATCCAGATCGTGATACATCTCACGATCCAACTTGAGCCTTCGGCCAACTGCGGTTGCTGGCGGCCAAAAGAATTTATATATATTTTTTCTGTATGTATATATATATATTATTATTTTTTATATACTTATATGTCCCAAGATGTAGGCGATGGATCCCCAGCTCATTTATATGCCTTCTAGTAGTCCATATATCAAAGGTTGTTGGTATCCATTTTTCAATGTTATATCAACAGAATATCGAACTCATCAAAAAGTTCCCTTTCTTTTATGATGCAGTCCAAAAGACCCATCAAAAACATAGCCTTCCACTGTGTCAATCTCTGTTACACTGTTTGATTACTCCTCCGCATCAGAAGGGGCATGTGAAATTCAAACAGGCATGACAAATCAAGTATTAAGGCATTTTTGAAACTACGAGCCATTTTTGAAACGCCTCATTGCTGCAAAGAAACATCGCACAATTCCATCCAGAAGACATGATGGTGTTTCTGTTTGTTTTTTCCCTTCCATGTTGGTTAAAACTTTAGTTTTTTTCTCTTTACTAACTTACCACCCAAATGCTCCATGTATGGAATAGTTACCTACATTTACCATGAATTTCAGTGAGCATACAAATGTAAATATACCATACGTGGAGCATCTAGGCCACACTTTGTTTTTTCACCGGTTTTTCCGGGTGGGACCAAACCGTACCCCTTGCCCACCTGCAGATGCAGTTCAGCTTCCGTATGTGTCAATTGGCCTCCATTGACTCGGGTCCATATGAAGAGCAATGCCGGTACCAACTCGGCATTCCAAAAAATAGGGGAAAAACGTGGAGGAACGATGGTAAAACTCACTCAGCCAATGGCTATCCTTTATTTAAACTCTTTGGGATTGTACTATTTTTGTATGAAACATTAAGTGTTTTTTCACTGTTAATTTCATGACCCTTTAGCTGAGTAAGAAAATATGTTGCCGTACAAAAATTGTCAAAAGAGATGCTTTTGTGATGTTTTTGCATTCAAAAAGGAAGTTGTTGATTGGAAGCGGCAGTGTACATGTTGAGATTTTTTTTGTAGGCAAGAATACATTTTCTTTTATATACTAGAACAGGACCCCAATTTTATAAACCAATGTGATTGTGATGATAAGTTGTCAGTTGTTTTCCACGGGGTGCAGGTTGTTTTGTGAAAAGAATTCTAATGACGAATTCTTGAACAAAGATTCCAAAGGGTCAAAGGTGGTTCATGGTGATACTGTCGATGGAAGAAATCCTGCACCACTGAACAAAACCCTGTAAATAATGAGATAAACTACCTATCAACTGGTTAGCCGGATTTCTTCCATCAACAGTATGATGTGGAACGTCAACGCTGTACGCAATTCCATTCATTCATTGGACCCTGATTCATTTAGGTCCAACGGAAATGTTTATTTCCCAATTTATATGCTTTTGTCAAAGAAAACACTGGGAAAATCAGATGAATAACATTGAATAACAACATACCAGCACCCTCCAACGGGTGGTGTTCAAACCCGAAAGGTTACACAATGGCACACCTTACCATCCATTTGGCACCCGTTGGAGGGTCCAGGTACATAATTATGTTATATACCCATATGTCGACATTCTAATTGAGTTTCTCGTGGATCAACTGGAACTGCCAGAGATGGTGGGAAAAGATAAACGCGAGTGAGGCACCTTGTTCTGGAAACCTTGTTCTCTACCTTGACGTCTCTTGGCAAAATAGCTTGGCAACCTCAGGTTTTTTGACCCCAAAAACAGGCCCCGGGCCAAGGGAGCAAAACTAGGACTTGCAAATTGGTACGTTTCCAGAGAAGCTGGTACCTTGGGAAAAGGAAACATCATCTGCAAACATTAGAAATATGCTAGTTCCTAGGAGTTTATGAAAGTCAGGTTTGGACAGAATTAAAGTGTACATTAGCAACAACAGACTGAAGACAATCAGAAAGTGATGGATCGTGATCGGTGCAAATGCAGAGTCTCCTGTTTTTGAGCTGCCATCATCATCATCATCATCATCATCATCATCATCATCAAGGACAGCACTACCACAAGATTTCGTAAATAATTGTCTACGGTGGCAGTATGAGTAGAATTTCAGCATATTCATGGATAAATGATGATAAATGCATCGTTTTTTTTGTATTGTACGAATTTATATGATGTCTTTATTCTATGTAGACTATGTCACAAACCTTCTGTTCGATACCTTACATTGTTTATATAATATGTTTGGATTCCTTAGGGAGGTCGTCACATGACTCTGCGGAGAAGTTGATTGAATTTGTGTGGGTACATTGGCATATATTCTACATACATCCTACTGGTCACCACGTCCAAAAAAAGAGTTTTGAATGCTCCCCGTCATTCAGGATGCCAGTGCTAAGTAAACATAAGTAAAAATTCAGCATATGTTATATCCAGAAGCCTAGAATATGAGAGTACTCCTAGTTGTTTTTTCCTTGGCATCCTGGGGATAAATCTAAAAACACATTCGCGGGAAAGCACTGAGGAACGTGAATTTTGACAACTCCCGCTTTGTGCATTATATCTATGAATCAGCGTCCTTGATCAAAAATATGGAGGCTTGTGAGCATGATTTCAAGTGGAGTTGATGAGCGCGACTGCTGGATTTGACCTTGAAAAATGACTGGATAATTCTCGAATGAAATCCAAAAAATCTGGAGGTGAAATTGGCGTGAAGTATTGAAACTGGTCAACTAAGATATGACACGTTTTCCAAGAAAAATCGTATATCAAATCGTGATACTACTGTAACAGCAAGAAATATTAGTGCCAACACCCAAACATAGCTCTTGAAAGCTTGGTGAAAGCTTACTTCGATTCACCATCCACCAAAACGACCAAAAAATGAAGGTTGACTTCATGTCCCACGACAGAACAACAGAATCCCTGAGATGTTGAAAATGTTTCAAAGATGAATTTTATGAATTCATGGTTCACTTTCACTTCATGTCTTGCTTCAAAACCTTCCCCTTTCCCCCCCCCCCTCAAAAAAGAACAAACACCTTTGATTCGAGTGGATGATTCCACCCCCGACCACAAAACGGAATCCGCGACGGGTGGGTTGGTGGCCGAAACCGCAGGACCACTTGAAACACGTAGGCTTTGAAGCGCCAGTGGCCAATGCGACGCTGCCAACATTGCCCGAAGCACCCAAGGTGATGGTGGGATCCCCGCCTCCAGATGGATACCGGAAACCCAGGAAACTAACGGATAAAGACATATCCTACCAAACGGATCCAAACGGGAAGTTTGGGAAAATCATCATTCCTCAAAATGTGCCTTTTAAAAGGGAGGATATGTTAGTTTTTTAGGAGAGTAGCTGAAAGCTTGTTATTTCGGTGTTGCTTTTTTTTGGTGATTGGTGAAGGATGAGCATGCCAACGAAAAATACAGACGTCGACAGATTGTTTTGTGTTGTTACAGTATCCTTTTTTGTTTGGGATGTTTATTTCATTCAAGTCAATGTCTGGGTGGTGGCAACTCGGATATTTTTTATGTTCACCCCGAAAATTGGGGAAGATGTTCACCCATTTTGACGTTCATACTTTTCAAATGGGTTGGTTCAAAACCACCAAGAAGTTTATGGTGTCCTTTGACAAGTGGTAACCAACAATTATCCACAGGAACTTTTCAACCAATAACAACCAAGTTGTTCCAAGGATGTTATTTTTTTGGCAACAAGGGGGGCAGAAAAAAAAATGCACGAATGCTAATCCAATGCTCCTTGGTGGTGAACCATCAGGGTCACCTTCACGGCGTGCGCTCAATGCTTTTACATCCCATCACAGGATTGATGGGAAGATGGTATATTTCTTACTAATATTACCATTAAAAAAAATGAACTATTCATGGATCGGTAAATATAAAATCGTGGCCATGGATGGGACCCATGGGATATATATTTACATATTTGCATGTATTTCTTACGGATGATATGTTTTTTTCCTCTTGCTAACAGTACATGTAAACGAAAAAAATGCCGTGAACATCTCTCTATGAACGCGTCCGGCTACACCGCAGGCTGCTGCACTCGGTGGCTACACCGGAAACAGCCCAGAGGAGACTCATAGTGCTGTGGAGGTGGGAGTGGGAGGTGATGCGCAGGATCAGCACATGGGGGTTTCCTAAAATGGTGGTACCCAACAACCATTGGTTTTCCTACTAAAAATGATCATTTTGGGATGTTTTGGGGGTACCACCATTTAAGGAAACCCCTACATATAACATGGGTTACTCCCCCGAAATTTAACATGTATACCCAAAATGATGGTTTGGAGAATGTATCTCCTTTCAAAGATGGGCATGTTTGGTGTCTATGTTAAATTTCTGGGGTGTAATTTCGAGGTGAACGCCGTGATCGGGGTCAATCGATCACGGATTTCTGTGGCGAAGTAGTAGTATTCCATTCGCCCATTTGATTACAATCCTGGTTTTCTCCGTTTTTTCTCGGACAAGAAACCATCATCCCCAAAGAAGATATATTATATGTGGTCATTTACCCACACGGTTTAGTTGCAAACGAATATCAACGGCGAAAACACAATATTTTTTTCGAAGCATTTCTCGACTCTGCGCCAAGGTCGTCTTTTTGTAGTTTGGAAGAATCTGGCACTCCCTGAAACTAAAAATGTGGCCAAAGAATCATCCTCCAAGCCATGGATAGTTGTCAGGGGTAAACCAAACTTGCTGTGAGTTTCACTCACTCAGGGTTCCCAGGGTTCCCAGGTCGGAGTGTTTCACGACTTTGGTTTTCAAAAACCCAAAACCCTAAGAATCATCGGAGCCTCCAACAAAGAGGGACTAATATGAACCTGTATGACACAGGGTTGGTTGGTTCGACTTTTGGGATCTGCAAAAACACCAAGGACTTGAGATCCTATAGGATGTATGTATGGTATATGTATACCTGTACATGAAAACTATAAAACATCAACCATTCATTGCAGGTACATATTCCAGTCCCATGGATCCTACGGGCATGTTAGGGCAGGGAGTTCTACACCCAACGACAGGCCCTGATGCAACTTGCAGCGCCCACGGGTATTTTGTCACGCTCTGCAATGGTGGGCAACGAGGACATCTTTGGTGTCTCGGGGAAAAAAACCGGATTCTAAGGTTGTTTCAACACACCTTTGGAGCACACCCCTAAACTTTGACCAACAGGTTATAAGCCGGGATTCCTTTCATACTTGACGTTCAGGGGATTGCCGAACGGGTGTGCTCTAGGGGTGTGTTGTAACTTTCTTGGACTGATGTGACTATTAAGTTTGGATAAAACCGCTGTTTCTCCGTTTTTGTTGATACATTTTAAGTGAGTTTGTTTCAAAAGGGACAGGGTGAGCAAATTTTAAAGGGAGAGTTTGAATCCCTGAATCTGTTTTATGATACAGTGATTACAGTACATGAAATTTTGATGGCAACTTGTCATGGTCGGTGACATTCAATTGCAAGTGATCAACTTCAGTTTCTTCAGACCTCCAATGTTTTTTGCTACCTTTCATCCCTTTTTTCATTGGACATCCATATAGAATTCAGTTCGAGAATTTGTGTAGCTCACGGTTGTGACGCTTGCGATGGATTCGAATCCATATTTTTAGAACTTTTTTTAGAGGTGGAATAGAAAGACATCAAGCTCATCTAGGTGCTGGTTTTAAATAGGTTTTATAGTTCACCCCGAAAATTGAGGAAGATTTTCACCCATTTTGACGTCTCCATATTTTTTCAAATTGGGTTGACTTCAAGCACCAACAATCACCTTCACTTGACGTTTCTGAGGTGTCTTAGAGATGTTGACTTATGGCTTGAAGCTTGGAGAGGGACTGGCAACATGTTTTTTTTTCCCGCGGTTAAATGGATGGGATCCGAGGTTCTGGACGTCGAAAAAGTGTCCAATTTTTTTGGGGGGACCCACTGAAAACGAACAAATATCAAATTATCCCTTAGAAATTGATGGTTGGAGGTTGGGTTTGATGAGGTTTCCTTTTAAAATGGTCCCTTTTCAGGGGACGTTCGTTCATTTTGTTGGGGGTAAATTAATGGACGAGATTTAGGATTGATGATGAACAACTTCTGGTACCATGGATAATATGGATGTCCACCCTTTAGTGCAATTTCAAATCAATGCGGGAGTTGTATCCAGATGTTGGATGATTTGGGATTAGTCGTTTCGGGTTTTTTCATCACACCAACAACTCTATATGTCTTCCACTTTTTTGCCTTGTTGACAACTAGATTAACTATACTATGATTCAATTCCGACCAATACTTGGGACCACTTTCCTATCCACCAATTTTGTAGACCTGACCCCACTCTACTGATTCGTGTGAATCCTAGACTGTGTTGGACCCCATTTGGACCCGGAAAAAGAAAAGTTCAAAAAGCCGAGGAAAGGCACGTGCGCGTATTTTTATCACGTCTCTCGGGTCAGAGGAACTTCAGGATTTGTTATTTCTTTACTTGAAAGTTTTTGTTGGTTCAAGCAAAACGTGGTTGTTTATAGGATTCTACATCATCAATACTGATAAATTATATTAGATATAGTAACATACCGTAGTATACATATAGCATATTATATTTATAATAAGCAGAATCCAACTATAAAACAACATATTTGTAACAAGAAACTCAATTACCATACCCATAGGATCCATGGGACGATTGTCTATTTACCTACTGATTTACCATAAAATTCAACCATTCATCTGGCCAAATTATATATAATATTTCACCAACCTAGGTTTTCTTGAAATTTTCGGGGATTTCCCTTCCAAAAAGCCCACCGTTTAGGGGCCCCAACCAAATTCCTCGTGTTTTCGGTCGCGGAATTCCCATGGATTCTGGTTATGGGAGTTTCGAACTACCGAGGCAGAGGATCTGAAAGCTGGTGATGCAGCTTATGGTGATGGTGAACGTGAGCAAATCTATCAGGAAAATTGGTGGCGAAGTAAGGGGTGAAATTCGTTAAGGAAATTTAGCCCCCTCAAAAATTATACGTTCATGGAAGCCCAGAGGGATGGAAAATTCCTGGTTTTTGCTTGATGGCGTTGATTTTTAACGTTTTGTTTCGTTTGTTTGTTTTTTTTTGGTGGAGGGGCTTTGAGAACAATTTTGAAGATGTCAAATAGGAATGTTTTTTTGTATGTTTGTTGGACATAGATTCCGAAAGGAAGGTTTCACAAAAATTGGGGTTTGTTGGAATTAATGTCTGGTGAGTTTGTTGGAGTTGATGTTTTGTTGTTGTTGTTGTTGTTGTTGTTGTTGTTGTTGTTGTTGCTGCCCTTCTTCGTTAGTGACTCAGTTTCGGGTGCAAAATCTCTTCCAGTCGTCGTTTCGTTTTCGTTGGCGGTAATACTGCACTGGTGAAGTGATGAAATGTTTGGAAGATGCTGGGATTTGATAACTTCACACGTGACGATCAACTCTTTCATTCCTGCATCCAACAAAATGTCCGATGCCGGGTCCAGACGCGTCCAGGAGATTTATCGTGTGGGCGCCTATTTGGCAGAGAATTGTTGTTCGAAGCCCAAGGACATGTTTGGGTGGTCATTTTGTTTGCTTTTGTACATGTCAAGCACCATAAAACTTTGTTGAATTGTCTTTAAGATGACAATGTGCAACTTTCTAGCACCGTGCACGTCTTTCAAAAGACATTTTACATGTTTTCCCGAATCCTACAACAACTTAGATATTGGATTTGTAGATGTGCATAGTGAGAGACACATCAAAAGAAAATGTCACTTGATATGTGTTTGTTGGATTCTTTGTCATTCAAATGATGTGATAGCAAAGGGGACACCATTGGGGACAAAGACCATGTTTTCTCGTCTATAAATTGGGGGCAAAAAAACAGGACTGATATGTCGAACAGTTTGTTCATATTGGGGGTTTTGCACAGTTTGGAACATGGGTTGGAATCATCCATGTGGAAATGTCACTGGCATATCAGCTACTCCCCAGAAAACTAACATGTCCCCGAACATCAATGGTTGGAAGATCCATTTCAATAGTCCTTTTTGTTGCAGACATCTTAGTTTTCGGGGGTGTATATCACTGCGAGGGTCAAGTTGTCAAGAATTGCTATATATAGTCTCCAAAATGGGCGCGTGGTTTTCCCACAAAAAACACCGGCAACTTTTGGTCGTTTTGGTCGTGGGAATCTTTCGAACAACCCCAACGAGTCCCATGGAGGAAGATGCCCTGATGGTCGGCTTGACTGAGTGTTTGCAAATGGGCGCCACAAACTTGCAGGTTGGAGAATAGCCTGGATAGCTGCTGGTGAAAAAAGTATGCCTTCAGATTCATAGATCTTTTCAAGAATCTCAAAGGCTGACAACCTGAAAGATTCATGACTCAATTCAAACTGTGGAGAGTTTGTCATGATATCTTCGTGTTTTGCTTTGTTGTACGGATTCCCCCATCACTGAAGTGAAATTGCGACGGATTCCCATTTAGAAAGGAGGACTATACTTGTATTCCCTAGAATTCCAAAACCAACTTGTGTGAGACTCACCTCTTTTTTTGGGACCAAAAAAGATGACTAGACTCTAGTCAAAGCAAAATCTAGCAACTCTAGCAAAGGTTGGTTGAAGGAATTCACCCCTTGGTCAGGTGATGAAAAGTTTGGATGCAGCGCACAATACCTTGCTTGGTGTTCCATCGCCCACGGAGGCGAGCTCAGGGAGAGCAGGGCGCAGGGGGGAGGAAGATGCTGGGAACTTTTTGTTGATGCAGACCGTTTTTTTCTGGGTTGGAAAATTATACGTGAATTGTATTAGTTAATGGTGTCTGAACTCTGTTTTTTTTGGACTGCCATCAGTATGACTACACCTTGTTTCTGCTTAAGATGGGCTGTTTTTTTTTCGCTCAGAAAAGGGAAACATATTGCTAGTAAGAATCCGTCTATCATTTGGTAACTCTGCTCATTTTTTCGGAAGTCAAAGATTCGGGATCCCAGTACAAACCCATTTATTTGACGGAGTGGGATGGGAAACCTTCAAAAGCGATACCGTGCCGTTGATTTGTGCAGGTTACAACGATACCTCCAAAAATGCCCCAAAGCATCCCAAAACCCGAAACTTGTGTTTTTGCTTCAAAATTTGGATTGTTTAAAGAATTGCCGGAATACAGGTTTTTGTGATGCCGCATATGATGTATTGCATGCTGCGGTACTATGATGCGCCATGAATTACACGAATTGATTGGGAAGAATGAGGGATTGTCCACCGTTACGAGACATTGAATGCCAGCACCAAGCTATCACAAAGAGCAAATGTAGAGCAATGACTTTTCACTGAATGTTGCTAAAAGGATGTCTTTTGGAAGGTTTAATTTTCTTTCCAAAAGTTGACTGCGCCAATTTTTTCACACCATAAAAAGACCTCAAAAAAATCAGTTGGAGAAATGATGATGTTGACCCAAAAACTGCATTTTTTTTGGGACCGGACCCCGTTCGAAATGGATTTTTCATCATCTCAGATTTACCAAGATTCACATCTTGGAATGGGCACTGATGGTTGGTCTTGGAAACCTCAGGGTCCCGACTCATTGGTCAAGGCGAACGAGGACTTATATAGTTCAAGACAGACAATGTTTCTGGTCAAATTATAGCGACCTCACACGAGTTTTCACCCCAAATGGTGGTTTAGTAAGGGACATCCCCTTATTTCAGGGAAACCTAGGTTGGTGAAATATTAGAATTTGGCCAGATGTTTCAACTTCAATGATTTCTTTTGAACAAATTGGCGAAGGTTTTTGAACCCTTGACATGTTTTAATGGAACTTTTTGGTGTTTTAGTTTTGGGTGAAATGTTGTGTGACAAAATCCAACTTTAGTGTTTGAAACCTGAAAGCATCAGTTGTTACATGTCCTTAAAAAACATGTTTGAAAATTCGAAGCATCAGTTCTAGTAACTACATCCTTTGAGCAGCCCCATGTTTTTTTTTAGGCCCCCCCCCC